>JAPDPK010000004.1:3735000-4210000 GCA_031772115.1 Heritiera littoralis
ACTTATTAAATTCTTTATACCTCAGCCATGTCTGTCAGTAAATAATTATTTATTAAAGGTAGAATACGTGAAATTATTTATTAAAAATTAAATAAAAATTTAAATTAAATTTATAGATTCAAGTGTATAAATTTTGTGTACACAGTTTTTAAAAAATTAGTAAATTTTGATATATTTTTAAATGGATGTTTTTATTATAAATTTTAAGAGAATTCTTATAATTAAAGATGTACAAATCAACCTTTGATTATAAGCAGTAATTTTATTAATTTTTTTTATTGAGTGTTACGGTTTTATAAGTTTTATTTTTAAAATAAATTTTTATGAAATCATTTTTTGCAAAAAAATTTCATGAACTTCACGTGAAGAACTTCAACTTGCCAAGAAAAAAATATTTTGAGATTTTAAATATGATTTAAATATTAAAAAATGTTAAGTAGTGTAGTGACTTTGGTTAATATGATATTTAGAAAAAGATTGTAATTAATACATTGTCTCTTATTAAATTTGACAAAAATAATCCGTAAAATATACGTGGGATTATATAATCAAACCTCCAAAAGAAAAGCTCAAGGGGCTCAGCTGGAGCCAGCCCCACCTTGTCGGAACATCTATCAACCGGTGGGATATGACTACGAACTGCTTATATCCTTAAATTTCCCCTTTAATGAATGGATCAAATTCATACATGCTGAAAGCATTGTTTAAAAATAATCAAAGTTTGATTTTAACAATTATTTTTAAAAAAATTAAATTCAAAGTTTGACTTTGTTTTCAAAATTTTTTTCTATACCTCTCTATAAAAAAGAAAAAAAAAATCTTTGGACAGAATATTTAGTTTCAGTTTTATAGAATCCTACATTCCTAATTAAGGATTTTTGTTTGAAAATTCTTCCTATTTTTGGCAACTTTGTACAAATTGAATTTACGAACAGGATGTGTCAGGTGTACATACCCATACGTCGTCGTGCATATGTAGTGATTGGAACACGGAATGGGCATCTGCCATTTGTACCTTGGTATTTCCGGTTCTGGATAATCATTTTGTTAAATATTGGATAACTATAATCAGTTTGAAAGAAGTAACGGGACAATAATTGCATAGAGAGGTGACTTGGGTTCGACGTTACGTCAACTTGAAAGGGAACAAATAACGAAAACATACATACATACATATATATATATATATATATATATAAAGAAATTCAAAGTTTTGATCTAATTCTTTTAGAAAAGATTAAATAGCACATGTGATCTTTATAATTTGGGCCATATAATAAATTGATCTCAAAATTTTAAAACGTATTAAATTGGTTCCAAAGTTATATAACATAACGATATAGTCATTCTGTTATCAAAATCGTTATGTTAAACATTAAAAATCAATTTGATCACACGTAAAAGAAATAATTACTTAACTGACATCTAATTTATCTCAAAAAAAATTAAATCATCTAACGTAAAAGAAATTTTTTTTAATAAATTTAAAAAGAAAGTAACAAGTTTAATTTTATACATAGGAGTGAGAGAAGACATGGGACAAGAATCGTCAAATCCCTGGCAGGAATAGAAGCTCTTTTAATTATCGTATTCCACTAACTCCGAAATACCCATCGTGTCGAATCTCATCCACACCCTTGCTCCCGCAGCCTTCTTCTTCTCCTTCCCCGCCGCCCCGACCCCATCACCAATGCCACCAGCAATCAAATTGCCCGCGCTCGGAGGCAAAGGTGAAGATGAAAAGGCGGCTCCAATAGGCGCCAGCGTTGACGGTTGAGCTGCCGTTGTAAATTTCGTACGCCATCATCAACTAGAGGAGCGGCGAAACGAGAAGGGGCCTTTGCCCATTGAAACTTTCTCTCCTACAAATCTTTGTTGCTTTTTCTTTTTTCTTTACTTTCTCTTGAATTAAGTTAAGGGGCCCTGGAAATTGGTGCAAAGCTTGGAGTTTTGTCCTTTTCCTTTCTCGATTCCGATTCTTCTTCTTCTTCTTCCATAAACGAATCAATTTGATTCTTTTTTTTCTTGGTTTCGACAATATATTTAGACCAGCGGGGGGAAAAGTGGGTACAATTGCTGCCGATCGAACACCTGGCTTTGCAATCTCATTGGAACGATGTCTCGAATTTGCTTGGGCTTTGGGTTACTTTTTAAATTTTTTTTAAATAAAAAATAATAATTTATTGGTATTAATAATAAATTTAGAAATTTAAGTAAGTGTCATCAAACAAAATAAAGTCAAATACCAGCTAAATAATTATTTTTTTCATGTGTAATTAAGTTGACTTTTAGCGTCTGACATAATGATTTTGACAACGAAAAGATTATTTTGTTATGTTATATAACTTTAGAGACCAATTTAATACGTTTTAAAATTTAAGGATCAATTTGTTATATAGCCCAAATTATACGAACCGGTAAACAAGAAGTCTCAAAAACTTAAATTCCTTCAACACCAATCTCTAACTTTTTTAGTTAAAAAAAGAATTATTTTTTTTTGGTTAAGTAAAAAAAAAAAGAATTATTATTATTATAAAATAAAAGATCCTAAATTTTATAATAATAAGAACTGGAAACTCTAGAAATCAGATTCCAGAACATGTATTAAGTGAGAAAATTAAAACTGAATTAAGCCAAGAAAAAAATCGGAAATGTTACTGAAATCAAAATATACTTATTAACTAAAAGAAAGATAGATAGAGGACCTGGGAATGCTCGCGTTTCACGTGGTCATGGGCGGCGACTCGGAACTCCGAATCGGAGAACCGGATCACCAATTTCATTGATTTTGAGAAGGCGTCGATCAACCTCGTCTGCCGTTGAGTTCGTGGCTTTTTCTATCAAAGCCCTGACTTTTCCTCTATCCAACTCAATAGCCATTAGCCAGCCCCAAACTGATGTGTTTTCCATTTTTTTTTTTCAAAATCCCTAATTTATATAGGGTCTAACTTCTCGTCAATTTTACGATGCGCGTCAACAATTAACCGGACAGAGGCGGCTTCTAAGCCACCCGAGGCTTTGTAAAGAAGGCCTGCGCGGCGGCCCTTTTGGATGTTTGGGCAATCGAGTTCAGTTCAGCCCAATAATACATGTTGGGCCTAACTTTGTATGAATAGGATCAATAAATGGACATTGTTTTAGCATTAAGCTTAAACCCAAAATCTGAATATTAATATTTGAGCTTGTTCGAGATTGAATTTTAATTATTGAAATTAAAAGTCCAACAATCTATTAATATATCACACAGTTGTTGAAATTTTGTTACAATTTAAAAAAAAAAATGATAAATAATAAAAACAAAACTAAACACTTAAGGGAAAAGATCAAAATATTGAAATGTGGTCCTTGATTATTGAAATTGGGTAAACCTTCTTATTGGTAGTTGAAAAAATTTATTCTTACTGAAACCATACATAGGTTTAGGTAAATTATAAATGAAGTTTGATCTTCATAAAAGGCTTAAACATTACCCAATTAATGCTTTGAATTTCTTGCTTTTTGTTGAATCCAGCCAGTTTGGCAAATCCTATGTGAGTAGTGCAAATCCCTAATACATTCTTAGTTCCTAATGGGCCACCACAGCTCAGTCTTTCTCGTGAATCGTGGATTTGATCTGCTAAATTATAACAGGATAAATTAGTAGTGCAAATCAATTTTGCTTGACTTCCACGAAATCCGACTGCGGTCTAATCTATTACAGGCACTTCAGGAACTCTTGTTTCAGATCCTTGAACATTGTCCTCATTGAGATATCTTTTCCAACGGAGAAAGAGAAAACATAGCATGTGCAATTATGCATATCATTGATTTATTGAAGCAATAGTCTAGCTGTAGATCTTGCTAACTCTGTGATTGAAGCCACTCTTGATTTGTCCCAAATTTTGTTCAACTTGTCCTATGGAACTTGTGCAAGTGGTTAAAAGTTCAAATTTTAAATGCAAAATACTCACATTCAAATCTTCACAATTTATTATTGATAAATAATTTATAAATTTCAAAAAATTCATAAATAAAAATTTAATAAATCTGTTAATTTCAATAATAAATTGATAATTTACCTTAATCTTAGAGATGGAATAATCTTATATGCTCTTAAAACATTTTGTAGAAAAATAAAAAAATTTGTTCATCTTGCATTTATTAAAAGATAATGGTTTTTACATGCTGGAAATGTCGGTACTAATAATTCTTAACCATACTCTCCAAGTTAAAAAACGGAAAACAATCAATGATAAATTTTTTTTTTCTTTTTTAAAATTGACAATAAAGGAACGAAACAAGAGACATGAGATTAAGGAATATTCTTCCACACCACTCAAGGGACCAAGTGGGTACTTTTATTCTTTTACTATTACTCTATGCTAGTATCCAACATGAAAAAAAGGATATAATTGTATTTGCCATTCTGCCCGCAGAAGCGCTACTCTTTTTTGGTGCATGATTGATAGATGCTGCACTCGTATATGCTTGCGTAGGCTTTTTACTAATTCTGGCACGCGCTATATCCGTAGTCAGATTTTTAACAGTGGCGACATAGAAACTCGCCGGCAGCCTCGGTTGCTTGCTTCAAAAAAACAAAATAAAATATCCCCTTTTATGGTTTCTAGTTCAAAACTTTAAATCATGTATGTATGTGAAGTATGAACGAGGAATCTTCCCTTTGAAAAATTTTATTTGTTATATAGCTTTCTCTACGGTCGAGCCAAAGCGAAATTAGTCCACGCCAAACTAACTTGCAAAGTCAAAACAAGAGTCGATTTCGCAATATCATAAAAAAAACTTGTTTTATCAACCAGCGATTGAAAATAAAAATAAAAATATATATTTTTTAAATATTTGAACATAATTCAAATCATTGATGAAAGAATTTTATCATTTATTACTCTCGACCGAACAGAATTAATTTTAAAATTAATTTCAAATCGTAAAATAGATAAAAATACATATGATTAAAAAAAATTAAAAAAAACTTGCTTTACCTTCCCGCCTGCTCGTCCAAAGTGTTTTATTATAGACTTAAGCTTTGCTTTATACGGTGAAAAGAAAAAGATGAAAAAAAATCAATTAATCAAATAATTAAACTACAAAATAAGAAAATTGTTATGAAAAATAACCATTTGATTAATTAATTTTTTTTTCTTTTTTTTTTCATCTTACTAAGCAAAACCTTATAGACATAAGAAAAGTAGGTTCCTAATGAAGGAGAACAAAAAGGTGGAGCAGAGGGTAGCCTCCACTGATATGCCAACATCCTTAAGAAACTTTTTTTTTTTTGGTGAATACATCCTTAAGAAAGTTTGAAACCTTGGTTTTTCTTCTTTTCGTGTGAACTTGATTTGATCCATGTGCTCAAATGCTAATTACTAAATTTGATGCCGTGACTACAGACTGCGTAATGTAGTTCTGTAGCATAGGAATAGTAATGAAATGGAGTGTCCTACGGGTTTCCAATTTATTTGATTCGAAACCTCCTGGCTTCTATTAAAATAGCTTTCACTCAATTACTGAGTATTGGCTTTTCACAACCCACTATCGCAGTTTCAGTTTAATGGGTTAATCAGGGTCCAGGGAAAATAATTGATAAGCAGCCCCAGCTACAAAAGGTTAGCACGGCTAACCACTGGGTTGCGGTCCTTTGAAATAGAGCCCTCTAGGTCCAGGGTGGTCCTCCATTACCCGGCTAACTATTCTGCAAACAGCAATAAAAGTCAGATATGTCACCTGCCTAGAATCACGCCTTGATTCAATTGAAAACATAATATCAATATCAAAGCCCCGGTCTTGTATATTGGCATGATAAAAGGCAGAGCTTCTTTATAAGGTAAAAAAGAGCGCCCAACATGACAGGAAAGACCGATGACTACTTCCTTGCAGCTAGCCTGCAAAATAGAGGAGAAATAACAATATACCAACTATTATATCAACAAGCAAAAGAAGATTGATACTACCATATAGCGTCATAATTTAGAAACAACACCCTATCATTAAAGAAAGTTAAAGGCTTATATTTTCGTAGCCAAGACCAATAATAATCTGGCATTAGAGACACATCGAACTTCCATCCCAAACGTTTTTCCTTGAACTTATAATCCAAATCAAAATTAGAAGTAATTCATTCTCGAACATTATGGGATAAAGCAAATGTAAGATTGTAGTAACAGACTAGTAAATTATTGATGCACAAAATAGACTTCTATGTACTTTTTTCTGCTGTCAAATAAAAGGGGAACAAGTAAATAAGACATGATCCAATTATAAGCAATAAAAACTGTAAAGCCTTAATATTGAGAGGGGGGTAAGAAAGAAGAAGAAGAAGAAGGAACATGTTTGCCCATGAACTTACAAGAATGTTTGTATCTGATTTACTAAGACAAGTTATGTAGGATTTGCTCATGTCATGTCCATGGTTTCATTTCAGTTCAACAGACTCTTCAATGAGGAGTCTGCCACTGAGTCTGATAAAGTTCAGTCAACATTCTATCACATGGCACTAGCAGTGACATTCAAACATATAAAACAGTGGGTGGCCGCGTGCAAATGTGTAGAATCTAAGAGTGAAAGTAAGTACAGGAATACTGGTAAAATTATTTAAATGGGTTATCTTTAGCTAGGTTGCAAAGCAACAAAACGAAGCTTGACAATGACATTTCATATCGTTCCCAACCATGATCAATGCTCATCACAGAATTTCAATACCTTCCTAATTGAATCATCCATTGTATTACCATTTACCACTACGGATATGCAGGCAAATGACGAGAAACAGAAAACGATTATGGATATGTAATTGATATGTAATTGATATTAAAGTAATTAAACAGGTAATGAAAAAAATTGATTTTAAATCCAACTTATAATTAAAGTAATTAAACAGGTAATGAAAAAAATTGATTTTAAATCCAACTTATAATTAGAGTAACAATTTTCTTGAGTAGATCGACAAATTTCTTGAGTAGATCGATCATATTTTAACAATACAACAGACATCACGTGAAAATCGCCAAACGACATTCCCTGCTCCTAACCAGCTACCTTACTTTTTTTTATCATCTTTTCTTACATTCAAATCCAAGAAAGATTTTTTTTTCTTCCTTTCTTACACTCCAAAAAAAGAAAATAAAACAGAGGCAGGGAAAAAGCTAATTTCTTTACCATGGAAAAGAAACCACCGCCATTTTTAAGCGCATCCACGGGGTGCAAAGCCGATTCGAGAACCCGCTAAATCATAAGCGACCCGGAAACCTTGTTGCTGGATATTTCCAATTATGGACAAACCGCTCATAGTACCCGCGAAAGCAAAGCAAAAAGTGCCGCTGGAATCAACCGGAATCAAATAATTCGTCGCCGGCAATGACACATCAGCTCCTCTAAAATGCAGCACCACCGTCGGTACCTTAACGGAAGTCTTCCCTGACAAGTCGAAACATGTGTCGAACAATGAGAAATCAGGCGCCCGCCTCAGATTCGAAGCCCCGACCCGGAAAGCATCCCTCACTGCAATGTAAGCAGGTCGGGTCAAGCGGGTGACGGACGTGCCTGAGTCGATAATGACCCCTCCGTTACCATCTTGACCCATTTTGAACAGAGAAGGTGTGATCCTCTGGACACGGGTCCCACCGACACTGATACCAAGCAGTTCAACGTAGTAGAAAGTGTCGAGCTTCGGATTTGTCAACAGAGGAGTGAACAGAGCGGCTCGGGGAATGGCGGCGTCACCGAAGACCATTGAGGACGGTCTAGAAGAAGCGGACCGGTCGACCAAGCAGTAAGAGAACTTTCGATTGAACCGGCGACCCGTTTGGGAGGGAAATGATAATCTCCCCCGACCAAGGCCTAGCAAACCTGCTGCACCAACAAACAAGCCCTCATTGTCGTGACCACAACCGAGCGCCACGCGTCCCACTCTTGTTTTTCTAAACGTCAGCGTTTCAGTCGAGAAGTCGCCCAAAGTAATCGAACCGTCGCCGTAGGATACTTGGTAAACACACATCCGGCGTTTATTACATCCCGATGCATCTAAGCTACGGCAAAGTGGAGACCCACAAGGAACACCGGAGAAAGAGCGCGACTTAGTCGGGTCAAAAATCGGGTCTGTTTGAGAGTAGCATTTCTTGCAAGGTGAGCACTGGACCCAAACAACGTCGCTACCAGTGTCAAGCACCATGTAAAGATACCTCGGAGGAGTACCAACACCAAGGCGCGTGAAGTACTCTCCACTACCTTGAGCGAGTCCGGAGATTATGGAACTACTGAACCCAGAGCGTCTTCCGGGGGCGCGTGGCGGGTTACGCGCAACCGCTTTCGAAACGAGGGAGTAGATTGTTTCGGCACGAAGCACGTCTCGTTGAAGTCGGAGGTCAAAGAGTCGTTCAGGAGTCTCTTCCGAAGACAAAGCGTCCACATGGTGCAACTCTAACTGCACTTCCATCGTCGCATTGGAATTAACAGTGTCCAGCTCGGAGGTTTCGACGAGGGAGTCGGATTCGGGTTGGGAGTCGTGCCATGAGAGAGTGGGCGGTGAAGGAAGGGGGCGGGGAACTAGGGTTTGGAGTTGAAATGGGGAGGAAACAGCGGCGGAGAGAGAAAGGAGAAGGAGAAAAATGGCGGTGGAAAAGTGAAGGGTGGCTTTTGATTCTCCCATTGATTAGAGCGAGAGAGAGAGCGAGTGTGGGGTTTGTAGTTTGTAGAGAGAATTTAAATAGTGGAATGTGAACGGTGTAAGGCGGTTCTTTGTCACTCTCTTTACTCCTTTAGTAGTGGATTTTTCACGTTCCCTCAGCATTGCCTTTCTTTTATTTTCTTTTTTTTTCAATGAAAGAAACCGAAAATGTCTGTCTTACCCTTACTTTCTGATTTCTTTTTCGCGGATTTGTTGTGAACCCAAACTCATCGACCATGGCTTAAAGTAGACTTTGACAATTTGTGTAAAATCGTATCGGTACCTTATGTAAAATATTAAAATTTTATTTTAATTTTTATTATATTTACGTATAATTTTTTATTAAATTTTAATTCATATCAAATTATATTTTTTATTTATTTTATTTTTTTATCACATTATAACTAAAATTATCAAATCTATCTCAAAGGAAATCGATGCTGACGCCAGCTATTGACGGTTGCATCGTCACTAGGGATGTAAACGGGTCGGGTACCCGCTAGATTTGGGGTACCCGAACCCGAACCCGAACCCGATTAATTTTAATAATACCCTAACTCGATTAACTACCAGATTATTTTTATTTATGCTACCCAAACCCTAATCCTATAAAATATAAATACCCGTTTAACTACCCGAACCCGTTTAACTACCCATTTATTAAATCAAAGTTTGATTTTTAAATTTAAAATTAAAATTAATTTTAGAATAACTTAATTAAAACATTATATTAATAAATTTAATTTAACTCATAAAAATAAATTAAAGTTAAAAATCATAATTATAATATATAATGATTTAATTTAATTAAATAAAACATTAATAATAAATAATTGATATATAAAAAATATAAGTATTGTATTAATTAATTATTATTTATAATCGGGTTCGGGTAGCGGGTACCCTAAGGTAACTACCCGAATCCTACCCTAACCCGTGACGGGTAGTAATTTCATTACCCGAACCCTACCCGAACCCGATTATACACTATCCTAATCCTACTTAAACGGGTCGGGTAGCACCGGGTACCCGTTTATAGGGTACCCATTGCCATCCCTAATCGTCACGGACAGAAATATTATGAAGCCAATGGCGAGTTTTGAGTAATTGAGTCTTATATTAACGATAGAGCTGCTGTAGTAAATGAAATACAAAAAATAAATAATATTAGTATGTTTAATATTTAATAATTCATTCAAATTTAAAACATCGAGCACTAAGGATGAGGAGATAATCAAGGAAATTTTCGGTAAGATCAAAACTTTTATTTTAAGGCTAATGTAAACGTAATTGGTTAAACATAAATTTAATATCATTAAATGTAAAATATATTAAACGCATTGTAAATAAATAAAAATAAATATAAATGCATCTTGTCACAAAATTATTATATGTTTACATTTATTAATTCTTATTTTTCGTTTATTCTCACGTGTTTGCAATATTTCTAATAAATTTTACATCAGATGACTTTAAATTTATATATAAGTATATTTGTTTACATTGACCTTACATTTAAATAAAAAAAATTATTTTACTGTAAAAATTTGGAGAGGCACTCATTTCCATCCATATTCTTAACCATCAGTCTGAATTTTCAAGTATCATGTTCAATACTTTAGTTCTCGTTGCTGCATTTTATTTCTATAGTTCAATTTTTTTTGTTACAAGTGAAACATTAAATAACTGAGGATGGAGATGTTTGGATTCGAATCCAAGACTTACAACATGCCATAACTCATACTTAACTATTAGGCCAAGAAGTTGTTGGCAGTTCACTTCTTTGAATGTCACTACTCCTCGAGCATTAATTATTTAGTGAAATTATACAAATCATATCCTGATTATTGTGCAAAATTCCAGCAAATTCATTGCATTTGCACCAAAATCTAAATCTTATCCTAGATTTGTTTCTCTGTAAGCAACGACTCAATGACACTCCCATGCTATCAGTTCTCTGAATCAGGCGAAAATGCAAAGACTCACTTCCCAGATATATTTCACATGCTTTTTCATGTTCTTAGAACTCAGCTTCTGCTGAAAGTCTCATCTCTACTCTCGTGATTCATGTGTTCTCTCCATTAGATTCTTGTCTTAAGCGACTTCCCAATCTCCCTTTCCCTTTACAACCTTACAAGATTAAATGTAAATCGGCCATGTCTGTTTTGTCTGACATTTGAGACGTACAATAAGGTACAATGAGACATGAATATATGTTCCGGATTTGTCGGTAGGGGGTGCCGGGTGGTAAAGGTAAAGAATGAGATATAGTATATGGAAAAACCAACGAAAGTAAAAACATGCTGGCCCCAAGCAGACTTTATTTGCCGAAGTGTAAAGGTTTGAAATTTGGAGAGGATCCACCCTTTTTGCTCCACTTACTGAAATGATTGCCCATCCTGTCACCATTTTTTTCACCAAAAATAGGTTATAGTATAGAAATGTCTCGCAATATTTGAACAAGGTACGCCATTGATCAAGGCATAGTCCACTCACAGGCTTCCATCGTTGAAAGAAAATGACACATCCTTATGATTGCCGATTCCGTGTGGGTTACAGGCACATGCAGCTTGGCCTCATTATGATCAGCACCCATTTTGCCAATGGAGCTTTGCGGCAATGCATGCCAACACTTCTATAATATATTCAACCATTCACATTTTCTTATCACATGGTTTAAAAACCGTAGGGTGTGCAATCAAGAACCTAACTCACTTGTGCAACAAGCATTCTATGACTCAAGTTAGATCGTCGAGTTTAAGGAAATTATGTCAAGCTAATAAGATTACAAAGGCGATCTCAAATGTTAATTCTGAATGAGTTGAATATTCACTATTAGAACCTCTGAAATCTGGCTACTTGTTTATAGTTTAATCCATCAAACAGTGAAGTCATCAACGTCGGTTCTGGGCCGCTGCATTCTGCAGCACATGCGTAGGAGAAAGGATGTAGGTTTCTGTCTTCTCGTGATTATTCTACCTAAACTATAGAACCAAGTTTAATAAAAAAATTTGCTAATTGCTACAGCTCCATGAAAACTGGTCTTTTGGTCTAAATTCTCACAGCATAATAATAAAAGAATCCCTGTTTCAGATCTTTGAACATTGTCCTTAGGATAATTAATTAAAAAAAAATCTGCCATGTGCAAGCTACCATGGATTTGTAGTATTCATTTGAAGTCACAAGTTTCTTGGTAGTTCTATGATTGGGGCCAGTGTGTGTGTGTGTATATCTAATCTATCACTTAATTAGTGTAAACAATTCTTTTGGTTAGATTATCTGAATCAATACAAGACTTTGTCATATCTTAATTGATCTTGATTAAACTTGTTTTTGGTCTGGCTTCCCACAGACATGTTATTGTTGAATTAATTGAAGAAATGGAAATGTTTACAGAAACATGTCAAGTCCTAATTTCAATCTTGTGTTCAGAAGTATAATTAATATAGATATCTAGATAGCTGAAATGATTTTTTTTTTTTTGTGGAAAACAAAACAACGAGACAAGAAATGAAGATTAATAAGTACTGGGGCAAAAATAAAAAACCACTCCCTGTGTAAAAAGTACAGTAACTGTTCAACCCTCTGGGCACCACAGGCCCACATGGTTAGCAGAAGTTCTAAGCATCCATGATTGCGATCAAAACAGAATATAATAACAGGAAAAGAAGACAACTGCAGTCGCTCTTATGATCTTATCTATGCCAAGCATTCAAGTAGTCTTCTTGTTTACCAGATTCTCCTGCCATCCATGCTGCTGCTGCTTCTGTTTAGTTGCTTACAGAAAAGACTTATTACTTGGGTGCCCACCATTGTTGACTAGCTGATGTTGGCCATGTGCTATACATATTGGTAGCTGAATTTTTGCACCGATGGAGGAAACAATCTTCATAAAATTACAAAACTGTTATTGAATAAAATCCCAGTTTCCTTTCTGGTTAAAATTTTCACCTGTAAAATGCCAAAGTGAAGTTTGTCTATAGTAATTAATTTGTAGAGTCAACATACAAGCAAGTTCTTAAACCTTTACGGAAACTTCCCCGCTGCTTAAGACTGCATGCACCAAAAGAAAAGGTATTAGTTTTCATAAGAGTGAATTACCCGAAAGTAATAATGAGTTCACATCAAAGAAGAGAAAAAAATAAAAAAGTGGAGAGGACCACCAGCAATATAAGCCAAACATCGTGGTGAAATTGAAGCTTTTTGTTTTCTATACCTTAATTTGCACCGTGACTCTAGGCCATCTAATTTTTCGGCAGGTGGTACTTAAATTATGAGCTTTGGAAACAAGTTCTACAAAAGAAAATTTGAGATTACACTATTAAATTGTTACTGAAATATCTAGGCAGTTTCCAACATGCAATTACTTTGTAACCCTGTTAAGCTTAATAGTCTAATAGCTTTGGCTTCTTTTGGTCGTTTATAGGGATAGTTAGCTTTGGCTTTGGCTTTGGCTTTGGCTATGCCAGATCAGAAGGTCAATGGAATATAAAATGCCACACAGCGGGATACCAGCTTGATGCAACTTTCAGGTGATTGATTGAATATAGCAAGTAATAAAAGAGGCCTCGAGTCGAGAATATGAAAAAAAAAAAAGTAATAAAAGAGGCCTCGAGTCGAGAATATGGAAACGCAGGAATTGAAGACGAGTGCAGAAATTTCCTAGAAAGAAGAGACAAAATGGGAAATCCGAGTCACCAAACTAATCCAGGATTTGATAAAACGGCGTAATTCGTATTTTGAAATGAGTACCGTGAATTGTTCTAGCCTTTGCATTATTAGTATATTATTTTAATCTTCTTAATTATCTGTTTGCAGGGCACATTTTCTTGGATTTTGACTAAAAGAAAGAATTATGATTGGAAAAGGCCACTTTAAAGTATATTATTTTAATCTTCTTAATTATCTGTTTGCAGGGCACATTTTCTTGGATTTTGACTAAAAGAAAGAATTATGATTGGAAAAGGCCACTTAAATGACTCATAAGTTTTGGTTCAGGTGACAATACAGGTTGAATTTGTGAAAAAAACTCTCAAATTCGACTCCTATAAATATATTTTTGGAAAGAGATGAAAAATTTTAACTGCGAGTAAATTTCAAATAAGATTAATTTCAAACCGTTAAAACGGATAATATACTTATAATTAAAAAAAAAAAAAGGCCACTTTAATGAATTGGTCGTGGACATCATGTGATCAATTTTCATATTTCCAACACTTTTGTAGAATCCAATGACTCAGGCCTTGGTTTGACAAAGAGCGACGAGTCAATTACATTTCACTGCTCCTCCGGCTGATGAGAAATAAAACAATGTTGCAGATTTTTCACGATTTTTCGCGCCCTTGGCCCTTGGGCGAACTTGTTCTGGAAGGCTGATCTTCATCCGTGCCTCGATTTTCCTGCTTTGATTTGATTATTATATTCGAACTCACCATCTGCCATTGCCCTTTTCCCATGAAGAGAAAGTTCACAAGAAGTTTGGCCACAATGACACAATCTTTCTCAGGATTTCTCAACAGAAGTAAGGGTGGTGATAAACAAACAAAACAATTATTTCATATTAGCATATATTTTTTCATTTAAAGGCATGTCAAGTAATTACATAATCAAAAAATCAATTAATTACTGATTTGATTTTTTTTCAATAATGTAATTATAAGATATGATTTTAATAAAATTTGTCTTTATTTTTTTTTGAAGATGCAGATGTAATGAAAATTTTATTAGAAAGTTGACAAATATGGGTCACATGCAGAAGTTGTAGGTCCGGTTATCATTTGACGCGACACCTTTCTCCCACCGCACTTCTCATTATATAAGATACTGATATTTTCACTCTATTCTCATTGTATTTATTTATTATTTTCAATCACAAAAGCTATAATTGAGATGCATTTTCAGAATGATGGTTTTTGTTTTGGGTGTGATATCGAAGGTGAACTCCAACTGTAAAAGAGATAAAACAAATGCTCCCACAGATTGCATTTTGTTTCAGAACAAGTAGTTAAAACGAACAGCAAATCCTTGTAAGAAAAAGGTGCCTGCTGAGTGCTGATGCTGACCTAAACCAGGATATCATTCAGCAGCATATGTTGTTGTGTCGATGCTGTGACAGATCTTGATAAACAATAAGAAAATTGTGTTTTGAAACTCGAAAGTATGAATCCAGTAGCCATCAATAGAGTTAGAGAAGCTAACCAATGTTGTAGGATTCTCTTAAATTCTTAAGGTCAAGATATAAATCCAGAGCAGTGTGCAGTGGATGCATATTTATGACCAAAATTAAATTTGACAAGTAAAGGATAAAGAAAAGTAAATGCCTGAAGAGACCGAAAAGTTAGTAGCAGTAGCAGCGTGGCAACCGTGTCTAATAAATGCACATATCTTTTTCTTCATGAATGCACATTTATTTTCACCATATAGCACTGATTTCCACAGGTATTTGCCTGTTCCATACCCATTTCTAATTGAGTCGGACAGCAGATAAATGTGAATTAGGAGAAAATTTATGTAGTTTCTGATGTTGGCCTTTTGTCATGATCACTTGAAGAAAATGAACCCACCACTATATATACATTATGACAATTGAATGAATGCAACCTGAAGAGACCAAAGTTGGTTACTTACATAAATTTATATTAAATGTATCTAAGAGAAAAAAAAAGGATAGAGAGAGGATAGGAAAGCCCACAAGTAACTTTTTCCTTTGTTTAAGAAAATATATCCTTGGGAGGTGGGTTTAGCACAATGGCCAGCTGGGAAAACACCAACTTTTCCCTTTACATGAACTTTAACTGAAGCCAGTTACTCACGCCGTGTGGGTAAGAACTTCCAAAGAGCCAAAAAGAAGAGTAGAGGAAAAAGAAGATAATAACCTGGAAAGAGTGCTAAGTATGATACTCATAAGGAATTACAGAACAGAGAGTCAAGGACATTATTAGGGCAAATCCAAGACAGTAAAGATAAAGTAAATGATACACAAGCATTTGACATGATTTTGCTTTTTTCACATAGATAGCTATGTCTGTGCTCTCTGTCCATCCAATTCAACCAGTTAGTAACAAAATATAACATCCCCTTAAAATTGGATCCTAATTCCTATATCTGATCATAGTTGTTTAAAAAAAGTCTAAATAAAGCGTCATGCAAAAACTATTAACAAGCAAAAGGGCTTTGGCTTTCCCTTTTGGTCGCCGCCTTGCTAGGCAGGGGGACTGGATGGAATGAATGATATATAGTAATATCTCAAAACAACATCATAAAGTAAACTTCAAAGAGAAGAAACTAACAAATTAGAGCAAATATCTGATTTAGAAGTAATCTTTAGATTCAACAACCAAGTAAAGCAATCTGCTAAATTAGTATGGGACAAATTATTTGTAAAGTTGGCTCCCAATGAACCCAAGAAAAAGAAAAGGTAGGTCAATTTAAGTTCTAATTAATACAGTATTAATCCCATAAATCAACAACTATTCAATTGTTAGATGCTAATTCTGACATTATTTTTCTTTTTACTCTTATGTCTAATTGCACTAACAGGCTGCAGGCTAAATTGTAAATTGTAAAATAATCCCAAGAATCAAATCATCAGGTTTACAATGTACCTGTTAAGAGTTTGTCCCACACATTTCTTGCAGTTTCCAGATCAGTCACATGGGATCCTCGCCTCTTAGCAGCAGAGGTCCAGAAGCACGCAGGAAATAAAGCTTCACTTCACACGCAATCGCCCAACAACCTTCTGCCTCTTGTAAATGTAGAGAGTTATGCTTTCCACTTAGCAAGCCTCCTAAAAGTCGCAGATTTAGGAGGCTCACATATTGACTACTACATCTCTATCTCTATCTACTTTATGCATTCTCTAACTGTACAAATCAATACTTACCGGTTAATAGCCTTCTGAAAAAGGTGTGACATGTTGATCTGAGTAGGTATGTGTATTTCTCTCCCTTCCACACCCCCCCCCCCCCCCCCCCCCCCCCCTTCCCCCACCCTTTGTTATATTTTTTTTCTGTTCTTTTTGTTTTCATGCGTGTGAATTTGTCAAAATTTAGGAACATCTGCGAACTAAAGAGTCCCAAAAAATTAGCATGAATAAAAATAGTTTAATCTTGCATATTGGTCATACATTATCATACCTTTGACTGTAAATTTGAATTGAAAACATGGACTATGCCACAAAATTTCATGTTTAAAAGAACCACGTATACTTCCATTCTGACAAAAAATGCAATATATCCACTAAAACACTAATCTCCACAACATTTGGCAGTATCCTGCATCAAAGTCTTCTTCTGAAAACATCATCATTCCTCCCTGCACCAGTATCCACTCTTCCCACCAGTTTTACGCTCAAGCCGTACATCTGTGATCTGGATGTCTTTTGAAACAGCTTTGCACATGTCATACACTGTTAATCCTGCAACACTCACAGCTGTCATCACTTCCATTTCAACCCCAGTTTTACCTGTACTAGATGCTTCTCCTTCTATCTCAACACAAAAATCCTCAGGATTGAGTCTTAGGTCAACACAAACATGAGTCAAAGTGATGTTGTGACATAGGGGTATGAGGGTGCTGGTGTGCTTTGCTCCATTTATGCCAGCAATTCTTGCCACACTAAGAACATCTCCCTTAGCCATCTGGTTGGCCAAGACCAAATCAAACGCCTTCTTACCCAGAACTACCTTGCAACTAGCAGTAGCAGTTCTGCTACTATTTTCTTTGGGTGAGACATCCACCATTTGGGCTTTCCCCGTGCTGCCAACATGGGTCAGACCAGGCACATTTTCACCTAAATTTTGAGAAATAGAGTAAAGTTCTTGAGCGGTAAACTTATTACTAGCATCATCCAAAATCACATGAGAATTATGTTGGGATTTTTGACCCATGACACTTCTATTTCCAGAATCGACCAATCCATCTGGAGGAGGTTCACCAAAGACTGATTCCATTTCCTGAAACCAAAAGTAGGACATAAATGCATGAATGATTGTTCCTCTTGAGAGCAAAATATTTGGGTAGCGTTTAGTACATTGCATGCAAAGTGATTGTTGAGAAAGTAATTGCTGAAAGAGTAATATTGCAGTGTTTGGTATGCAGTGTACAGTTCTGTTTAAATTGCAAGGGAAGTAACATTGTAGTGTTTGGTAAACATTCACTTTGCTAGTAATGTAGTGATAAGTTTCAAAAATACCCTTGACTATAAAAATTAATTTAATAAAATTGAATTAATTAAAAATATAATTAACATAAGAAAATATGAATAATATCAAATTATAATTATTGATATTACTCATCATTTGTAATATCAAATTTATATATATATTATTAATTTAAAATTTAATTATTATAAAGCTTTTTGAGTTTTAAAATCATCCTTTGTTCATGAATATCCTTATTCAACCTAGAAAGATGTACATGTTAGCAACTACTAGGAGAGCAAGTGCCACATTAAATATGCAGCCATTCAAAATATAGATATTTGAAAATCTTGCAAAAAATATAGATATTTTCTCTTCACAGAAGACCAGAACTTTTGGCAATTATAATATAGTTTTGCTTCATATATCCAAAATCTTCCAGACAATTTCTTTCAACAGTGCCATTGTTCCAAGACGAATCATCATCTGTAACATCATCGCCTCTCCATGATGTCACTTTCGCCTAACTCAAGATCACCACTTCCATGGCTTAGGGAGTTAAAATCTGAAGAAAGGGGTTTATATTTGATCCATTTATTGCTCACGTGTGCTAATCATGTAGCAACAGGTAACCTCGAAAATGCAAATATTTCCCTTGAGCAAATATCCCACCTTGCTTCTCCTGGTGGCGATATGCAGCGAATGGCTGCATATTTTACTGAGGCACTTGCTGATAGAATCCTCAAACGAAATTTATTTGGGTAAAATGGTAATTGGCTTGGTAAGTTTTCACTGCAATCTAACTTTGCAGTGGTAGGAGGCTGCAATCACAATGCAGCTCTTGGCTGCAATGTGTTTGCAGCTGTAATGTTAGAATGCAGCAACTAGTGTTTACCAAACACTGTAAACACATTGCAGCTCATTAAATTGCACTGCAAAGTGCTTTAAATCCCTTATACCAAACGGGTTCTTGTAGTAGATTTAGATAAAAGCCAGTAAGTAATGGGCATAATACCACTCATGGGACCAAAAACAGAGATTAAACAAAGGCTTGAATCACATAGTCAAAAAAGAAAATTCCAAATATGGTTTCAGTTAAATTATTATCATATCGCCACAAATGTTAGTATCATCTTCATCTCCTATCAAACAAGCAAATAATAACACAGGAATGCACATCTTTTTATTTTTTTGTTACAAGACACATCTCTTTTGTTTTTCTACCTTTTTTTCCTTATGGTAAACGTAGAACATAGAAATTGGGAAAATTAAAAAAAACATGGGTTTACCAAACACCTTTCCCTTAATTAATAAACATATACTATTACCAATACCTTATTTAGTTCAGCTATGGTGCTTGCAAGGTCATGGCTATCTTTACTACAGAAGAACCTTGTCGAGCGAGGAACTAACGGAGCAAGTCGACGAAGAAGCATGACGCCAAGGATCAAGGCTATCTCAAAAAAGAAAAAAAATAAGGCTTTAGGATCTTAATTCTTAATTTACAATATCAAATTAAAGCAAGTTCTTATTGAGGCATTTTCGCAAACAAGTTAACGTTGTTTGAGAACAAAATAAAAGTACACAATTAAAAAGGAGGAGAAAAGTGTGGAACTGGAAACTTACGTGTTTTGAAGGTGAAAGAAACCACCTGGAGCAAATTAAATCTGTATGTCTTCGACGACAGAAAGTGGAATTGATCTTTCGTAGATCGTAGGCAGAATGTTAGTCTGAGATGGCAACGGTAAGACAGAAATACAGTGGCAAGAGGGAAAAAGAGTCAAAGAGCCATGCGCGCACGCAAGACGCACGTGTGAAAACGCAATGTTCTGGACTGTCATTGCTAACATCATCGAGGATGCTGGCGTGGACACGTGGGTGATAAACCTTCGCTGAATTCAGTTGAACGTCAGAAATTTTCCCATTCATTTTTCCCTTTGTCAGACAATGTTTTTTTCAAGAATCCGGTTAAAATTTAGTGATTATCATTAATGACTATTATCTGATATGCAGTGAAATTTTTAACCTCTAAAAATAAAATTAAAATAATGATATATTTTTAAAAATATTAAAAATAAATAAATAAATAAAATAATATATATTATCATTTTAATGTTATTTATAAAAATTAAAAGTTTCTTTAATAGTATATTAAATAATAATTTTATTATTAATAACATTTATTTTATTATTTGTCTTTGAAAATTCTCCTTCCCATTTCTTTGCAAATATTTTCACTTCTCAAGAGCAACTTTCTTCGTTTCAGAACTGCACCGCCCTATAGCTTGGGACAACCCAAAAACAAACATTGGAACTTGGCACGGCACCCATATATAGCCCAAACGCAAATATAACAAAACAATCAACCACCAATCTGCGCTGTGATCAACACCTTGCAGCACCACTGCACCAGATGATGAATTGAAAACTTTGTTCTGATAAAATGCTATAACATTATAATCATCAGCCAAAGCATACTCATTATCTCTACAAACCATAAACATTCTGCAAAACAGCGTCAATACTGAAAGGAATGGTAGTGAACGGGTTAAGAAGATATATAAATTTAAGAAGATATATAAATTTAAAAAAAACACAGTCCTGAGTTCTAACAACAGTTAGTAATCAACAAGTTGATTGATGAAATTTTCGACTTCAAGCTTGTGAATTATGACCCAGCTAAAAGGGGTAGTAAAAGAAAGAAATCCATTTATGAAACATCCATCGAATATATACAAACTACTGATCGCAGATAGGTTGTCAACAGTAATAACAAAATATTGAAAGGATTAAATAGATCTCACTCCCAATTCCGCATCAAACTTTGGGCCTCTTTCACAGCTGAACTAACAGCATAGAGCACCATCTTTTTGACCTGTAGAGAAGAAAATCCAATGAATATTTAACATAATTACTCACTAGAGTAGAGTCTTTACAGCGGCATTTCTACTAGATGTTTGTCAAGTCACAGTCAATAAAAGAACTCTTATAGAGAAACCTAGTAGGCTTTTCAAAAGTAAGCATAACATCTAATAAGAAAATTACTTAGTTCTTACAATTTAAACCTATTCAACCAAATAAATAAACTAAATTCAAATTTTTTACCTCTAACTTGTCTTCCTTGGCTCTGTGGTTCTTTGGAAGCATACGAAACTCATTGGTTAACCGAATACATTCCTCAATGTTGTCAGGAGAAACAAAATCCAGTGCCACCTTTATACAAGACTGGAAAAAGGGAAAAAATATGAAGTTTAATGGAATTAATAGTGCAAGCTGAAATATAAAAGACACACCTACACACAAGATTGTCAGTGGTCAATGTATTACTTGTCTATTTCTCACTTGATGAGGACATCCAGCAGGAATGAAAACAGCCTCACCAAGGAATTGCTCAAATGTCCAAGGTTCCACACCTGCTTTGCAGACCAAAAGATAACCATATTGATGCTGTATGAATGATAGAATATTGGACAGCTGACCAAACAACAAAGAGAATGCTCTTACCAAATTCCTCTTTCAATTGTTTCTTATGCCTCTCATTTAAGAAAATAGTCTGATCATGAATGGGATGAATGACCTAAGAGAAAAACAGTGTAAAGTAATTCAGCTCTCCAGCAAAGACGAAACATACTAAAAACTCACTGGTGGCAGCAAGGATACTCACAGAATTTACAGGAAGATTGTTAATGTGGCGAAATTCCTTCCTGTGCTTTAACAAGTACTCAATGATTTTGGGAACATCCTGCTTGCGAAAGATATCCCAGACAGCACCACAATTGACCATTTGTGACTTATCGTTACTTTTTATATCCTTGATAGGCTCTTGGTCTGATTCTTTTGACCCAGGACCAATACATCCATTGTCACCATAGAAAGAAATTCCTAAAATGTCTTTCTTATTATTAAGCTTCCTTAACACCATGTCATTAGAACATTTGATATTTTCCATAAAGGACACACTTGAATCAGCTAAACTTTCTCTCTCAGCTCCAACTGAATTGACATCAAATGTGACATGATCAGTAGGGCTTGTCATATTTCCAACACATAAATTCCTTTCAGAAACATCTGCACCATTAGAAAAACAGTTTCCTTCCTCTTCAGATTGCTTTTCTCTTTGTTCATTTAACTTCCCAATCATGTTTTCAGCTGTGGATGCATTTACCTCTGGAGAGTAGGCATTTTCATCCATTTGGTCTGTTCCTGAAATATTTCTAACCTCTTCCTTCACCCCTAAAGTATGATCCATTGTTCTAGTTTCTAAATTATCCTTATCTACTCTGTTGCTTGACGAAGAGCTCTCCTTTGTTCCAAGTTCTTTCATTATTTGATCAGGTATCCCTTTGTTATTATTTACTGGGAATGACTCTGCAACTACCTTCTCATTGTGCTCCAACATGCTTGATTTCTTATCCAAAATTTCAACAAACAGATTACCCCTCTTATCTACATTGCTTGACAAAGAACATTTGTCTGGTTCGACTTCCAGCCTATTTGAAGTTATTTTACTGTCACTATTTTCTAGAAAGGAGATATTGTCAGGGTTATTATTACATTTACACCCTAATGATTGTGTCACATTTCTTCCATCATAACCAAGAATATGAGGCTTTGAATCATTTAATTGAAGCAACTCTGTCCCCATGCTGCTATTTTTCCTATTTTCAGAAGAAACAGAATGTTCCTTTCCAAGCTTTGATTCATCCAATCCCACAACACTTAGATCCATGGAATTTGAAAACGGCGCATTATTATCTGATTGTTCTTTATCCAGTTTCCTTACCTTTATGTGTTTCTCTTCTAACAAGTGGTCATGCTCCATGCTTCCATCCTTTGTACAGTCAGTAACAATGATCTTGTCCCCATAAGTTCTCTTTAGTGATCTTCTTTCCATTCCAACCTTGGCCTCATCTACTCCTCTGTAGAGTTCCTGCAAGTCTTCAGCAGCCTGTTTGTTCTGCATTCTTTTTATGTTTTTTAATTGCCAGGGAGCAATATTCACCTTACTGGTGTGTGTCAAGACATTTACCTATAACCACATCTGAGAGACATTAGTCAATGGAAATCTATAAAACAAAATGCTCTATCATTGTGTTTTTGCATAAGATGAAAGCTGACATGAAACATTACCGCGTCAGACATATCACAATGCAGCTTTGTCACTGAATCGCCTCTACCAAGTTCTTCAGAGAATCCATATGCAATATATGTTTTGGGTCCCATATCTGGCCTCAATGATCCCTCTGGAAGCCGTGTAGCGAAGTTTAAAAGGCCTGATTTTGGATCAGTGTAGCAACTGTAAGGGAGTGCAGCAATAAATTCAGCATTATGCCTGGGCAACCGTTCTTCAAATAAAGTTGATGAGGGCCAATCCTTCAATTTCAACATTTCTGGCCACCCACTTCTATGCGTACGGCCCTCTAAGTAGCCCTTGAAAAATTGGTGAAGATTAATTTCAACCTACATAACAACAAGAGTCAACATCTTAGATCCAGAGAAATAATACATTCAGCAGAATATAGATGATTATATAACAGACCTCACACCAATCTAAGCAATCAATCGCCTTCACACTTCTAGTCTCTTCTTTGAATTTCACATTGGCACCTGTTTCTCTAAAAGCCCTCCACATGACCATGGGTTCCCAACTAAGACCAGATGTTTTCTCAAGAACATTGCGGACAATCACAGGTTCACCTCTCATCCAGTGCCTCTGAAAATGCTCAATTTCATCATCTGATACATCAACAGCATTTGGGCAGAATAAATAGTTATCGTGACTTCCTTCCCTGTCAGCTGCATGCCTCACATTAGAACTGCTACGGCTGTTCCTGTCTGAACCATTTGCCTGGCACGAGGAACATTCTATAAACAACTCAACATCTGGTGGCTTGTATTGACTGGTAATGTCCTCGGCATTACTTATCAGCTTAGTTACCCAATTAGCTTTAAATACACGTCTAAGCTCAAGTGTTGAAGCACCACAACCTCCTCGGTCACTCGGAGGGCATGGAATGCTACCATCAGCATTAGCTCGCCAATCAGGAAAGTAAGAAGACATATGAGCTTTATCATTACTGGCTGAACCCACTTGGCTCTTCCATCCATGTCTAGTCTTTGGTGCACTATCATCCTTGCGTGTTACAAACTGTCGGTGGGATGTTTCTGCTTCATTACCACCTGGTTGGCAACCTTCTCTTAGCTCTTGACAACAGGCTAGGCAGAGATCATAAGAACATCTAGGACAGCTTCTGTGAAAATTAACAATTGATGTATTACAGTTGTCACTGTCATACAAGAAAAACATACAGTTCATTGTCAAATTTGAAAACAAAGTAGCAACAGATCTCAGTTTTAACAAGTTTCAAAACATACCAGTACAAACGTTCGCTTTTATCCAATTTACACCTTGCTATATCCTTTTCTGTCAATTGAGATCCTAAAAATATAACAATATCAAACACAGAGAACATAAGAGAGTTCAAATAATTTCCTTCTCAAGCGCATCATGTCAGCTTACCTTTTATGACTGCTTCAATCTCTATTTCGGAGCTCTGCTCCCTGTATACATGCCTGAGAACTGGAAGAGCTTTATATAGCAAGTACTTTAGCCACTCTAATTTGACACTGATGTCAATATCCTTGTGGCTATCCTATCAAAGAAGAGAAGATAAAGAAGAATAATAACTAAGAAAAAAAATGAACATGAGCATCAAGCAGTTAGATCACATAGAGAGATAGAAATTAGCGTTTACCTTGACCACTAAAACTTCACGCAAGCAAGCTTTACAATTGCAATTGCCACAGCAATACGGACATACATCCTCAATTTCATCCCTAGTTTTCTCAGGATACCTGTTTCATCCCAAAAGATTCAGCTGCAGCTATCAAAAGCATCAACAGGGAGCTAATCCCTAATATGAGAATCAAAGCATTTTCTAGCATGGCCATATCAAAATCCGTATCACTAAAACAATCAATGTTCTTACCACTTTTCAAGACACTCATAACAATAACGCTTCCTCCTACAACTGGAACAAAAAACAACACCACTCTTATCGTTCCTTTGACACTGATGACACATTAAACTTCCACATTCCTTTCTTTTATTTGATTTATCCTGCAAAGCAAAAGTTATTCTTCTGAGAAATAGTTCAATTTTGATCATGATACGGATACATTAAATACAAGGCGGCTACTGCTTCACCAATACAATTCACTGATGCACAAAACTACAATTAAACAACAAAACTCCAATGTACTCATTTCTGCTGTCAAATGTGAATGAAGTGGAAGCGGATCATATATCTACGACGAAATTAAAATGAGCAAGTAAATTTCACCCTATTCTATTTTTTTAAATATGAAACACTGATTCGCAATTTCGTACGTAAGAATGTAAGCCGAAAAAATAAAAACGGCTACGTTAAAATTACCTTCTCCAAGGGTTTTTTCTCTCGCGCGGCGCCATTTCTAACGGCCTTCCAAGAAGAGCCGCATTTTTCTCGGGAACAAGGTTTTCCTTGACCAGAATCCACTATCTCCTTCACTGGATTTCCAGAACCAACCTTAGCCGCCGCGGCAAAAAACTTGGCTTTCTCTTCCTTTTTGCGCTCCCCGGCTAACAACTCAGTCAACACAAGCCCATCTTCTTCTTCCGATCCACCGCTCAACTCCTTCTCTCTCCTTTCCTTCTTATTCTTCCCCGATCGGCTGAATTCACCTCTCCGTCCGTTGACATCACTCCTCCGACCACATCTGTCGTGGGATTTACGGTCGCGGTCGTCGTCTCTATCTCCGCGAATTCTTTTCTGTGCCTGCTTATTTTTTTGCAAATGATGCTTCTCGCAGGACGAGTTTGAAGGCAAAGCCATTTCGCTGCAGCGCCACTTACCTGGACCGGCGCTTCTCCTGCACCGTCGATCGGACGGTAAGTCCATGACCGAGGTCAATAATTTAAACAACTCGGATTGTTATTGGATGAGAGCTTCTATCTTCTGTTACACTGAAATCTTGTTGCAGAGATGCGTTTGCTGTTGGATGGTAGAGAAGCGGCAAAAATAAGCTGAGAATTTACAAACACCGGCTCGAATTCGTATGCACCTGTACGAAAAAAGGTGCGTCCTAAAAGCATTGCGAAATACGCATGAGGTTCCCTTCTCTTTTTTTTTTTTCCTTAAATTTTTTTACATTTTCTTTAGTTCATTGATTCTTACGTCTCAAATAAATATCCGTCTGAAATCTGTCGATTCTCATCCCATGAGCCCCATCTTATTAATAACTTCGGGCTTCAAACCCTACGGTGGGACCAAAGCCAGAGCACCAGACTCACACTAGAGCCGAGTGGCTCGCCAGGACACTCTCTCTTCCCAGTTCCCACCCCAGCACTGAAAAAGGCCACATTTTTGTCAAAAAAAGAAAGGCAGTATCTTGAATCGGCTCAGTGGCTACATCTCGACTCGGTTCCATCGGCTAGCCAGTGGCTCTCGGGCCTAAACACCTCAACGTCGTCAATTTGATCATTCGGCCGAGCCCATGAGTGTTGATGAAGACACCTGTCTTAGCGGCAATGAAGAAACGGTTGATGGTTGTGGTGCGAAGGGACTTGTGTGGGATTAAAATCGGTCCAGCTGGCGCTGAGTGCTCGCGGATTGTCTCGGGTACTACGCAGTGTAGGTAGTCAATTTACCATGACTATTCGATGTGGGCCAAATGGGCCAGGAGGCACCCGGTCCAAGTCCCCTCACCCGTAGGCAAGATGGACAGAGGCTAGGGCTCGTGGCCTGGTAGGCGGCCAAGTATCCCTTACGATATCTGGGCATTGCTGGCGACAGACTGATGATGGCCTAATGAGCTCTGCGCTGTCAAGCCGAAGGTATACAAACGGGCCATATTTGTCACACAAAGAAGCTAATTAGAGAGGATTAATGGATTGTAATTACGGGCCGCCTTAGTGGGCCTCGAGGCAATGGCTTCTGGTTGAGCCATTGGCAAAGATTAAGAGAAGGGCCGACGTAAAGCCGCAGAAATCCTTGATCCCATTTCAAAGTTTTGGAGACTGGAAGTAACTTATCGATTAGAAGAAGAAAAGGGTCTGGTTAAGCCCCCAGTCAGCAATCTCTGGAATCCTCATCACGTGTCCCGAAGACGCCTTGCATATCAGATTCGCAGCATGGTAATGGTGAGGAATCCCTAACATTGTTATCTTCCTCTCCTCCATGTTGCTCATCTTCTTCTGCCATAGTGCAATCCTGAGTGGCTTGATTGAAGGTGGCATCATGAAAAGAACTGCCTCCTTGCTGTCCATTAACAGTTCCACCTTCCTTACAGTGTCCATGTGGATCTGTGAGAGGTTGATGTTGTTGAGTGGGGGTAATTGCATTATTTGACTCGGTGTGAAGGATGGTTTTTGATTGGATACCAGGTGAAGAAATGGCTGGGGATCGGGTATGTCCATCGCAATCAGCAAGTTGTTCCAAGCTTGTGCAATTTTCGGTAGGCTCCAACCTTCCTCCTGGTAGTTGTTGGTTAGGAGCATTTCCATGATTCATGTGACTTTTATCACTCGTTCCCCATTCACTAGGAATAAGAAGTCCAGGTTTTGAAGAATTTCCTGTTGACTTGCCATTCCTCTCTGTATTCTTCTTATCTTTGCCTGGAAAAGAAATACCCGAGTTTCTTCTTTGGCCAGGATTATTTTGTGGTGTTTTTTGTTTTGAACCAGACGAGAATTGAATTGCTTTCCTGGTTACGTGCAGCTGGTGTTGCAACACTGTTAGTAACTCTGTTTGCCTGACTGATTTGTTGACGGACGTGACTTACCTTTTCTGCTTGGCAGTCTTTAGTCATGTTATTGTCATTGGAGCACTGTCCAAAGCTAACGTTTGAAATGGTTGATGACCGTTGTGGGGCCACCACATATTGTTTACAGGCAAATTCTCGCATATCTACCACGAGAGCTTTGTTCTGTATAGGTGTCAATCTTTAAAAGATTACCAATCCGATTACCTATCCTCTGCCGAATTCTTTTGTCAAAGAATTCTAATGGAAGACCAGGCAATCGGGCCTATATGGCAGTAGTAGTGCACTTTAAATTCTTTTCTGGAAGGAAGTCAGGCTCCCAAATTCTCATTGAGAGATACTGGGACCCCATGAACCAGGGACCTCCATAGATGACGTTTTGAAAGTCTTCATAAAGAGCAAACCTGAAAACAAAGAAGTCAAAACCAAGGTCAATGCACTCCATTGCTCCTTTTGGCTTCCATTGAGCTTTAACCTGTGGTAGAAGGAAATTGAAGCCCACTGATTTTCCAAAAGTTTTTACAATGATAGCGTTCTTCCACGAGGTCCTTATTCTGTTCTTTTCTTCTTTGGAAAGTAGTATTGTTGGAATGTCATCATCGACTTCCAGTTCTTGATCGGAATCCTCGTCAAAATAGGGGGGCTGACTGACAAAAGAAAAAGAAGCTTGATCTCTATTGGTAGTTAGGGAATCTTTGTAAGACAAGCTTTTTGTTTGTTTCTCGAACATCGTTTGATCAGGGGGTTTTGGATCCCCATTCTTGGTTCTTTTGACGCTTCTAATTTTAAGATCATCTTCTTTAGGAAAGCTTCGTGGGAGAGAATGCTCGGGGGGCTGGCAGCCCTAGCTTTCGTAGATCCTTTATGGAACTTATCAGAATTAACAATCCTAGTGTTGCTATTATTACTGAGACGAGAATCTCAGGAGATAATGCTAAGAGAATCTGTGAGTCCTTGGGTTTTGATAGGACCTTCAGAGTAAATGCAACTGGATTCTCCAGAGGTATTTGGTTACTATGGCACTCAGCTGAAGTCAAAGTTGACATTCTGCATCACACGACTCAAGTCATTCATGCAACTTTACAGGTAAATATCCCTATTTGCTCTACTACTTTTTCATCTAATCAACCTTATTGGATTTTATCTGCCATTTATGCATCCCTGAAATTTGAGAAAAGGAAACAACTCTGGGAAAACTTTTCTTCAATGGCTACTTTTCATAATCTCCCTGGGCTTTTGATGGGGGATTTCAATGAATTGATTCACAATTCTAAGAAAATGGGTAGAAGACCTGTTGTTCAATCCAGAGCTAAACTCTTTCAAGATTGCATGAATGATTGTGGCATGATTGACCTTGGTTTCGTTGGTCACCCTTTCACTTGGACCAATAAAAATCATTTTGGGCAGGTGATAAGTGAACGTCTTGACAGAGCATGGGCTAATAGTAAATGGAAGGAACTCTTTCCTACCTCAACTGTTTTTCGTCTACCGAAGATCAAATCGGATCATAACCTTATTCTTCTGGATACTAAACCTGCTGTTCCGAAGTTTGGGCCGAGACCATTTAGATTTGAAACTATTTGGTTTTCTCACCTTGATTTCAAACAAGTGGTAAAGAGCTCTTGGAATCAAGCTCATAACTCTCTTCTTGAAGCCATCCCCACTTTTAGAGATAATGTCTCTCTTTGGAACAAACACTCATTTGGGAATGTGAATCACAAGAAGAGAAAGCTTAGAGCGAGATTAGAAGGCATCCAAGAATCCCTCACTATCTCCCATAATCCATGGCTCCAACAACTTGAAGATGATCTTATGGAAGAATACCAACAAATTCTTAAACTGGAAGAAGAACTATGGGCCCTTAAGGCTAAGGTTGATTGGATTAATGATGGGGATCGCAATACTAGATTCTACTATCTGACTACGATTAATCATAGAAGAAAAAATAAGATTTTTTCTCTAAAGGACTCGGTTGGTCAGTGGCACTCTGGGGGAAAAGAGATTGAACGAATGGTCTCTAATCACTTTTCAAAACTTTACACTACCTCTTTGGAATGTGGCTCTCGATCTTGCTCACTGGATAGTCATTACAATCACCAACTTGATAATGATGCCGTGAATTGCCTCTCTCAAGCTGTGTCTAGGATGGAAATTATTAAAGCCATAAAGAGTATGAAGCCACTAAAAGCTCCGGGTCCTGACGGATTGCACCCCATTTTCTTCCAAAAATGTTGGGATGAAGTGGGTGATTCGGTTTGCCAATTTATTGAACAAACTTTTCAAAAGAGCCAAGTTCCGGTGATTAACAATGAAAGCTTCATTTGTCTCATTCCAAAAATCCAGAATCCAGAGACAATCAATCAGTGTTGACCCATTGGCTTATACAATACTATCTACAAAGTCATCACCAAAATCCTGGTCAATAGAATTAGACCCTGGCTTCCAAACCTTATTAACCCACTTCAAGCAAGTTTTGTTCCTGGGAGGTGAGCACAAGATAATGTTATCATTGCTCAAGAAATTATACTCTTTTAACAAGAAAAAAGGTAAACAGGGTTTTATGCTTGTTAAGGTTGATTTAGAGAAAGCCTATGATAGACTTGAATGGAGCTTTATACGAAAGGTTCTTCTCTTCTTTGGTTTCCCTACTAATTGTACTAACTTGATCATGTCATGCATTTCTTCGATTTCCATGAACATCCTTATTAATGGAGAGAAAAGTGCAAAAATTATTCCTTCCAGGGGAATAAGACAAGGTGATCCCCTCTCACCTTATATCTTTATTTTATGTATGGAGTACTTATCTAGCAAGATTTTAGAGGAATGTGAATCCCAAAACTAGGAAACCATCAAACTATCAAGAAGGGGTCCTTGCTTATCACATCTCTTTTTTGCTGATGACCTTATCCTTATTGGGAACGCCACGGAAAAAACTTGTAGAGCAATGAGAAAGGTGATGGGAGAATTTTGCCACTTATCAGGACAATCCATTGATGTCAATAAGTCAAGCATTTTGTTCTCTAACAATGTTTCTCCTTCGGTCAAAGATAATCTTAGCAATTATTTGGGTATTGCCTCTTCAAATGACATTGGGAAATACTTAGGATTTCCTCTTTTGAAAAGTAATAAAGCTTCAACCTATAAATTCATTATTGACAAGATCAAGAATAAGCTCACTGGGTGGAAATCTAAATTGCTGTCCTTTGCTGGAAGAACCACTCTGCTTAAATCAATGATTGGAGCCATTCCAATGTATTACATGCAAGGGATCCCCCTTCCTTATAGCACTTGTAAAGAAATCGATCGGTTGAGTAGGAACTTTCTATGGGGTTCAACAGAAACTCAAAAAAAGATGCACTTGGTCAACTAGGAAACAGTTACTCTTCCAAAGGAGAAAATGGGACTTAGGGTTCGTGACATGTGCAAAAGATTAGGCTGGAAACTTATGGTTAAGGAAGAGAGTATGTGGACCAAAATACTCAAATCGAAATACATGAAAAATAATGGCAAAGTTAGTAAGAATGGTTCTGTGATTTGGTCAGGTATTCGTAAAGGATCTTCTCTTTTATCTAAGGGCACCAAATGGATTATTAAATCTGGTGCTCAGGTAAATTTTTTGAATGATAACTGGACAAATGCTGGACCTCTCTGTAAGTGTATCTCGGGAACTTGGCTGCCTAGGGATACTTCTCTGAAAGTTAAGGATTTTATTTCTGCTGATGGTAGTTGGAATTTTAGTCTACTTAGCAGTCCCTTGTCGCAGGAGATACAGGAAAACATAAGGGCTACTCCACTTCAAATCGAATGCACTGAGGAGGATAGCCTTTCTTGGGGTTGTTCACAATCAGGGAAGTTCACGGTCCAATCTGCTTATGAGCTCTCACTATCTCAGAATATAGAAGGTGGAGATCAAAATTGGAAATTTATTTGGAAGATCCCTTCCTTACCTAAAGTACAACACTTTCTTTAGCTCTGCAAACACAACAAATTTGCTACCATAAGTGTTCTTTTTAATAGAGGTATTCAAATTAATGTGCTTTGTCCACGATGCAATGAAACCCCTGAGACTCCAGTTCATTGTCTTAGAGATTGTGAAAAAGTTACCTTTCTTTGGGATAGTGTTCATATCCCAACAGATGTTATTTCTTCTTTTTCTCTTGATTTTGATAGTTGGTTGGATTTCAATTGCCAAAGCAACTCTGAATCTATGCTATCTCATATTCCTTGGAAGGTTGTTTTTGTTTTTGCTATTTGGCTTGACAAAAACAAGCTTATCTTTCAAGGAGAATGTGAAGATAGGGATTCTTGGAAGAAAGGTTTATCAAATAGAGTTAAGGAATTTTGGGGATTCTACTCCAAAGAAAAACCTCAAAAGAAACTAAGTCAGATCTCCATTGAATGGATTCCTCCTCCAAGAACCTTTATTAAACTAAACACTGATGGATCTGCCATAAATAATCCTGGAGCTGCTGGAGCAGGGGGAGTTTTAGGGATCACATGGGCAAATTGGCTCCTTGGATACTCAAGAAATATTGGGACCATTACTAGCTTATGTGCTGAGTTATGGGGAATAAGAGATGGGCTACAAATTGCAATCAACCGTAACTTCTGCAATCTACTAGTGGATGTTGACTCACAAGTGGCTTTAAGGTATGTTATAGATGGAGTCCAATCTTCACATCCTTATTCTGCTATTGTTAATGATTGCAGGGCCTTGCTGAGGAGAATTCCAGGTGCTAGGATTGCGCACAGTTTCAGGGAAGCAAATTCTAAAGCAGATGCTTTGGCTAACCTGGGATCTACCTTGGATGTTCCTTTTGTTTGTTTTGAACGTCCACCAGAATGTGTTTTTATTCCTTTACTTGCTGACTCGATGGGAATCTTGTTCCTTAGGACTGTTAATTCTTCCATAGTAGAAGCAGACTGATGCGTTGTATTGTTCCCTGCGAGGACTTTGTTTTTTACTTTATTTCCTAATGCACCTTGATTCACCAAAAAAAAACTTATCGATTAGAAAATATAAATAAAAAGACGTTAATCAAATATAATTAATGGATAATTTTTTTTTTTTTTGAGATAGGATTATAAGTGAGAGTTAAAATGTTATCCAGCTGAAAATAAGATGAATTAACTTTTAGAGTATTATCATAACTTTGTTTTTATCTTTTTAAATTTTGTTTTCTAATACAAGTATACAAAAAAAAGGTTAATATACTTTTTTTGTAGTTTTCAAAAAAATAAACTTTTTTTGTATATTAGAAATAAGGCTAATATACATATTCAAGAATAATAAAAAAAACAACTAAAATTTGGCTTAGCGGTTAAAGAAAGATTATGTCAAATGTTCGATTCCATCATTCTCCCATTTACCTCCTATGAATAAAAATAATAATAATCAAGAAATTTATTTTGTTACAAGATGAATATTAAATAATCGGAGAACGGATGAGATTGCTTGAATTCGAATACAAACCTTACAATATGTTACAACTCATTTTTAACTTTTTTTTTCAAAAAAAAATCGCTTTATTTATGTACATAATCTAATTAAGTCTATAATCATACTTGGTATGGTTTGGCTTCATATATATATATATATATATATATATATATATATATTACGATTTTATAATCGATGTATTAATAGTCAATTAGTAACAAAATATCATTTTATTAATGGATAAAATTAAAATTACTTAAATTCTTAAAAATAAATTTAAAAAATTTATCAATATTTACTTTTAAGAGTTTATTTTTCTAACTTAATTTATTAATAAAATGACATTTTGTGGTTGTTACCCTTCTATAAAAGAGATTAAGTCCAAGATTCAATTATCACATTCCTCTCTTATATCTCCAATGACAATATATATATATATATACACACACACACATATAAAGGAAACGACAGCTGTGAGAGATTATTTTAGTTTCTTGACCCTAAAGCTGAAGTAAAGGCTCCATTGTTGAGTGGTCAGGGCTCCGGTGTTTGATTCTCACGGCCTGCGTTCAAGTCTTAGTAAGATCTATTTTTCAATTCCCTTAAAATCTCAGGCATTTCTATTATATTTTCTTTTTTAGACGGCCGAGGAGAAATTCATTAAATCCCTAATCTGTATTTCTCCTCACTATGCACCAAATCAAATCCCCAAAACTAATCTTCCTGCAAAACATCCAAATACCTTTCTTTCTTAATTTACCTATTTCTAGCATATTCGCTCTCTTTTTTTCCATCCCACCACCACATGGAACAAGAAACTCGGCAAAAAATCGAGGAAACAGTGAAGGATATACTGAGCAAAGCCGATATGGATGAGATGACTGAGTTCAAAGTCCGGGTCACGGTCTCGGATCTGCTCGGAATCGACCTTTCTGATTTTAGTCACAAGAAGTTAATTAGAGAAGTGGTCGAGTCTTTTCTTCTCTCTACTGCGGAAGAAAATGGCGATGGAAAGGAACTTGATTCGAACCATCGGCAAGAAGAGGCTAAAGAAACGGTTAAGGTTAAGAAAGAAATTGACGGGGACGGAGATCGCCTTATTTGCAAGGTTCAAACCATCACTTTCTCTTTGAGTCGATAAAACATTGAAATTGTAGTAAAAAAAAGTAAACTTGCAGGTTTTAGCAAATGGTAAAATTTATTTATTGATTAGGAATTTGGAGATTGTTTAGTTGTTCGGGAACTGAAAATGCTAATTAATAAAGGTTGTTGCTTTAGAAGCTAGATCAGCTTAATTTGCTTTGAATCAAATTTAATTAAGCATGAATTTTCGTTGAAGCTTTATTCAGTTTATTTTAACCGACTTTATTGAGAAATTAGTTCTAGTTTAGGGTACCTTAAACTTTTGTTGTTGTAGGGACATGCAATGATAGGTAAAAAAAGAACCCATGTTGGAACCTTGTTTTAGTTATGGTGGTTTTTTTTTTCTTTCTCTGAATGCTTGCTGTTATTGATGATCTCTTATTTTGATTCAGCTAGCAGACAAGAAGAATGTGGTGGTTCATGACTTCAGAGGAAAAACTTATGTATCAATAAGGGAGTTCTATGTAAAAGATGGAAAAGAGCTCCCATCTGCAAGAGGTAATCATTCATATATATATATATATATATATATATATATATATATATATATATATATATATATATATATTATATATATATATTATATATATATATGCTCCCTTACTTTTTTTTCCCTCTTCCAGTATCTTTTCTCCTTTGATATAAGCAACTGCACATCATGGAAAAAAAAGAGGCTTAGTTTCCTGTTATCGATTTATAGTGACTCTTGGGTCCTGATTGAGAACTATTGGTTCATACTCTTATATCATTTTACTGATTGAATTGTAGTTTTGAATATCTGCTTTCTATACTATGAGTGACATGCTCATCTTAACGTCTTATCATTTTGTATTTCATTCTTTTTTCCTGTTGTCAGGGCTGTTTGTTTTATCATGCTATATTCTGTATCCCAATGCTCTTCTCTCAATATCCATTTCCTTTTTCCTTCTCCAGGAATAAGCTTGACCAGCGAAACCTGGTCAGCGTTAAAGAATAGTTTCCCTGCAATTGATGAAGCTGTCACAAAAATGCAATCAAAGCTAAGGTGGGACTCCATTTTTTGTTTTGAGGTCAGCTATAAAGTAGTTTGTTTTATGTTATCTAGGCTGCAAATGATATAAATGAAGTTTCAATAATGCCAAAGAAAAAAGATAACTACGGAGTTGCTTATATCTAGGTTTGCAGGGTTTTTGTTCTTACCTGCAGTGAAATTATTACTCAAAGGAAGTAGAATACCGTCTTCATTTTACTTGATATGATCATATTGTGCTTGAGAGGTTTCCTTAAAGTTTTTTGACTTGAGAACCTATTGCCTAATGATGGACTGACTTGGACCCTTTAATAAATATACTGCAGTAAAAAACAGGATGGTGAACAAAATGGAGATGTGTCAAATTCAGTGACTGATCTCTCTCAGGAATTTTCCCCTATTGAAACCACTCGTTTTGATGGGAAGAATTACCATTACTGGGCAGAACAAATGGAACTTTGCTTAAAGCAATTGCAGATCGCTTACGTGCTCACAGATCCATGCCCTAGTCTTACTCTTAGTTCCAAAGCAAGCAGTGAAGAATCTGCTCAAGCTAAAGCTGCTGAAAGAAAGTGGATGAATGATGACTACCGTTGCCGCCACAGCATTTTGAGCTCTTTGTCTGATAATCTATATTATCAATTCTTAAAGAAAAGTAGGACTGCTAAAGTGCTGTGGGAAGAGTTAAAATTAGTTTATCTTTATGAGGAATTCGGAACAAGGAGAGCTCAAGTTAGAAAGTACATTGAGTTTCAAATTGTTGAGGGAAGACCAATTGTTGAGCAAATGCAAGAACTCAATCACATCGCTGATTCTATCGTTGGAGCTGGAATAATGATTGATGAAAACTTTCATGTTAGTGCCATCATTTCCAAGCTTCCACCATCCTGGAAGCAATTCAGTATTAAACTGATGCAGGAGGAATACCTGCCCTTCTGGATGTTGATGGATCATGCTAGAGTTGAGGAAGAGTTTCGTAACAGGGTCAAACAAGCAGAGCTTTCAAAGTCTGCTAGCTTTCAACCAGCCTACAATCTTGGCCCGAGGATAGGAGATATGAAAAAACCAGGTGAGCCTTGGAAAAAGCGAGAATCAGACATGCATAGCAAGCCCGTCATATGTAACTATTGTGGCAAGAAAGGACATCTTTCTAAGGTCTGTCGTAATAGAAAAAATGAAAAGGACGTGAATGGGAAGCAAAATGGAAAGAATTCATCTATGCCTGCTATGTGTAGTTAATTGAAATAGATGCTGATTTTGTAGGCTCGGGCTTTCTGTTCTGTCTTATTAAAGACATACGATGCATCTTTTTACCATGTAAGTATGGCTTCGAAATTGGGTTTTTTTGTTTTTCTAATGTATTAGAATTGGTAACACATGGCAGGTTCGTTATCACTAGGTTTATAGTTTGTTTCGTCCCCTACTCAGGAATCTCAGCTTCTTTTTTTTTTTGGTTACATGAAATATTAAATAATTAGATATGAGAGTGTTTGGATTCGAACTTAAGATTTACTGTTGAGAATGTCAAAGATGTGATCTAATTTAGTTTCCTAAATATCTGTATGTAATTAAGAGTAAATTCATGATTGATTTGATCAATGATTTAAATCAGTAAAATGAGAAAATTAGGCTGTAAATTAGTTATGACTTTTCTATTTTTATATATGTTTTTCCTTATAAAAGGATTGTAAATCAGAAGAAAAAATATTGATAGAAAATATATAATTTTTACTCAATTTTACATGTTATCAGAGCCATTTTTTTTTTAGCAAAATTTTGTCTTTCAAATCTTTATTATGTCAGAAATCACTTCTGATTCCCTGACCAATACACTTGCATCGAACTCTACTATCAATAAGTCATCCCATTCTAAAAATCATTATGTTTAGATTACTACAATCAGCCTGAATGGCAACAACTTCTTGCGTTGGTCTCAATCTGTACACATGTATCTACAGGGGCGAGGAAAGATGGGCTATTTAATAGGTGATGCAAAGGAGCCAGTCACTATGGATCCCCTACATGTAGTCTGGGATGCTGAAAATTCCATGGTTATGGCATGGCTTGTGAATTCAATGGAGAAGGAAATCAGCTCCAACTACATGTGCTACCCGACGACCAAGGAACTCTGCGAAAATGTGAATAAGATATACTCTGACTTAGGTAATTAATCACATATATTTGAATTAACCTTAAAGCTTGGTGAAATTAAGCAGGAAGATGAATCTGTTACCAAGTACTTCAATAAACTGAAACGGTTGTGGCAAGATCTGGACTTGTACAATGACTATGAGTGGAAATCCATTGAAGACAGTAACCACTTTAAAAAATTAGTGGAAAACAACCAGATCTACAAGTTCTTGGCTGGCCTTAATGCTGAATTTGATGAAGTAAGAGGGTGTATCCTTGGAAAACAGCCTTTACCACCAATCGGTGAGGTGTCTTCAGAAGTTAGAAGGGAGGAAACCCGAAGGAGTGTTATGTTGGGACAAAAGGGTGTCATGTCTACCGTTGAAGGTTCCGCTTTGGCTGCTGGAAATACCAATTCGGACAGAACCTTCAACCCTTCACAGAAGCAGGAGGAGCGTCCCTAGGTTTGGTGTGACCACTGCCACAAACCCCGCCATACAAGAGAAACTTGCTGGCGGATCCATGGCAAACCTGCCAATTGGAAGAGCAGTAGATAGAATAATAGATCTGGTCGTGTACTTTCCACTGCAAATGAAGTCGAATCTATCCCCTCGTACCCATGTAGTAAAGAGCAAATGGATCATCTTCGTAAACTGCTAAAACCTAGTTCATCATCTGGTATTCCTAGTGTTTCTATTGCACAATCAGGTAAAAATCCTAATGCTTTCTCTTATTCTTTGAATTCAGCCCCTTGGGTCATAGATTCAGGTGCTTCAGACCATATGACTAGTTTTGCTGATCTATTTAGTACCTATACACTTTGTTCTGGTCATCAAAAAATTAGAATAGCTGATAGAAGCTTCTCACCAATTGCAGGAAAAGGTCTAATAAAACTTTCTGATCAAATAAACCTCAAATCTATTCTTCATGCTCCTAGATTAACCTGCAATCTTTCCAAAGATTCTAATTGTCATGTTGATTTCTTTGAATCTAATTGTGTTATCCAAGACCAGCGCTCGGGGAGAACGATTGGCAGTGCTGAGATGGTGGATGGTCTTTACTACTTTAATGGTACCCTCTCCAGTAATAAAAAGGCTCAAGGACTTTGTGGTATCAATTCAAATCTTATTCGTGAAGAAATCCTACTTCGGCATCTTAGGCTAGGTCATCCTAGTTTTTAATGTTTGAAACTTTTATTTCTTGCTTTATTTCAAAACGTGGATTGTTCTTCTTTTAAGTGTGAAAGTTGTGTTCTTGCTTAAAGTAATCGAACTACTTATAAATCTAAACCTTATCGTGCATCAAAACCATTTTATCTCATTCATAGTGATGTTTGGGGTCCTTCTTAGGTTACAACTATTTCTAAGAAAAAGTGGTTTGTAACTTTCATTGATGATCACACACGGTTATGTTGGTTGTACCTAATGCATGAAAATTCTGATGTAAAAAAATTGTTTCAAAATTTTTATAGCATGATTAAAAAATCAATTTCAAACAAAAATTAATATTTTTCATTCTGATAATGGAACATAATTTTTTAATAAATATTTGGGGAATTTTTTTAAAGAAAAATGTATTTTGCATCAATCTACTTGTCGTGATACCTCTCAACAGAATGGTATTGCCGAAAGAAAAAATAAACATTTACTGGACGTAACACGATCAATAATGTTTTCCATGCATGTGCCAAAATATTTATGGGGAGATGCAGTATTGACAGCTTCTTATTTGATTAATAGGATGCTCACTCGTGTCTTGCAATATATGACACCTTTAGAATGTTTAAAAATTTAGTTTCCTACTTTTAAAATTCATGCTGATTTACCTATCAAGGTTTTTGGGTGCATTGCTTTTGTTCACATTCCAAGTCAGTTTCCGTCAAAACTAGATCCTCGAGTTGAAAAATGTGTTTTTGTTGGTTATTCACCAAATCAAAAGGGGTACAAGTGTTATAATCCAATCACCAAAAAATATTTTACAAGTATGGATGTAACCTTTTTAGAAACACAACCCTATTTTTCCAAAAATCCTCTTAAGGAGGAGAGATGTATAGGGGAAGACAATTTTTGGCAAGTTTCTACTTATCCTATGCCTCACACAATATTTAAAATCTCTCATCCACAAATGAATTTGCAAGCATCTCCACACATGCAAGAAATACCAAATCAAGAAAGTTGTCCTAGTACAGAAATCTCACAAACAGGGGGAGAAATACCACAACAAAACTCTGAGCTTCTGGTTTATACGAAGCGAGGGACAAAAAAGGGTAACAAAGACTTATCTATCATCCAAGCACCAGTTCAGTCAGAACTTCCGAGCAATAAGATTCTGGAAACCCAAGGTAACCCCACTTCAGCTTTATCTCCTTCAATTTTATCTCCTAGCAATCAGTGTACACCTGATCTTTCTGATCTTGATGTTCCAATAGCTATTAGGAAAGGGACAAGAACATGTACCCATTATCCCATTGCTAAATACATATTTTATAAAAAATTGTCCCAAAATTATAAAGCTTATATCTCTAGGATATCTAATCTGTTTGTACCTAGAAACATTAAGGAGGTCTTAGATGATCCAAATTGGAAGTTAGCTGCTATGGAAGAGATGAATGCTCTTAACAAAAATGGTACTTGGGAGATAATAGATCTGTCACATGATAAGAAGGTTGTGGGATGTAAATGGGTGTTTACTATTAAATGCAATGCTGATGGTAGTGTTGAGAGGTATAAGGCAAGGCTTGTGGCCAAGGGTTTCACACAAACCTATGGGATTGATTATCAGGAGACATTTGCCCCAGTAGCGAAAATAAACTCAATCCGAGTCTTACTATCTGTAGCTGTGAACTTTGATTGGCCATTACATTAGTTGGATGTGAAAAATGCATTTTTAAATGGAGACTTGAAGGAAGAAGTTTTTATGAATCTACCACCTGGTTTTGAAGAGAATCTTGGCAGTAACAAAGTTTGCAGGCTAAGAAAATCTTTGTATGGCCTTAAATAGTCTCCTAGAGCTTGGTTTGAACATTTTGAGAAAATGGTCAAAAGTTTTGGTTATTGTCAAAGTCAAGCAGATCATACCATGTTTTACAAACACTCCACTAACGGGAAAATAGCCATACTGATTGTTTATGTGGATGATATTATTCTAACAGGTGATGATAATGCAAAGCTTGAGAATTTGAAGAGGAGACTTGCTAAGTTTTTTGAAATCAAAGACCTATGCCCTTTAAAGTATTTTCTCAGGATGGAGTTTGCTAGATCAAAAGAAGGAATTTATGTTAACCAACGTAAATATGTACTTGATTTACTTGGTGAAATAGGTTTACTTGGATGCAAGGCAACGGAAACTCCCATTGAGCCCTACATAAAGCTTCAACCTGCCAAACCTGAAGAAGTGAGCAACAGGGAGAAGTATCAAAGACTTGTTGGAAAACTAATCTATTTATCTCACACTCGTCCAGATATATCCTTTACAGTTGGTGTTGTGAGTCAGTTCATGCATGCACCTGGACAAGAGCATTTTGAGGCTATATACAGAATTTTGAAGCATCTAAAAGGGACTCCTGGAAGAGGACTGTTGTACAAGAAACGGGAAGATCTACAAGTTGAAGTTTACACTGATGTTGATTGGGCAGGAGATTCTACAGACCGAAGATCAACTTCTAGTTATTGTACATTTATTGGAGGGAACTTAGTGACTTCGTGGAGCAAGAAACAAAGTGTGGTAGCCAGAAGCAGTGCTGAAGCAGAGTTTAGATCAGTTGCACATGGAATATGTGAAGTACTATGGATTAAGAGATTATTGGAAGAATTGAAGATCTCTAAACCTTCACCAATGAAGGTCTATTGTGACAACAAAGCAGAAATTTCAATTGCTCACAATCCAGTTCTTCATGATAGAACAAAGCATGTGGAGGTGGATAAACACTTCATCAAAGAAAAAATTGAGAAAGGATTGATTTGTATGCCATATGTCCCTACTGCAGAACAGGTTGCAGATATACTCACTAAAGGATTACCAAAGAAATAGTTCGACAATTTGATTGGCAAGCTGGCAATGGAAAATATCTACAAACCAACTTGAAGGGGAGTGTTGAGAATGTCAAAGATGTGATCTGATTTAGTTTCCTAAATATCTGTCTGTAATTAGGAGTATATTCAGAACTGATTTGGTCAATGATCTAAATCAGTAAAGTGAGAAAATTAGGCTGTAAATTAGTTAGGACTTTCCTATTTCTATGTATGTTTTTCCTTAAAAAAGGATTGTAAATCAGAAGGAAAAATATTGACAGAAAATATACAGTTTTTACCCAATTCTACATTTACAGTATGTCATAACTCATCTTTAATCATTAAGTCAAGAGGTTATTGGCAGGAATCTCAGCTTCTATAGATCGGGCTTCGTTGCCAAATCAACTGAGAAATGTAAATACTAGCTACGACTAACTGAAAGTTAGATCTAGTAATTCTAGACACGATACGATTATACGATATGAAAATGATATGAATATGATATGAATATAAGACACAAAGGTAACACAGGTTAAAATTAAATAAAAATTATATATGAATATGATAAAAGTTAAAAATATATAAAAATAGAAGTTTATATTTTTCATGTCAACAAGAATTTCAACATAAAATTTTTATATTGTATATGATACGAATATGATTTTATATTATACAAAAACAAATAAAAAACATGAATCGTCAAATTTACTGGAAGTGGTTTTTCTCGTATGGATTAGATTAACTCACTCGCAGACTGCAGTTGCAGGGTTGGTTGTCGACCATCCTTCAGCAGCAATCAGCAGTGAACTAAAGCTTCATCCGTTTATATTCTCCAACTCATATGGACCTGGCCCACTTTTTTGTCCAAGCCCACCCATTGGCTAACCCTTCACCCACATTGGTCAGGTCCATTGCCAGCCTAGTATTGGGGAAATCAAGTCCATCCATGAAAACTGAAAATCTACTTTTCTTTTCAACTTACGGACTTCAATTGATTAGAAGGAAATACCGGCCTTCTTTTTGTATATCCAGGCCAGAAGATAAGTTGGGAATATATACAAGTAAAAAGAACATAAGAACTGTGAATTGTTTTTTTGGTTTATATTTGACACACTTAATTTATACATTAATACTTAATCGAAAAATATTATTTCATTAATGAGTAATGTAAAAAATGTTTTAAAATTTTTAATTAATATTTATTTTAAAGATCTGCATATTTTTTAACTTTACTTATTAATGAAGAAAAATTTTAGAATTGAGAGACAGTGTATAAATTTTATAAATTGTAAGTGCATTAAATATAAATTCTTATGTTTTTATATGAATGAAATTAAAATATGAAATTAAGAAAAAAGTTTGATGAAAGCATTAAGATTTAACCTTCGAATTGATTGGATACGATATTTATTAGTGATAGCACGAAGCAGATTGACTTTCATATCCAACAAACGTGAATTGTTGCTCTCATTCAAATTTACCAAAATAAAACGTGCATGACCAAACACCGCGTTTTATGTTGGGTCCCAGATTACATGGTAAGGTAGGGAAATTGCTGAAAATTTTCCAAACAAAATCTTATAAAAATCTCCAATGTACTGTTGGAGGGCCAATCGGAATCGTGTTTGACCCTTAATTATGTCTTTTTCCAAAACTGAACCAAATGTTACGAACCAGTAAACTACAATGTTTTATATTTTCAACATTGATGGATTCCCTTTGCTCGGCTGAGTCAACCAATAATTGATCGGCTATGATTTTTCTTCACGAACAACCCCTCAACCTTCATAATTTTTAAACGAAGGCTTTGAATTTGACCCATCGTCACGTGCCAATGCTTTCAATTTCTTGTCTTTGGGAATATTTCAGTCAGTCTTAAAAGCAAAGTAGAGAAGTTTTCAAAACAATTAATACTGTGAAGCAAAAGAAATGGAGAAAAATGTGGACTCCGAATAGAAAGCAAAGGGAGCGGTGGGGTGGCCCCTCATTTGGCCGTATGTGTCAGGTCCTATTCATTGTTCGGACTTCAGAAAACGAAATCTTTTATAATAATAATAATAAAAATATAATGGTGCACAGGGCTGCGTTTTCAAGCGCACGTTTGAGTTATTTAGGAAAAGGAAAGAATGGGATGACGAATTTAAATATGTGGTAGATTTATATTTAGATTTTGACAGATGAAATATGCTTTGCTTGTTCGGTAGTATTGAATCTTCTTATAGGAAGCCTAATAGACATCAAATATTGAGAGAGCGTCGTAAAAAGATGTTGACAACTTGGGATTTAATATCAATGTTAAACGCTATTAAATCTTCTGGATCTTAGATTGACTTATTAAGGTCCAAACTTTCAACTTTTCTTTCCAAGAAAAATATCTGAAAGAAAGCACATTTACTACATGAACAATAGTGATGCCATTTGACCGCTGAACTTTATTTTCAGGGTTATTGAAATGATTTGCTTGGTGTATCGCTGGTTATTATTCTAGGAAATACTTGTAATGTAGTTCTTTTTCTTCATAAACCTTGTTTCTTCTCTGATAAAGTTTAGAGAAACCTCAAATCCCTTCATACAAAGAAGGAATTTTAAAGGGTGGCCTTGAATTTGAGAAGAGAATCTGTTCTCTACACCTTTTAATGTACATCTGAAGAAGCTTCACTTGGTTGCTAAAACATTGAAAGAAAAGCAAACTAACATCAACATTCTATCAGCGACAAAACTGAACATTCTTCTCCATTAATTATGTAGTAAGGACCCTTTTTTGTTTTGTAAGAAAATTGGCCAACCTGCTGCTGTTTGGCTAGCATCATCCATTACAGTGCTATTTGCTAAGCTAATAAGAGATTTGGAAATGGGGAGACCATTGTACAGTAGCAAAATGTGTACAAAAATTGTGAGATATAAAACAGGAAAGTTCCGAGGAAACAATGACAGGCACAAGTTTGAAGGTCACTAATGCTGCCGTTAGTTTCACGGACCGCAATTATATATGCTTTACGTTGCTTCTGCGGATGCTTCCCGAACTCAGTGACAAATAGGCCTTTTTGTCAAGATTTGTGCTGGGTTGGGTTGGCTGGCATGGTAAATTTCTTTTCGCCACCCGCCAGACATGATTGACTGAGGACGACGAGATTACACGCTACTGCGAAACTGGTTTCCTTGTCAAATTAGAACAAATAAATCCAAGTATCCAAGCCAACCACCAACTTAACTGCTCTTAAATGAAGGACAACAATCCCGAAGTACAAAAACACATAGTATCATAATCCTATATATCCACTAAATTCAACTTTTATACACAATTTCGCCAATAGAAAAGCATACTTATTTCTACAACAAATGTACTTTAAGTAGCAATACAACAGTGGGAATTAACCAGCCATTGCTGATCACTTGCAGATGGGAAAAAAAGGACCTAATCAAGAAAACAGAAAAGATATGCATTAAATCATTCTTTAATTCCTCAGATATGATATGATGGTTCTGATGAGGCAGAGAACAGAAGGAAGAACTAAACATGGGCAGGGGAAGAAAGAAAATAAGTTTCTTAGCAACCAACAATGGCATAGTTGGTTAAACTTAAATTAAAAAAAAAAAAAAACCCTCATAATGACAATATGTATAATATAAACAATCATAGAAAATAGGCTGCCCTACTTGGTCAATAAGTAGTTATTTCTACTTAAAGGCCCTTTTGCTTCCTTAAGGATCACTTACTCTATATCAAAAACCTCTGAAGAAGCTTCAAATCAGGTTCTTCATAATAATTTTACGACTATGGACTACGTTAACTGCAATTGTGTGCTATCCAAGCGATGATAATGGCTGTAGGGAATTTGATTCACGCAAAAATAATGCAATCAACTTTTCCCTTGTTAGCTGCTCCGAGCCTTGAGACTTGACGACAAATGTATGAAAGACAGTATCATCTGCTGCAACAAGTTTTGACTCAAGTACGTTAATCTTTGCCTCTTTAAATGCTTGGATTACTCTTGATGCGGGATGTGAATTTAAAGGACAGCTTACTCTCACAATAACCTCATCATGAACAGCTTGAACGTCAATATGAGGAGTTCGGATCCGATTCTCTGTGTTTAGATTATGATCCAACGCTGCCAAATCTCTTGAAGTACTACCAAACTCCTCCCTCTCTGCTTCCATGGCCTTAAGTTTTGCCTGAAGCTCATTGATATATGCAATTGCATCTCCTAACAACGACGCTTTGTCCATCTTTGATATGTTGGGCACTACAGCTCGTAAGGCATAAAACCGCTGGTTCAGCTTCTCACGCCGCTGCCTTTCTGCTTCAACATGATTAAGAGGTTCTTCTCTTCCATTAGCAGGCTTTCTACCCCTTTTTCGGGGCCTCCTTTCATCCACTGCACTCGGCTTCTCTTCCTTGCACGGAGCTTCAACATCTGAATGCTCAGATTCAGCACTTAAAGGCCGAGTAATTGCAGCAGGCCTTGAAGTAGCACCAGAAAAATCAATCTGCATTTGAACTGGCTTTTGCGACTGAGGGTGGTCAAGCCGAAACTCTTCCCTAACCCCATTAACGAGCTCTTGAAAATTATTTGCTGTGTTCTGAGAACCATAAAATTCTGTTGGACTCCCTTGTTTCACACCATGAACATGTGGCCAACCTGAACCATGGATACCATTTTGATTATTTGAAAAAGAAAGCCTACCGCTATTAGCATGCGCTCCCCATGTTGGTCTATCTTCCATCTTTCTAACAGCAAGTTTCTCCCGAAAATTGGAATGACCATGTGAAGTGTTGTTCAGATCCAGCCCAAAAATCTTTGGCATGCTTTCCACTCTCTCCACAATCCCCAAATTCGAAAAAAGGGCATTTTCATCTTTCTTCTCATTCATCACTGGTATTGTTACCGCCATTTGCTTTGCACTAAGCACTGCCGACTGAGATGAGAATGAACTTCTTATTGACTGCAACAACTCTAAGCTTTCAGCTAAAGATCTCACGGACCCCAATTCAACAACACCAACATCAGTAGGGATCAAAACAATAGTCTGAACTCCAGCAGACTTTGTCAAAAATGACCTAACACAATAATCCGAACCCGATTTCAATGCGTCCGAGATCCAAACATGCTTCCCAGACGCAAAACACTTCCCTGGGCCGCCTTCACCTCGTGGAAAAGAAAAATACATGGATGCTAAAAAGAACATCTCAGTTTCAGTAACTCTATCCAAACCAAGAGCATAATTATCCTCATCTGATCCACCAAACAAAGTATGCAATTTCTGCAAAACCCTTTTCCTCATCTTCTGCTGAGTCTCGTCTTCGAGCCGCAGATTAAGAATCCGAGCAGCTTCAGATTCTTCTCCCTCTTTAGGCTCTCTACAACACCCATCTCCCCAACCAAGGACCCAATCGCTAGACTTGGACCGCGAAATTTGCCAGAAAATGGCATAGTTCCAGCTAAAATTAGAAGCGTTGGGTCGGTCCACAAGATCTGAGAGCTTGTTTTGAAGATTCTCATCACTGCTTATAGTCATTAAAAGGTTCTCATTTGAAACTGAGCTAGATATCAAATAGTCAAATGCTCTTGTTCCTAAAACAGAGGCAACCATAGCCTTATCTACATCATTCCAAGCTCCACCTCCCATACCCAATTCAATTTTCATCTCATAAACCACCCAAAAACCGAAAAATCAAATAAAGATGAAATTTTTTCAAACACCCAAATCAAATCTCACCCCTAAAAACAATAAAAATTAAATCTTTTTCCAATGCATTTCTAACTAAACTATAAAGACCAAAAGGCTTTCTTTACATGTCCAACTTAAAGCATCCATTTTTCCCCTTTTTAGATCTCACTGGCTTGTAAACAATAAAGAAAACCCAGAAAAACTAAGCCGAAATTAAAGCGAAAAAGGCAGAATAATTGAATATAATACACACAAAATTTGGGATAATACACACCAGTTTACGTGGAAAAGCAAATTTGGGATCAGCAGAAGAGTGTTGAAAAGTCTGAAGGCACTTTCCCCAGAAAATTAAGAGGAAAGCAGAAGAAGTAATAAGCCTTTCATTCAATTTCCCTATTTGTAACAAATCATATGACAGGAAAAAGAGAAGAGGAGGATGGAGGGAAGAGGAGGCATTTGTTGCTTATGATCTTTTTCTTTTCCAAAATCCTAACTGCAATAAGTGGACCATGGTTAAGCATGAAGATCAGGGTTAAATATTAACCACGGTTAAAGTTGATTAGATTAAATTTTAATTTGTTGGAGGTTGAGGGGTAGTCGGCAAAGATTTTGTTTTTGAGGTGTGGTGTTTTTTTTTCTTTTCTCTCTTGTAAAAAAACAAAAAAAAAAAGGAAGGAGAGACTTGAAGCACAGTTTTTTATTATTTTTAGTAACCAAGTTCGAAGTTTTTTTTTCCCCTAAAAACCTGTTTTTGTTTAAATTAATTAATGATAATGAAAAAGGTTTTTCTTGTGAGAAGTAGGGGAGACATCAAATTGCGTGAATCTCATGCTAAATAGTGTCACGTATTAAGTTTGACTTAGAACACGCCCTTCCTATGACCCAAATTAGGATTTTTATATTTTTAATTAATACCACTTTTTTTGGAAGTTCGGGATAAATTCAATACACAATTTTTTTCAAATATTTAATTTAAAATTTTTCTTAAGTAAAAATATTAAAATTAAATAAATTTGTTTCAAAGTCTAGATTAAGACATGATTTGTCTCGATTTTGAGATCCTAAATTCAACTTTTTATAGTTTTGTGAGTTTAAAATTTTTTTTTTAATCTAAGACCCCTCGATATCCAGAAGCTATTTTGGGTTCTGATTAATCCGGAATCGAGCTACGGTAGGACCCGATACGGGAGGAGCTCTTCCAATACTATTTTCTTCATTCACAATACTCAAACTCGAAACTTTACTTAAGGGGCATTGAGTTCCTTTCACTCAGTCCAACAGACACTGGTGAATTTAAATTTGATTAGTTAAGTGATTTTTGTTTGATAATAAATTTTACTAATACAATACTTAATAATGATTGTAACTTCTTATTAATTAAAATACCACTTAAAAAAAAGTTAAGACAATTTGTAATGTATGAATTTAATTATGATTTGGTGTGTGTATATATATTTCTGTTCATAGGAGATACAAAGAGGAGTGGGGAATAAAACCTTGGATCTAATCCCTCTTAAGGATGTTTACAAAATTCTTTTTTAAAACATCTTTCCAAGATTTCAAATTAACTAGATTTGTTCTATTTTTATATAATAATTGGGCAAAAAGTATAATTATTATTTTTGGCAATGCATGGTTTTGGATTATTTCTATATTTTATTGCAAATTAAATGTTTGAAAATAATAAGTGCTTAGACCCTGAAATGGCTACAGATGGTAAGTAATAAGCTTAAGTACTAACACATAAAATCTACGGTAACAATGAGTATCTATCTTTTACTAAATGAAATAATGTAGAATTCTGGCCAAAAAAACTGAAATAATGTAGAATATTATTTATCTTTTCCACTTCTTATTCTTAATGAAATATTGTAATATTGTAATATTTACCGTGCTTTTTGGTCAATACATGCACGGTTAAGCACGGTACTAAATTTCGTTGGTTTCTCAAAGAAAGTAAAACGAGGCGTTGACTTTGTGTGGGGTCCTAAAGTTTAAGGATTTATTATACCATAAACTAAGGATAAATAAACTCAATTATACAAAATACTAAAACACAATATTTTCAGTTTATGTATTATCTTTTGGGCATCATGACATTAAAAGTTCAACAAAAAGCAAGTCCTAGGAGACCAACAAAATTTAATAAGTTTGAGGTTTCAAGATTAATGTCTTAATGATGATTAATTTGGTAATTAGAGCCATAATATATTGCATCCCATGGCCCTTAATAGAGTGGAATCTAAGGCAAAACCAAAGTTGAAAGTGATACCAAGCCAAAACAAAAAAGTCTAATTGTGGGATCATTTGTCTAATCTTCTAAGATAGGTTATTTTATAATGAAAAGAATTTGTAGTTATACAGTTTAATATTTCATTTGGGAACAAATGTGGGCCCGTTTCTGTGATAAAACTTCCTATAGATTGACGGTCTAGAGTGGGAGTTCATTTGGAGACAGAAATCCTCTCCCATCGAGATGCTACAGACAATCAAAATCTCCCCAAAGTGACAAAGTCCCACAATTATTTATCAAAAAAAAATCTGGACAGACTCTCACAGTTAGGGGTTGTTTGATTTTGTTTTTGTTTCAATTTTTTGAAAAATAAAAGAGAAAACATGTTTATTGAGTTATTTTTGTTTTTAAAATCTGAAAATAAAACATGGTGTTTTGGAAATTGTTGACAACATCAAAATAATGTTTTCAACAATTTCGGAAGCAGTTTCGACACTGTTACCGCATAGATACTGTTCACCCATTGCGGCTACAGTGCCATTTTATCTCTAAAAATAATAAAAACTTGTTTTTTGTGGGTTTTGAACCCACCCCTCTTAACATTTTATAATTTTTTCACTCCCTTCAGCAAGGTTTAAGTGATAAAATTTTGCAACAAAAATAATCATCCAAACATGTTTTCAAGTTTAATAAATTGAAAATAAAATGAAAATAAAACAAAACAAAATTTTTAAAAATATAAAATATAAAACATATAACAAAACGAAACGAGCCCTTAGTATTACTGTTTTTCTTTTTTCTTTTTTGAAATTGCAGATGTATCCGATGGCAGCAGTGAAGAGAATAAATGAGGGATTTCTTCTGCTCCAAAAAAAAGAAAAGATTTTGACAGATTATAGCAATCTATTTTTTTTTATCCAACAGATTATAGCAATCGGATAAGATGATTAGAGACATGGACAGATCGACAACCTTAAAGTTTTCAAATCATGCTGGAGTAACCAGTAATGTATACCAACTGTTTTTGACAAAAATTATATATTTCAATCATTCATTATGCCCACACTCAATTATTAGATTAATTATTCGGAAAAAATATTTAATAAAACGAAAACCATGTTTCTGAAATTTTGAAATAAAAAATACAAATATAAAAAAAAGAATTACAAATATTAAAATTTAAATAATTTGAATCTAATATCTTACAAATAATTGTATAAATCATTTTAATTAAATTTTATATTTAGCATTCAAATTACAATTTAGAGTCATTAAAAAATGTCCTTTGGAAACAGCAAGAAATGTCGTTCACGGGACCATGACCCAAAGTTAAAGCGCAGGCAAAAAACTTTATTAAGTATTCCTATTAAATTATTTGGCTAAAAAAAAATAATATTAAATTAGAAAACTGAATTAAATAAATAATTATTATTTAATATTATATTATTAAAATTTTTAAACTTTAAATTTTACAAACGAAATTAAAATAACAGCACATAACTTACTTTATTTAATTTATTTTTTATTTTTATACATGTATATTATTATTTTAATTTCATTTATAAAATTTAAAAATTCATTAATGATGCATTGAAAAATAACTTTTAAATTCTAAAAAGATAACTTTTAAATAAATTTTTTGTGTCGTAAAAATTTTAACTGTAACTAAATTTTGAATATAATTAATTTTAAATCGTTAAAATAAATAAAAATATTTATAATTAAAAAAAAAAGATAATTTTCTCCTCGTCCATCCATTCACGCGTCTTTGAACAGGTGAAGCATACACGTTTAACAAAGAATACACGTGCCAAGTACGGTCTTTTCTCGTCTCTCTCTTACGTCTCAGCACCGCATGTCGTTTTTACTTTTTCTCGATCTTGTCGAAAATTACAAACAACCGATTAAAAATATTAAAAAATTTATTTTATAGTGGCAAAGCTCGTGAAGAGCACGTGAGAGTAACGTGAACCAAGGTGGGGTATAAGAGTGAGAAGAACGTGATGTGCAATTAATCAAATCAGCGCTTTCTTTTTAATATTTCTGGAACTACATTTAGAACAAAAAAGAATTGGTATAAACGATTTTGGCGTGTGCCCTTTTTGATAATCCCATGACATTGTTGCTCCGCGCATACTGACGTGTCAATATCATATCTTCCATCACTTCTTCGGTCCACCGCCATTTTACCATTTTCGCTCTCCCTGTTTGGTTGTGTCGGCGTGCAGTTGCTAAAAAAAAAAAAAAAGGAAATCAAAGACTTGTTTTGTTTTTGTTTAAAAATAAAATAAAATACCAACCAGCTCAGCCCATAAGATTTAGAGAACTGCTATTAAAACCCAAACAAATACTTTTCACATCCTATTTTAAAAAAAATTAAATACCAAAATATCATTATGTAAAATTACATAATTACTGTTAAAATAATTTTTTTTTAAAAATTTTGTAATCCCAAAAATCGATTTTCAGAAATACAATTAAATTTCCGAAAATAAATTTTCGGGAGCACAATAAAACTCCTTCAAATCTACTTCAGGAAGCATAACAGGGCTCTCGGAAATCCACTTCCGTGAGCCCGTTTGTGATTTGTTGCTTGGGTAGCACTTGAGCTGTCAGGCAACATTCAACGTTGAAGTGCTTCCTAGGCAGCCCTTGTTCGTCGATGTCTGGCAGCGTTCAAAACGTTGCAAGGCAACATTTTTCGATGAGCTACTACTCACCGGAAAACATTTTACTTAAAAAAATTATTTTATGAGAATAAGGATAATGTTGGAAAATTATTAAGTTTTTTAGGATGCATGGAGTAATTTTAAAAAGAGAAATGCAAGATCTAGGGTTTTTTTAGCAATTAGGGTGTGTGTAGTAACTCTTAGAGTGTGAGACCTTAGCTTAGTAATCTTATTTTTTTATTCAAGTTTCGTTTGGTTCGCGTACAATGGTTTTCAAAAAATGATTTTTGTAAAATGGTTTTTAAAATTTTGATTTTCTCAAAAAACTGATATTTTTTGTTTTTTGGTTAACATGCTAAAAAATATTTTTTTTGTTTGTTATTTTAACCCAATATAGATTATGTTGAGTTCCAATAGGGTTTTTTTCTTAAGAGTGGCATAGATTTGAAATTGTCTTCCCCTTTTGAAAAGGAGAAGACAATTTTTCAAAATCTTTAAAGATTTTTCATTGACCAAATTTTATTTTTTATTTACCGAAAACGTTTTACGTGTACCAAACACTTGAAAATGTGAAAAATATATTTAGAAAAATGAAATATGCGAACCAAACAAACCCTTATTTTTTATATATTTGATAATTAAAAATGAAGTGAATTGTTTGAATTCGAATAAAAAATCTTATAATATATTATAAATTTTTTTAATATTCTATCAAGAGATTATTATTATTTTAGCATGTAAGATATTTTAAAAAAAGTTTTCAAAACTTGAATGTAACCTAACCAAACATGGTATGAAATATATTATACTAATGAAATTGGCTAACTTTCATTTTATTTTTATGTAATTGGCTATGTCTTAAAAAAAAAAAAGTCGGTTGCATTTGACACTATGACTATGAGACTTTTAATCGGCCATAAAAGATTTTTATATTTATTAACTATTTTTTATTATGCCAATGATGCATTAAATTAATGATAATGAAGAGATCTAAAATTTCTAAAATTTCGAAAAATCTTACGTATTTAAGTTTGAGTTTAATTATCAAGTCTAGTTATTTACAAATGTAATCAATTAAGTGATTTTCATATAGTTATAAGTTCAATAAATGTAAATATTCGATTATGATAACAATTTCTCAAGTAATGCATTGTTTCAGAATATTTTTTTTTTATAATTATAATTATAATTATAATTTAGACTTGTAAATTTTTTATGGATTTATATATAATGCATTGAAGTATATCGTTTTTATATAATATCAATGTATTAAAGTACACATCATTAATATGCAAACTAAAAAAATGAAAATACTTAAAAATAATTTTTTTTAATTTGTTTATAAAGATTTATTGATTATGTGTCAAACTCTTTTGTATTGATAATATATAAAAATTATACATTATTAGTGTATTATATATAAATCTATTTTATATTATAAATAATAGTTGAGAATATAAAAAATGTGAAATAAAAAATGATTCTTAGTTGTTACTTGTTAGTAAGGGGTAATTCTTTTATTTATTTATGTAGACGGAAGAAGGAGGCACGTACATATGCAGAGAGTTGTGTACTTGACTGTGACATTCGTAGCGCAACGAAAATGTGAGACGTCTTTTGGTGAAACGAACGGAAAATGTGAAATGTCACACCCAAAAAAACAAAAAGGAAAATGTGAAATGTCTTTTGGTCCAAGCTGCATGCAATGCATCCATATCCAGTCCATTCCCTCCGCTGTCACGGTATTAGTCACATGTCATACACCGACTTTGGGCCCACTCACCCAACTGATATTTTCTTATTCTAAAATTCTACTGTATCCAAGTCCAAGGAAGACAATTTCATTTTCCAATAATAACCATGCTTTTTTATTGTTTGATTTTTTTTATTTTTTAAAAATAATGAATATAAAATATGACGGACGATAATGATTGTTATTTAAACACAATTAAATTTAAATTTTGAATTTTTTTATCTCCTATGAAAAAAAAGTGAGAGTTGGAGTGAAATTAGTAAATAAATAAATAAACGTTGATGGAGCACCCAAACATAAATGCAAATTTGGCCAACGAACCATAATTAGGAGGCGGAGTCGGCCAGCTGCTGAACCAGAAACAGCGGTCAAGACCCAGGCTGCAGTTGGGACCAGAGTGCTGCAGGCCTAGGCTTAGCCCTAAAATTTAAAGTCGGTCAGGCACGAGTGGAACGTGCAAACCAAACCTCTTGTGGGTCCCAAAATGCACCCAATCCCTTTACCGTCGATTGGCACGTGCTGAACGTGTAAGGTGTGTTCAATTTAGGAACAGTGACTGACGTCTTTGGTTTGAATAATTTGCTTCGTCCGACAGAATTCATGCCAAATTCATACCAAGACCTTTCGCATTTATTTTAAATTTATTTTGGTACAGGCATTTATTATTATAAATTTTACAACATTGAATTTTTTTTGGGCACCAAATCAAGAAATTTCCATTAAAACCTCAAACAAAACACAAGGCATTACAAGATCGAACAAAAACCAAAAGTAAAAGCTAACGACCCAACAATTAATAAACATCAGAACAAACGCCAGTAAAAATTCATTAGCAGCATTATTAAGTTTCTCGGAGCTGAAGCTCAAATTCAACTTGTTACAATGATAGTACAACTTTTACCCCCATTCAACTTGATTCTTTTCCTATCCGAAGTGCTTAACATGAATGTTGAATCCATTTTCCAGCTTAAATTTCTTTTTTCTAATTGTACAATTAATCTCTTGAGTTTTGATCTGTTCTTCTTAGCTAGGGATGGTAATGGGTACTCTATAAACGGGTAAACGACATTATCCGCCCTGATTAAGTAAGATTATGGTAGTATATAATCGGGTTAGGGTAGGGTTCGGGTAGTAAAATTACTACTCGTCACGGGTTAGGGTAGGGTTCGGGTAGTTACCTTAGGGTACCCGCTACCTGAACCCGATTAGAAATAATAATTAATTAATATGATATTTATATTTTTTATGTATAAATTATTTATTATTAATATTGTATTTAATTAAATTAATTCATCAAATATCATAATTATGACTTTTAATTTTAATTTAGATGTATTAGTTAAATTAAATTTATTAACTTAATTTTTTTAATAAATTATTCCAAAATTGATTTTAAATTTAAATTTGAAAGTCATACTTTGACTTAATAAACGAGTATTTAATGGGTTCGGATAGTTAAATAGGTATTTTTTATTTTATAGGGTTAGGGTTAGGGTAACACAAATCAAAATAAACGAGTAGTTAATCGGGTTCGGGTTTTATATATTCTAATCGAGTTCGGGTTAGGGTATCCCAAAATTAGCGGGTACCCTCCCCGTTTACATTCCTAATAGTACTACAAAATAATTGGGCTTGAAATTACGCGTTTTTGCATTTAAATAAGAAAAAAAAAGTTGTTGTGATCAATATTTAGCATATTACTCTATGAATTACTATTTAATACATTATCAATGAAATTTTTAAATTTTATAAGTGTTGTTAAGCTGATAACACATATTTTTTAAAAATATTAAAAAATAAATAAAATAAAATATGTATCATCATTTTAAACATGCTTGTAAACTTGAATTTTGAATTTAATATCTTCTAATAAGAATAACAATCGCCTTTGTCAAACCTTGCAATTTAATAATAATTCTTACTTTATTATATATATATATATATATATATATATATACACACACACACACACACATACACTTATAATGAACATTTTTTTAACAAAAAAAAGCATTTTTATAGTACAAGCAAATAAATAGTAATATAATTAACCATGTGTTAACACAGAGTGATTAAAGAACAGTTGTAACAATTCAAAATATTGGCTTACTAGCGTAAGGCGTCACTGAGTTTTTGAGTGATAACGATTCATAATAAGAGATCTCGTGTTCGCATCATCACCAGGTCAAAATCATTTGAGCTCTGGCAATTTTAGGCACGATATGAAAATGATACGAATATAAAACATGAAAGTGACACGGGTTAAAATTAAGTAAAAATTGCATATGAATAAAGTAAAAGTTAAAAATTAATGTTTTGTGTTTTCATTGTTAAATAAATTTTGACACGAAATTTTTACATTTTACATGATACGAACATGATTTTACATGACACGAGAACAAATTAGAAACATGAATTGCAAGTTCAACGCTAGTAACACAGTGTGAACGATGTTTAATCTTATGTCTAATGTGATATGAAAATAACTCGTGATTTATATAAAAAAAATGGTTACATATTATAAAATTGGATTCAAATCCCACAATTCCACCCCTTCTTTATTATCAAGTATATTTATGAGCTTCTATACAAATGTGTGTGTGTCATTCATTAATATTTAATGTTGTTTCAAATCAAAGTTCAAGACTAAGATGGAACAGAGGGAAAATGAAGTCCAAGATCAACCTTCGCCTTCCAAAAGTGAAGATTCATTGGTTAAAGAGATCAATATGTGTATTGTAGACAATGATTCAATTGAAAGCAGCAACTCTGCTCATGTGAGTATAGATCATATAGACCTTCCGAATGGTTTTGATAATTCACCTGGTCAAAACCTGGAGAAAGTGGAGAGTTTAAACACTTTTGTCTTCACTACAAAATGCAAGAAGCAAGAGGTAAGTAATCACTTGTTTGGTACAAAAACATGTCAACTACGAAAGAAGATGTCAACTATTGACAAAACCAAGCTTGCTCAAGATAAAAAAATGTGTCCTATTTACAAATGGAATCCAAAGCATACAATATCTGCTAAGAATAGGGATGGCAATGGGTACCCTATAAACGGGTACCCGACACTACCCGCCCCGATTAAGTAGAATTATGGTAGTATATAATCGGGTTAGGGTAGGGTTCGGGTAATAAAATTACTACCTGTCACGGGTTAGGGTAGGGTTCGGGTAGTTACCTTAGGGTACCCGCTACCTGAACCCGATTAGAAATAATAATTAATTAATATGATATTTATATTTTTTATGTATAAATTATTTATTATTAATATTGTATTTAATTAAATTAATTCATCAAATATCATAATTATGACTTTTAATTTTAATTTATATTTATTAGTTAAATTAAATTTATTAACTTAATTTTTTTAAATAAATTATTCCAAAATTGATTTTAAATTTAAATTTGAAAGTCATACTTTGACTTAATAAACGAGTATTTAACGGGTTCGGGTAGTTAAATGAGTATTTTTTATTTTATAGGGTTAGGGTTAGGGTAACACAAATCAAAATAAACGAGTAGTTAATCGGGTTCGGGTTTGGGTTAGAGTATCCCAAAATTAGCGGGTACCCGACCCATTTACATTCATACACCCTAAGTACTATTGAAATTTAAATGTTTGGGTTTTCAATATTTACTTTTAGGGATTATAAAATCTCATAATTTACTATTCACGCACCATGCTAATGCAATTTAGAAATTGCATGCACCATTTTTTAGACAGCAACACTTGAATGGTGAAAAAATGTTAATTATTAAGGTAAAAAGGACAAATGCAATTTCCGTCCTTGTTCGCTTCTTGCTAGTTTTTGCGTTGGTTATGTACATTCGAAAAAGAAAATCAATGTATCATATTTTAATTAATTAAATTCAGAATTTTGTCATTTTTCATAAAATAGAAATTGAAATCTTTCCTTTTAACAGCGTGAGAGGCAATGTGTTCGTCGAGAAATATTTTTTTTGATAAAGAGTGAGGAAAGTGTGAAATCAAAATTTTGTTAATCCAACAAATCATTTTATAATATTTTTTATTTTGTATTTTATTTGTTAGATTAATAAATTTTTTATTCTCATTCTTTTTTTTTAACGAATGATTAAAAAAATAATAAAGCACAAAGAAAGATCGAAAAATATTTTGAGAAGGTCATTTAAAAAAATATGATTGTAAAAAGAAATAACACATTCTTTTGAATAAAAATGAGTAAAAAAAATTCATATCCATAAATTAACGTGAGATCTTATTGGCATAGAAGCTCTAATGATTATGATAAAATAAAATCTAAATCTCCTGAAATAGTTGCCATTATCCAACTTTTTGTTTGGTACATTGCCATTATCCAACTTTAAAGGTCATGAACTTGTAATAATCGCTGTGTGCCATAAGAGTTAAGACGACCGAGAATGTATATTTTTCTTTCAATTTTATATCCCAAAGCCAACAGCTTCTATAACATTGTTGATAGAAATGCTGAAAAACAAAAAGCTTCGACAACCCAAAGTCAAAGTTCGAGGCGTGAGACTCGGCTGATAGTGTTTGTAAAAAATGGTCCAAATAACCATCATCTTCGTCATCATGCAGAAACTGTGGATATTCACAAGCAATTGCAGAGTTGTCAAGGATTTTCGTTTGAGTGAAAACGAAAATCTTAGTTTACTACTTTGCTCCTGCAGAGGTGAAGTTTGGAAACTGGAAACCAACGATTGTTCAAGTCATCAGCTAAACATTTTTCTTCTTATCAGTTTCTTCAAAGAAGCCAAAAACTACTCGATCCCTAGCTTTTGGTGTGTGTGTGTATTACCGAAAAAAAAAAATGACAAAATCTTGGAATAGAATAAGGGGTTGTGATCTTGCAGATATTAAAAGCCACTTTTTAAGAATAGTTGCAAGAAACATTTGAGTTAAATTACAAATTTCTTTATGTAATAGTCTGCGAATATAGTAAAACCACTTTAAATTAATATTATTGAGACTTATAATTAAGCATTAATTTAAAGAGGTTATTACCTTTAAGTGTTTACCTTAAAATTATTATTTTGTATTTTGTTTAGTTTTTACATTCATTAAACTCTTCTAATAATCATATGATATTTAATATCCTTACAAATACCATTTTGATTGATGAGTTTCTTAAAACTCTCTTTGTAAATATATATTATGTAATACATTTTGTTATTTTTAAGTTCTTAAAGCAAAAAATCTCAAACATGGTGACCTTTTGAAAACTAATATCTTTTAGTACTTTTCTAATTCTTGAATATTATATAATATATTAGGTATTTTTATCAGATTATTAATTTATGCTACAGTCAGGATTGAATTTTCATATTAGATTCTAAAACAAAATTATTAATTTTCTATAGTAACGAGGTTGAGACCATAAATGCAATATTTACTTGGATTTATATATGATACACTAACAGTGTATAGTTTTTATACACTATAAATGCATCAGAGGTTGAAACCTCATCAATAGGTCCTTATGAACAAATTAAAAAAATTTATATTTACTTTTAAGGGCTTGGCATATTTTTAATTTACAAATTGATGAGGTGTCAATCTCTGATGCATTAACAGTATATAAAAATTATACATTATTAATACATCATATATAAACCTTATTTACTTAATCAAGTTGGGACTTGGAGCAATGATTCTTTTCTTCACCGTTGCCAGCAGTCACCAATCAGGCTAAGAGTCTTAGATGTTCATGGTGTTGTAATAGGCCCAGGGGGTAGATAAGCCCAGCAAGCAGCGGTCAACCAGGCCATTCATGTTTTTGTACGTGACTGGTTTTCAATCCGCTGGTGGGCAAGGCAACCCATTACACACAAACACACAAAACAGCATTTTGAATGGTCTGGTGTGGCTAGACACTGCAACGAAAGTTTCATGGTAGATATGTGTAACCATACACAATCCAAATGTTAATTTATTGGTTGGAGTAGCACACAGTTCCTGTTGGATCAGTTCGGCAGAAGTAGCAGCCAGGTAAGCCACACTAACCACCATACTAAAATCAACCAGCAAAGCAAACATTATGGTGAGATCGGGAAAATAAAACAATAAATTTCAGATAAAAAAACAAATATAGACCTCGCAAAGCAGGTAAAGTAGAAGCTGTTTCAACAGTATAGGCGCCCATTTTGAAAATGGGTGGTAAAGTGATTTAGAGCCCATAGCAATGTTAGGCTCTGATAATCAGTAGGTGGCTGCCTCTGTCATTCTCAAGCTCAAAGCTATCATCTTTGAGAGTCCAGAAATACGTAGGCCGCAAAGAGTCAGGCCATCTTTCTCACTCATTTTCAGGACGGTGGATCCTTTTTCCTACCAAATGAACGAAGAGGTGGAAAAATATATAACCTAAAAAAAAAAAGGCTTTAACAAAGTGCAACCTAACCCTTACCAAAGGCCCAAAGCCATTATCCAGTACTTGCAGTGATGCTTAAGGCTAATTAGTGGTGTAAAATGGACCAAGGTCTAGGGATCCATCTGTTTGATCTACTGACTTTATTAAATTTGAATTTATCATTTGGTGAAATGTTTCAAAATGAGTTTAAATATATCTGATCCGTGCGATTCAATACGAGGATCGAAATTCATTAGTAGTTCGCGAATTATGATCCAAACTTCAAATAAATCCAACCAAATCGCATCTCATTTGAACCAAAGCCCAAACCCAGTCTTTTAGAATGTAACCAAATACACAATAATTAAGCTCAAATTCAGATTTCGCCTAAAGTTTGACTTATCTCATTTTTACAAATCGATCCGAATTAAAATTGGCTTAAACTTTATTGCCTACGATCTGTTTAAAAATGAATCTAAACAGATCAAGTTTATTTAGACTCGTATTTGCGTGGACCAAAATCAGTCCAGTCTTTTACATCCCTCGTCGGACTGATAACAACACAAATGACAAACTACTTTAACATTGACAACAACGTGATCTACGGATTGCGAAGAATAGTCGCGATCGTACTTGGGATGGTTTTTACCGTCCCAACTTTGCAACACAGATTCATTTGCTCCAGAGTTTAGACGGATGAGTAAGAGCATCGAGTATGGTTCTCTTCTCCACGTGTTCCCACACAAATAATGCCATGTGGCAACGGTTTCAATCGTCCATTTGAGTTTAGGGATGTAAATGTGTAGTTTATAATAGGGTACCCGAAACTACCTGAGCCGATTACATCGGATTCGGGTACTTTATAATCGGGTAATTGTAAGGTTCGAATAGTATATTTAATACCCGAGTCGGGTTCGGGTAACACCTTTAAGGTACCCTATATCCGAACTCGATTATCATTTATTCGAGTAATATCGAGTACTCGAACTTGCTATCCGTTTATTAATGTTTGAAGCTTAGCAAAATATATGCCCATACAAAGATTCCAACCCGGCAAACCTTTGTTATTAAAGGCTTTACCAAGTGAACGAACTTTGTAATTTGATATAATGTCATATAAATTACTTTTATGTCAAAATAAATTGTACTTCAAATTTTAATTATAAAGTCTAATAAAACATTGTTAGCCAAAAGAACAGTTTAATGAAACAGAATAATAATATTGTTATTATTACTTGCAAAAATATATTAAATAGTTATGCTAAAGATAATAAGATTTCAAAATTTTAGATATAAAATACTAAAATTCAATTAATAAAAATTTCATAATATGTTAATAAACAATTCTTAACATATTGATAATTTAACACACACATATATTATATATAATACTTTAGTATAATGTAAATCTTAATATATATATATATAAATATGTATTTCTTCATTATTCTATTTATAACTTATTATAATAAATTTAAAAAAGAACTTTTTAACTAAAAAAAAGATTGAGAAGATCATTATTTATTTAATTGTTCAATATTATGGTTATTAATTGATCAAGTTAGTCTAAATTACATAAATATATTATAAAAGATTAAGTCTAAATTACATAAATATATTATAAAAGATTAAATGTTTGAAATTAAAAACAATAGTATATTTTATAAGTATGATAAGAGATTCGAATAAAAAATGTTTGAAATTAAAACTATAATATACTATAAGGGATTGTATAATTTATTTTGTATTACATGATAAAATATTATTATAATGTACAATTCATTATAATAAGATAAACATATCAATAATCTATTTTATATAATTATTTTAAACTAGTTATAAGAGACTAATTAAGTAATTGTATTGATTCTATGTCACATGATAATATATTATTTTAAGGTGACAATAGCATGCAAATAATTATGATAATAAAGTATTTATTAATTATTTTATATACTTTATTTCAAATTACATTAAAAGAGTTTACAACAAAAGATTATATAATTTATTTTATATCATACCATAAGATATCATTATAATGTAACAATAACATTCAAATTATTAGGATAAATTTACATGTTAGTGATCTATTTTATGTACATGATTCTAGATCACATGATAAGAGATTATACTTCTAAAAATTAAAAAAAAAAATCCAAAACCATAATAAGAGATTGAAATTAAAACATATATTATAATAAGAGATTGTATAATTTATTATATATCGCATAATAAGAGATTACTATAACTTTACATACAAATCAAATAGTAAGATACACAAATCAATTATATAGTTTACGTATTTTATTTCAAAATCACATGATAAGATATTAATTAAGAGATAATATAGCTTATTATATATCACATGATAATGTCATAACAATTTTATTTGCGGAACTCAACCACTATATGAATTTTTTATATTTAAATCAATATGAATTTTAATATATAAAACAATCCTTTACTTCCTTTTAATCTATTTTTTAATAAGACTAACTCTAATTTCAATATTAAAACAATCCCTTAAGATTATATTTGCATATTGAAATCTTTTCATTCAAGATTTTTTAAAATTATTTTTTCATATTTTAATTAATAATATATTTAAAAATAAAAATCAGTTTAAAAAAGATCAAAAGTAACGCTAACACAATAATTATGAGACAAAAAAATAATTAAGCTATCCTAACCAATTCCCATAAAGACTTAAAACTTAATGAACCCAAAAGATAAATACAAATATAATTTATAAACAAATTGAAAATAAACCAAGATAAAAGTAATTTATATTTTTTTTATCTCGTCCCTTCAAATATTATGCTAAAAAAAAGAGAAGCAAATATAACTATAAAATAAACTTCACGTGTAACCAAAAAAAAAAAAACTAAAGCTCACTAACGCCGTTTAGACTTTGAGATTGAGATATAAAACCACATTTTCTCTAAACCCTAACCCTTTTATTTCTTATCTTTCTGTTTCCGCAGCTGCCTGCGGCACACAACTGATGCCCATCTCCCACTCCCATTCCTAGCTTCCATTATCAATCTAAGAGCTCTATTATCAATCTAAGCGCTTGGGTTTAACTTGCATCCAGGTAACAAATTGTTTTTATTCTAATAGATAGAAAGTATTAAGATTGTGCTTAACCTACATTATTCTTAATATTTTATTTTATAACAGCAATGTGGTCATGCCAAAGCTGTTTTTTTTTTTTAGAGAAAAATATCTCATTTCCATCTTTAGATGGGGTATCATGTTTGTAGGGAAACTGAATATTTTTAAGGATGTATTGCTTTATCTATTCTTTTGCTTCAGTTGTAATATAAAACCCTCATAGTGTAAACTGGATTTGTCCAATAAAATATTGTATGATGCTTTATTTGTTTATTTTAAATGGCTAATCATTCATTTTATCTATTTTATTTGTGTAGGATCGTGCTCGACAATAGATTCAAGTAACATGTTTGGGTAGGGGTGTTCAAAATTTGGAAGAAATTCGATTAACCGACCGACCGAATTTAATTCAATTAATAGGTCGACCACCGAATTTATTGCGGTCGGTTAACGAAAATAGGATTTAGGAAATTCGGTTAACGGTTAATTCGGTTCGAAAACCGAATTAATTTCGGTTAACCGAATTATATTTATTATAATATATAATATATTCTATATATATAATATATACTATATATACACTATATATAATATACACTATATACATATAATATACATATGATATACTATAATATATATTATATATAATTTTGTATAAAGTTTGGTTAATTCGGTTAATTAACCGAATTAACCGAATTATATTTTGGTTCGGTTAATTCGAAAATAGATATTTCGGTTCGGTTAACGAAAGTAAAATTTTATAATTCGGTTTCGGTTAATTCGGTTCAAAATTAACCGAATTACACGAATGAACACCCCTATGTTTGGGGATGAAGAATAATTGTTTGCCAATATTGGAAGGAATTTCAATTTTTTTTTTAATTTACGTTTTTTTTAGTATTGTAAACAAATTTTTAGTGATCGGAAGTTTTTTTTTGAAGCTACTAGTTGTATTTTTAAAGTTGTTTGTTGAATTAGAAAATTGTATAAATTAAATTTCTTTTGAATTCAGGTTTTGGTAAAATAATTCGTATTCCCAGTCATTCAATTAATTTTAAAGCCAAAATTTTGATTTAATAATCCAGTAATTAATTGGGTTCGGGTAGTATCAAAATTATTAGAGTAGGATTCGGATAATAAAATTTAAAATTATTCGAGTAATTATAGAATTCGAATAATTTATTATATAATAAAGTTTAGGATCGGATACTTCAAAATTAGCGGGTACCGTTGTCATCTCTGTTTGAGTTGTCCAAATTTCCCTGACGAGGGGCCCTTTAAGGAGACACGTGACTGGATGAAATTGCAAGTTGCAAGTGACGTGGAAGATCCTTGTCAAGCACGTGCCTCGACAACAACGTGACAGATAGGATTGAAAAAAAGATAGACAGATAGGATGGTTGAACGCCTGATTGGCTGATCTGTTGTTGCTTACCATCAGGCTCCTTTCGGATTTTATCAGCCGTCCGACCTTGCAGATATCAGGCCGGGAATTGGATTCGACGCCTGATTTCCTCTCCCTCCCTCTCTACGGAAACAAGTACTGTATTCAATAAAAATAATTATAAATCCCTCACCATAGGATCATTTTATCTCCTACGGCTTTCCCCATTGCAGTAGTCGAAACTTGAGGTTGAATCCAAAGTCCATCGCAATCCATCAGAGGCTTCTTGTTCACAATCATAACTGTTCATACATCACCCAAAATTTGACACCTAGAATTAATTATCCAGTAAAATAAAATAATAATAAGGCCAAAATGTTAGAAGATATTTAGCGGTGCATATTAAATTTTTTAAAAAATTTTTGTATAAAGAAATAATCTTTTGAATTGAAGAAGAGAGAATACATGTCTTTACTTTCGAACTTCATATTTATAAATTTTTACAATTTAAAAATAATAACATAATTATTTAAATCTAATTCAAAATCAACTTTGAACAATTCAATAGAATATCATTATATTAGTATTTTGGGAACCTATCATTGAAAAATAATTAAAAATGTTCTTTAAATTCATCCAATAACTCTATAACGTTTAACTTTTATAAGTTAAAAAACCCCTCATTTTTGTTGATAAACTTTTTAACAATTTGCTTGCAAATATATCTTTTATATTACTTTTTTAGTTCTTAAAATAAAAAATTGCAAACATGGTAACATTTTGTAAATTGATATCAAGAAATACTTCTATAATTCTAATATATTATGTATTTTTATCAAATTACTAATTTATAAGAGTTAGATTCAAAATTTTACATTAAGTTTTAAAATGAAATTATTAATTACTATGATAGAATGGTTCATCAAATTTCTCTACTAGTCCGATTGAAGATAATTTTTTTATTAATTTAGAGATGTTATTAATTTAAAAAATATTAATTTTACTAAGCCTCAATCTCACGAATCACAATTGATAATACTCGAATTTAAGATTTTAAAATCTAAAACCTCTTCTTCATCCCTCGAGAGGGCCCCATTGGTATTTTGAAATAGTTTGTCCTTAATTGAATTCAACAACACTGGTTCAAAAGATAACAGTTTATATAGGCCCATGCACGATTTCCCTGCATGTTGGCTGGGGAGCCAAGTTAACAACTTCAACAGTCAAAACGCCATATCAGCAGCATCGATCACACTCTCGTCAGCCAATGAACTACGGAAGCGGCAAAGATCTAAAACGTGGATGTATATATTATGCACATGAGGATATCTAACGTGTGATTTTCTGTGTTTTTTTTTTTTGGTGAGTAAACGAAAACTTAAATATGACAATTAGCAAGGTTCAGTACAACAAACTTCACGGGAATACACCGTTCCCACGAAATCAAGAACAAAAGTATTACAAAGCCCATCGGGCATTTCCTCAAAAAGACAGAAAGAAGTTGATAGTTCAACACCCAGGCTTGCCATTGCATCTGCACATCTGTTCCTTTCTCTGAATATATGAAGGATCTTGATATTACCCAATTGGCGCATGAGTTCCCTGCAACCATTTCCAAAGCGGAAACTGAGTAACGGTCATGTGGTTATTAATATTATAGCAGTAAAGTTTGTTTGGTGGTGTACGGTTCAAGCTGCTGCTGAACTGAAGAATAATTTCATCAATCAAAGTAAGATCTTGAGCGTCAGCAAAGCAGGAAGACAATCAACATGCTGTTGTTATTTGTCTTATCAGCTTTGTCATAAAAAAAAATCACGTTTTTGCAACCATTCTCTTAAAATCAGATTTGATGTTTGCCATGCAAATAGTTAGAGATGGTAAATTAGATCTGGACAGAACAGAAAAATACCTTCATTCAAGTTACTCGTTGACTCAATAACTACTTGTAGTGAAAAAACTGATAGGTTTCTTATTGTTTCTAACCATATCTTCTTGGATTATGAAAAGAGAAATGGTTATACTTAAGATTGTACGTAGATTCACGTTTTCCATGTTAAAAACTTCACGTCCTTATGTATTATTTTTCAAGATCATATCAAATAATCATATTTTTATTTTTAAAAATACCAGGGTTTTGTAATTTTGAGAACCGAATTCAGTACTTTTTTTTTTTTTCAAAATTGAAACCTCCACTTGCCAAAAAAAAAACATTAAAAGAAGTAGAACCACCTAAAAGCCATAATGAAAGAGGAGAAAGGAAAATATGATATTGATGAGGCACACATGTTTCATCCTAATAAAATTGACCGCTATATTTATTTTATTTTGGCCGAATGGTAGTTGGACTTATATATCATCTAATAGTTTTCATAATTTAAAAATTGTAATTTGTAACGAATCCATGGACCCAAGCTAAGATTTGCAATCAAATGTGTTGTGAATTGCAATTTTGTTTCCCCGTGTAGTACAATGATTATAATATTTGGATGATCAAATATATTTCAAGAGTTTCGCATTAATTCATGTAATCATAATTATGAAGAATTTGATATAATGGATAGCTCTAAAAATGAAGAAAAATCACATTCTCTCTTCACTATAAGAACTTATCAACTTAAGATTTAATACAAGTGATTTATTCATCTCTTCTGAAAGATAAAGATAGATTTTCAAAAAATTAAGGATCTGTCTCTAACATTTACAGTTTCTTTCTTTTTTGACGTCTCCTAAGCTTTGGTAAGAAAAAAAAAGTGTTTTAGCCTGGGTGGATCGTTCTAATAACTTTCAAGTTAGGTATTAGTAGCTTTTCTGACATAATTATATACAATGAACCCAATTCCTAATAATTTTATGCCACTTTAGTGACATTGTTGTTAGTTTCACGGGACTTACCTGCTGGGTTTGTTGCAGAAATGGAAATCTTTCAGATAAGGAAGGAATTGGAAAGAAACAATTCCACAAAAGAAATGAACTTTAAAAATATAATTAGTTAAACTTAATTACCACACCAACAAAGGGGGATGGAAAGGGGAGGCTAGCGGACCCAAAATCAACGATGCGAAACGATATTAGACAACAGCTAATTCCAGGCCACCTATGCAAGGTCCTATAGTTTCCTAGCGCATAGCCTATTTTGAAGGGACATAGAACGTCACAGCAAATGATGGAAAAAGTTACTCAACGTAGGCAGTTGTAAACGATTCTTGCTTACCAAAAAAAACCCAAGTACAGACAAGTTATTTAATTAGGAAAAAGAAAGGAAGCGTAAATCCAACATTAGTGTTACGTTTTTTGTTTACTGGAGGCAAGTAGATAAGATTTTATTGGTGCATAGAAAAGAGAAAAATAATACCCTTTTAATTTTTTTTTATATTAATAATACCCTTTGCATTATTTATTTGTTCTCTTTGAATCGGAGTGGGTTGGTTGGTTGTTTCTGTTGGGGTTGGGAGCTATGTGGCTCATGGTGATCCGGGACAGATATGCATTCAAGATTCAAGACAAAGGGCGCCCATGTTCCATATTCATGTTTCTTCTAACAGAGGTCAAAAACAAATGTGGAGTTTTGAGTGGTTTTGCTGCTAACTAACCCTCCTATCTTCTCCTGCAGCGTTGGCCAATGAACAGCTTCCGAGTTTATATTGGAGAAATCGAGAAAACTTAAGTAATTAGATCCCTCGTGAATAAATTTATTCAGTTTAGCAAATAATGCAGGCCCTCCAATAATACTTCGGCAGCCTTTCCAGGAAATTACGTTTAAAATACGGAGCAAGTGATGTTAGGATTTTTAGGTGCAAATAAGTGGTGATTACGTCGATTCATTATATCTAATTAATACATGGGATAATAATCCATTCATAAATTAATTTAAAAAAGAAATTTAACTTTATTTAAACTTAAATATTTAAACATGAACCGAATAATTTACTATTGAATCAAATGTTCAAAATTTCTAACTTTATTCTTTTGTAAGAAAATGGAAAACGATATTTGCTTGTAGGCATCATTTCACATCAGAGGCTAATTATTGAACAGAATCGATTAATCTAAGTTGATTAGAAAGTTCTAAGAGTAGAAGATGTTGTGGTCCCCCTGAAATTTTCACAATCAACAATTAGATATGAATTGGAAGTAAGGGCATCTTTCCTGACCAAAAACAAATTTAACCAAAGAATCAGAGAAAAATGGGCAGCGAATCAGCTTCTCAAGTAATCTAGTATGCAAAGATTTAAAGTTAAAATCAATAAGCTTGTTAACGCAGCTAAAAGAAGCCATAAAAATTCATGCCAAAAAGAAAGGCTTAAAAGAAAAGGAGAGGGAGTCGCGGACACAGAGATCTCGTGTTACCCATGTGAAACTGTGAGCCATCCCCAACCTTACACGACCGAAAGCCTTTTTTCCGGAGCCCCAGCTGCCCTGCCCCTTGTTTTTGACAATGAGCTTTGGTGAAAGGGTAACTTAGTCATTCTCCTGCTAATTTGTTGATGCTCCACCACTCCTTGTAGGAGACACTCACTGGACACCAAGGTCTTCGGCTCAGCTCCGCTAATTGCACGCGCTCATCTGCACCTTCCGTTACCAATTATCGCTTTTGACTTTTTTTTGTTAGTTACAAAGATAATTTTGATAATTAAAAAATAAAAAAACGTTTTTTAATTCAAATTTAAAATTTATAATATATCTTAATTTTTAATCATTCTACAAAAAAATTGTTGATATTAACTGACTATTAATTGCCAAAAAAACACAAATGTCCATGAAAAATGAATACTTACAAATTTACACATATCACTCTTTTTTACCTCTTTTTTAATAGTAAATTTTATCTGAATTTATAGTTAATTGGATCGATTAATATAAAGTATTTACTATCATCTTTGTTGCTTTTCAATCTCTTTTTCAATCTATAGTAATTACTTTTAAAAGGTATTATTGGACCGACCCAAAATCCAAATAATATCTTTTTATTGCATAATCATGACACTTAGCACACAAGTTATGAACAAACCAAACCCATCGCAAGCTCTACGCAAACGAAGCAGCGCGTAAGCTATGTGCGCCCGCAAAAGCATGCTTTAAAGTTTGACAGATAACATCTCACCTCTTTTAGTACGGGCATTTCTGTAATTTCGCTTACTGTTGTAACGTCTAATGCAAATATAAAAGCCCACGACACATTCGTAGCCAACGGTTCTAATGTAATGGAGCAACCACCATCTACTGAAGACGACTTGAACCCCTCTACCGCCACTACTGAAACTCAACAGAAACTCGACTCCAAAGGAGGTGGCACGCGGCATCCCGTCTACCGAGGTGTCCGAAAACGGCGTTGGGGCAAATGGGTGTCGGAAATTAGAGAGCCGCGCAAAAAGTCACGCATTTGGCTAGGCTCATTTCCCGTGCCTGAAATGGCAGCTAAAGCCTATGATGTAGCCGCGTTTTGCTTACGAGGACGTAAAGCGCAACTAAATTTTCCCGACGAAGTGGAAGATTTACCCATACCGTCAACGTGTACGGCTAGAGATATTCAAGCTGCAGCAGCGAAGGCCGCGCATTCGGTAGTTTCGTCGAAGAAAAGCCAAGTATCATCCGATGACGGGGATAGTCACGGTAGTGATGATTTTTGGGGCGAAATAGAACTGCCAGAATTGAGGAGTAGTGGCTGCCAATGGTATTCTCGCGGGTGGACATTCGTCGGCGACTCGTCGTGGCTGGAAGGAGAGGCCCAGCAGCAGCAACAGTTCTTGGCGTGTCTCTGACGTGTACGGATGGTTGCGTTGTAAAAAAAATTTCATAAATGTTTTCACCAACCTCTTGTCTTCACTCTCTATGTACTTATTTTGGCAGTATACTATGCTTTAACTTATAATATGGGATGGTGCGCCAGTTTGTTAAGATAATGTTCACCGTATTACATATTAATTTACTGTTCATTTACAACTCGAAATCAACTCAATATTTAGAATATTAATTATGTTAAAACTTTGAAGAGGAAGAAGATGATTAATTTTTTTTTCTTTCTTCCTTAATGGTATCTGGTATTTGGAATTTGAAGGATAATCTGTAGGTAAAATAGACTTGCATGTCAATAGAGTGGTCTTTTGCTCCATTGGATTGGCATTCATCTACTATAAAATTTTCTAAATTAAATTGTAATTTACATCTTTTGTGTTGGATAATAATTCTAGAATATTTTATTTTTACGAAGTCTTAATTAAATTGTAGTTTTTAAATCAGTTGTCTTAATTAAGTGGGTTAAGGTGACAGTTTTTTTGGTTGTTAAAAAGTGTGTTAAAAAACCTTGATAGATTAAAATGGAAATCTGCTTCTGCTGGTTATAGTTATAGCTTGACTTGGGAAGTCGGTCTTCTGCAAGGTAAACTTCTAGCAGTAACTTTAAAGCGTGCATGCATGCATGTGAAACCCAATCAAAGTTCAAAACCTACCTAATTATTAGTAGCTAATCAAGGTCTCCTTACATTGTCAATCAATTTCAATTTTTTGGGTATTTGACATATATTTCAATGATCTGGCCCGTATAATTATGTTATGTTTTTGTCCCTAAACACAAATAATGTATATTTCAAACCTTAATTTATTCTATTTCATTTCACTGTCATCTCAACAAGGCTGAGTGTAACATTCACGCACCTTGGTATCATATTTAAAAGAAAAAAAATACAAGAATACGATTGACTGATCAGTCTTGGAACTATAAGATACTACTAAGAATCTTAATACAAATTAAAATATAACTATATATAATTTTCAAAACAATGATGTGCTATTTTTTCTATAAATTAGCAACGTGATTTTTAGTTCGAATTTTCGTCAATATGCACAAAAATTAAACTGGAAAAAAAGTGTCTGAAGAAATTTCAAAGTTGGAATTATATGTTTTGGAATTTTTTGAGATTATGAAAAGCGATAGGAGATAATACATATCCACACATCGATCAAATTAATTATTCAAGATAATTAAGGATTTTTACTTTTATCTTTTGAAATATCCTTTTTGGGCAACGGTGACAGATTGGACAGATGATATATAGATGGCAACGTGATGCAAATGGAAATGTGGTACAATTTAAAGTATGTATATGTGTGTGTGTATATATATATATATGTTTGTGATAATTCTTTGGTTCCAATATGTTTGTGATAAGTCTCATTAATTGATACGAGTTAATTACTTATATAAACATATATTACTTTTTTTTATAATTACGAGTAAAATGTAAAGTTATTTGAACTAGAATTTATAACTTATAATGTGTTATAATTTTTTCTTAAGTAATCAAATTATTAGCATTTTAATATGTGTATAATATATTACTAGTAAGGCGTCGTTGCGTCAGATTGTGAACAAAGGCGATGCGAGTCTTAAAGAAACAGTATACTGCAATAAAGATCCGAACTAGAAAATTTTGGTATAGAAAAGAACATAAATGTGCTGGAGACAGTATGGTATGGCAAAACGGACCGGCGCCATGGCTTAATGTATTTGTTTGCCGTCATTTCACAAGAAAAAGGGAAAGCATGTTGTAGTATGAACTTTATTAAGTTCGGGAATCGGGATTGATCAGCCAAGATTAATCATAGGATTGGCAGTCTTACACATCTCAATGTGGCTGAAACTGTTAAAAGTGGCCGCAACGGAAAGAAAAAAACTTTCAAAACTTTTGAAACTCTGTTTTGGAAAGGTTGCGAAGGAATATTCGATTGGACCACCGGGGGCGAGGGCCGAGGGCCGAGGGTCCAGCAATGTTGAAATATTGGCTTTATACATGTCGTTCCTGTGTGGCTGTGCCGTACTGTAGTGCTATCTCTTTCATGGCCTTCCCAGCTTCTGTAGTTCCAGCCGGAATAATGCTACAACTCCCCGAAATTACATGAAAAATCAGCAAATTACCAATCAGAACAATGAAAATTGTAAAATGCAAGCGTTGGTTAAGTATGGTAGAAACTAGAAAGAATAACTCAAAACAGATTAAACTTGTGTTAAAGATATGAAAGTATGTTTGATTTTTTGATCATCCATTACTAACTATGCAATTAATCATTATGTAAGTTCCTTGCTAGTTGGGTATAGATCAGTACTGTATATGTGTGTTGCATTGCTCTGTTTTTATTTAACAAGCAAATTAAAGGAAATTAACCGCTTTCTCTTTTCACAAAAACAGGGGAGAGAAATTATTAGGGCCTACCTTGTAAGATTTGCTGCTCCTGTAAGAGGGCAAAACCCAAAAAAGAATTTGCGATCGAAGGATCTTCTGAACGCACATGGACTGTGAAAATCTAATCTAATAATTATGTGACAGCTCCCATATCTAAAAGCCACGACAAAGTCTGGAAGGCTCACCTAACCTCCATCCAATCCCAGCATGTCAGAATACCATTTTGCACTTTCTTTTTGTATATATTATAGAAATCATGCATGCAGATTCAATTAATGTTGTATTGTTTTACAAGGTATGGAATATCTGCATTGTTTTCTTACATCTTTGTTTGTTACTTTCGTTCAAGGATAATCTGCTATGAAGAGGATAAGATACAAGTGCATGTAAATAATTCAAGGTTTGCGGTCTGTGAAAGCATGTGAAACAGAAGAAGACATAAAACAACAAGTGGAAGATAGGAGGTAAAAAATTAATGTGTTTGTTTGTTGTGTTCGTACAATTTAAATCACTCCCTGTCTTTGGTACCACAGATACTGGACGTCCGCCGAGACACTTGACTTACTTATTTGTATATAGACACCGCTACTGTTTTCCGAATGCAAAGCTGGGGCTCGGAGGTGTCAATGTCGCATTGGAGTTTCTGTAGTGAATTTGATCGTTCCATGTTCGAGGGGTGCTTGGCATTGAACGTTGAAACGCCACTTAGGGCAAGCTTCTTCAGAACACCAGATTACTTGTATCTCCTCTTCAATTTCTACATGTTTTTCTAGCAATGCTTTGCATTTCAGAACCATTTTGGTTTGGTTCTCGGTGTTCCACTGTTCTGTGCTATCAAAACTTACAGTTTTAGTTAGGCAGACTGCCAAATTCTTCCCTGCAATTTCTATACTACTTTTACACGTTTCAAGGATAATTAGCATCTCTTATCATTTTCTACTTGTGAGATATATGTATATCATTGAAAATCCCTGCAGGGACCCCTCCCTTTGCGTGGGGGTATTGGAATAGCATTAACACTTAATATGAAAGTGAAAGTTGGGCTCAAATAATTTTGTCCGTCCTCCAGAAGAAGGCATTTTTCTTTTGCACGTATCTCCCATTCAAATCCGATTGGTCCCAACCCTATACTCCCCTCCATTCACCCCAGCATAGGGTCTCGTCCACAAGTTTAGCCTAATCTCAATGGAGCAATGCGAAAGGATGAAGATAAGATACAGATCATAAAGTTAAAACAATCCCAAGTTCCCAAATTTTACCCTTTTTATTTTGGCTCTAAATATGGTTGATTTGTTAAATTTTTGCATTGATAACACAATTCTTTGTTGCTTTTTTAACAAAATATTTTCTGGTATGCTTTAATAATGTTGTATCTGTTTTATATGAAGGAGAATAAGGGTAAACATTCCTTCATTTTTTTTTTTAACATAATTAATTTAATCAAAACTATATGAACATTCTATTTTATTCATCTTGAAATCATCACTATTGGAAGATTTTACAGTTTATGACTTTCGATTTAAATAAAATTAATCACAAATCGTAAAACAGAAAATATTTGTGATTAAAAAAATAATGTGTTCTTTCAGAACTAGAAATTTGAAATCATCCTATCCAAAAAATCGACCCAGTTAGGTGTGGGGCTGTCCACAGCCGAAAACAAATTCTAAATTGATTGGGTCGTGGAATACTGTCTACTAATTTTAAATCGGGAGATACCGAACAAGGCCAGCCTTGTTTACCCATCATCTAAGCCCACAAGTTACCTGATACAGAGCAGTCAGGCTCAGAACGCAGCTGTACACATTGATTAGAATAGATTTTTTGTTCTTTTGTTTTTTTGAGATTATTTTTTATACTGTGCTTAATAAGAAAGAAAGAAAAAGTAGAGAAGGAAAATTTGTTTTCTTTTTTTTTTCTTTTGTTTAAGGCAAGAAATAAGAGAAGAGAGGAAAAACAATATGGATTTTAAAAAAGAAAATTAAATTCGATATTTTCAAATTTAAATCAAATAAATTTTTTACTTTAAATCTTTCATATTAAATGTAGTAAAATTGTTTTTTCTCTTTTTTTAATAACATAATGTGAAAATCTAGAGGAAGGAAAAAAAAAAGGAAAGAGAGGCATAAGTTATAATTGAATCATATTACGATATTTCATTAATTAGTGAATTTAATAATTTTATTTTTCAAAAAAATCATTTTAAAAATTTTAAATTGATAAAGCAATATGTTGTGATTTACGGATAAAATATAATATTTAGACATTGTCATTAATTCATAGATTTTAATTCTTAAAAATAAATATTTTTAAATATATTAATTAATAAAATATTATGATATGATTTAACAACAATATAAAAATTTTTATACTAATACTAATTCATAAAATAAAAAAAATTAATACAACAATACATTAAATATAAATATTTTTTAATATATTTGTCATTGACAATGTTGGAGAATTGTTGAAAGTAAACCAATAAATTTTAGGGTTCTGGATTTGGACCGTATAAAGTAATGCGAGTTTGACATCAACAATTTGGGTCATCTGCTCCACTTTTGAAATAAAAGGCCCAACTTTCATCTGCTTCGAAAACCCAATTCAATATCAATTCTCAAACTTTCGACGCCATCCCTTCCCTTTTAAAATCCCCGAAATTTCCCTCCTGTTAATTCCTTATTAACCTACCTACCTACCTACCTACCTCACTCCCGCTGCTACACTCTCCGGTAAAGTACTTCTCTCTCTTTCTCTACTTTTATTCATTTCTAAACCCTAGAGTTCTTTCTCCAACCTTCTAGAAGTCTATTTTATTGAATTTCGTTTATACTTGGCGGATCTTAGATAATATTCTCTTTTTTTTCTTTGAAGTTGATAATGGAGTGGAATTCTGGAACCCTTCAATTCCTCTCGCAATGTTTCCTTCACACGCTTTCTCCCCAGCCGGAACCTCGTCGTGCGGCCGAGTCTTCCCTATCAGAAGCCGCCGATCGTCCAAACTATGGGCTTGCCGTGCTCCGTCTCGTGGCGGAGCCTTCTGTCGACGAGCGGATCCGTCAAGCCGCTGCTGTTAACTTCAAGAACCATCTCCGAACTCGTTGGGTTCCTTCTAGCGATCCCAACGCCGGCCTCTCAATTTCACCTATTCCCGACCCCGAAAAGGACCAGATTAAAACCCTAATCGTCTCTCTCATGCTATCTTCTTCTCCTCGCATTCAAAGCCAGCTCAGCGAAGCCCTAGCTGTTATCGGTAAGCACGATTTCCCGAAATCGTGGCCAACTTTGCTTCCGGAGCTCGTGTCCAATCTTCAAAAGGCTTCCCAATCTGCTAATTATGCTTCCATTAACGGTATTCTCGGAACTGCTAATTCAATTTTTAAGAAATTTAGGTATCAGTATAAAACAAACGACCTTTTACTTGATTTAAAGTATTGTTTGGATAATTTTGCGGCTCCATTATTAGAGATTTTTCTTAAAACTGCTTTGCTAATTGACTCCACGGCTGCTTCTCCTGGCGGTGGTTCCCCTGTGACCCTCCGTCCATTCTTTGAATCTCAGAGGTTATGTTGTAGGATATTCTATTCATTGAACTTTCAAGAGCTGCCTGAATTCTTTGAGGATCATATGGGAGAGTGGATGGGAGAGTTTAGGAAGTATTTGACCACAAATTACCCTTCCCTTGAGAGTAGCGCAGATGGGCTAGCATTGGTTGATGAACTTAGGGCTGCAGTATGTGAAAATATTTGTCTTTACATGGAAAAGAATGAGGAGGAGTTTCAAGGTTATTTAAATGATTTTGCGTCAGCTGTTTGGAGTTTGCTTATGAATGTGTCTCAGTCTTCAAGCCGTGACAAGCTAGCTGTTACAGCAATGAAGTTTTTAACCACCGTTAGTACAAGTGTGCATCATACTTTATTTGCAAATGAGGGAGTTATACCGCAGATTTGTCAGAGTATTGTGATTCCAAATGTGCGGTTGAGGGATGAGGATGAGGAGCTTTTTGAGATGAATTACGTTGAGTTCATAAGAAGGGATATGGAGGGAAGTGATCTTGATACAAGGAGAAGGATTGCTTGTGAACTGCTTAAAGGAATTGCAACTAATTACAAGAAGCAGGTGACTGATATTGTCTCTATTCAGATACAAAATTTGTTGAGCTCCTTCGCTACAAATCCTTCTGCCAATTGGAAGGATAAGGACTGCGCTATATATTTAGTTGTCTCGCTCGCGACAAAGAAGGCTGGTGGTACTTCTGTTTCAACTGATCTTGTGGATGTTCAGACCTTCTTCACATCAGTTATTGTCCCCGAGTTGCAAAGCCAAGATGTTAATGTGTTTCCTATGCTCAAGGCAGGTGCTCTTAAATTTTTCACAATGTTTCGTGGTCAGATACAAAAACCTGTTGCATTTCAATTGTTCCCAGATTTGGTTCGATTTTTGGGTGCGGAATCAAATGTGGTTCATTCTTATGCTGCAAGCTGTATGGAAAAACTCTTGCTGGTCAAGGATGAAGGGGGAAAAGCTAGATATACTTCAGCAGATATAACTCCTTGTGTGCCAGTGCTGATGACCAACCTTTTTAATGCATTGAAGTTTCCAGAGTCTGAGGAGAATCAATATGTAATGAAGTGTATAATGCGTGTTCTTGGAATTGCAGACATTACCAGTGAGATTGCTGGACCTTGCATTGGTGGTTTAACCTCTATTCTCAATGAAGTTTGCAAAAATCCAAAAAATCCAATTTTTAACCATTATCTTTTTGAGTCTGTGGCAATTCTTATCAGACGGGCATGTGAGAGGGATGCCTCTCTTATATCAGCATTTGAAGGAAGCCTTTTTCCTAGTCTCCAAACCATCTTGGCAAATGATGTGACTGAGTTCTTACCTTATGCATTCCAGCTATTGGCTCAGCTTGTTGAACTGAACCGGCCTCCCATCTCTCCTAGTTACATGCAGATTTTTGTGCTTCTCCTTTCCCCTGATTCTTGGAGGAGATCTTCAAATGTACCGGCCCTTGTGCGTCTGCTTCAGGCTTTCCTTCAGAAGGCACCGCATGAGCTCAATCAGGAGGGGAGATTGAACCAGGTGCTTGGTATATTCAACATGCTCGTCTCATCCCCTAGCACAGATGAACAAGGCTTCTACGTGCTTAACACTGTTATTGAGAATCTTGAATATGGTGTCATATCTCCCTACACGAGTAATATTTGGAATGTCCTTTTTACGCGCCTCCAAAACAATCGAACCATCAAGTTTCAGAAGTCTCTTGTGATTTTCATGTCACTGTTTTTAGTCAAGCATGGAGCTCAAAGTTTAGTAGACACAATGAATGCAGTTCAAGCCAACATATTCTTGGTTATCTTGGAGCAGTTTTGGGTTCCCAATCTTAAGCTGATCACTGGAGTAATTGAGCTTAAGTTAACCGCGGTTGCTTCAACCAGACTCCTCTGTGAGTCTACAGTTCTTTTGGATGCTACTGCTGCTAGACACTGGGGCAGAATGCTGAATAGCATTGTTACCCTTCTTTCACGACCTGAGCAGGACAGAGTTGAGGAAGAACCAGAAATGCCAGATATTGCAGAAAATGTGGGATATACAGCCACATTTGTTAAACTTTACAATGCTGGGAAGAAAGAGGATGATCCTCTGACTGATGTAAAGGATCCAAAGCAATTTTTAGTAGCTTCATTAGCAAAACTTTCTGCACTTACACCAGGTAGATATCCCCAGATCATCAATGAAAATCTTGAGCCAGCAAATCAAGCAGCATTACTTCAGCTTTGCAGCACTTATAATTGCACAATAGTTTGAGTAAGTACTTTCTTGTTTGTTTGTCTTATTATGAGTACTTTTTCCTGCTTATGTTAAAAATGGATGCTTGTTTAGATGTGGGATTGTGGTGGGGCATGGTCCTTCCTGTTATTATACCCTTTTAACACTGAATTAGTATCCTTTCACGTCAGGATTAACCATATTTGCTGAAGCAAAGTTAGTGTCAAGCTGGATTAGATGTATAGATGAATATCCTTACCTTATAAAACCTATGGTTCACAGGTTTTAGAGAGAAAGTTTTCTCATTCCATTCCATAGTATAAATATGAAAGATCTGCATGCATAGTGTGTGGTACTTCTTGTTTGAACTTCCAACCACTTGAGTCCGAAAGCTGCCCATAGTATCCCCCTGACTCTGATTTTTATGCTTCCTGTCTGGAACCTTGTAAGGGTCAGTTAATAAAGCTCTTGATTCTCTTTTTATGCTTCTGGATTCCTTTTTCTCTTGCACTCTATTCCATTGCAGATTTATACCTGCTCCATATCCGAAGAGAAAATGAATTCATTATATTTTATGTTTAGACTAGGGTGTGCCTTCTCACAGGTTTTTATTGGTAGATTGCAGGATTTCCGTTTCTTCTCTATTTCAGTGTTTGCAGTTGACTGCATTACCTCGAGCATATGCATTTGTGAGCAATGGATGCTTTTTGAAAGCAATTTGAGGAATCGCATATGCTGGTGGGTGCTAGATTTTGCAGTTTCAGTTGCTCACTGAGTTGGTGGATGGCTGTTCCACTTGCCGTGTTCGGATGAGCCCCTTTTTTTCTTTGGTTTTGTTGTCATAATTTATGAATTTTCTTTGGCCTGCATCTGTCCGCAAGTTGTAGATGTGTTGTATTATCGTGAAAAGAGTTGTACTGTAAAACGTTGCCTGCATTTTTCATCTTTTTAATTTTTGTTTGTTTTGAAATTTTGAAAAAGGGTTATTAGAAAGAAAGAAAGAAAGAAGTTGATGGAATCCTTTTGGGAGTTGGCATAGAAGATTGAAATTCTGTCATTGTGTTGGAAACATAGGCGGTGCTAGGCTTTTGTCACAGCTTATTTGGAAATACGGGACAGAACGGGAGTAGGAGGGAAGTGAGTGGCGCGATGTTTTTCACTTGTGGTCTGCACCGCACGTGGTTTTTTTTCATTCAAGTCAAGCTTTTTCTATTTTTCCGACATCAAGATCCGGGGGAAAGTGGCTGAATTCAGCCTCTTTGTAATCAAGTCTGTCTCAAACTAGAATTGGGTGTTAAAGCCCCTAATGCTGTGCTCATGCATATGAAAGCTATACGTAAGGAACGGGTTCAATCAATCATTAATTTAACTCTAATAATTGTAACAAGTCATTGAAGCCAAAAATCTACATAAAAAATTACCTGGAAAAAGATACAGTGTGAATAAAATCCAAAGCAAAGCTACCGATCCATTTACCTCCAAACAAGTTCTGTGTACTCCATTTCTAATATACCCCACCACAAACTACACCATCCCATTACTTCAGATTTTGGAATATTTTTTTTGTTGTACTAAATAAATGGACCCCTCTCTGTCTCATGATATTTATTTACTAATTATTTTATTTCTTTTTTTGATTTTTGGCTTTCGATTGTAAGAGCAAGCGAGCGTATGAGATTTTCAATCTGCATCTTAAATTCGCGTTCGTCCACTCACCAGTCACCAGTACTACCACCATTGCTATTGGTAACCAGCTACCCATAAAAGTAAATAATAATACTTTTTTTGGTGAAAAATAATAATACTTTATAATTTGATCCACCCAACTCAAACCCAATGCTTGCTGTCTGAGGTTGAGTTTTCCTTTTTTTCTTTTTCCTTGTTAAGCCGCCTGCCTAACTGACTTCCACTACATTTTTTTCACTTCTTTGTTGGAGGGATTAATATTAAATATTATTATATAATAATGCTAAGGCTAAGGCTACGGTTCTTTATTTTTTTATTATTTGTTTATACAATTAGAGACCCCTCCACTCCTTAATATTTGCACTATAGGATGATGATGATGATCATGATGTTACCCCACCATCTTATGGCTGCTGCACCGCATGCCAATTGATCTGATCCCTGATCCCTCCATTTCTACTCATTCTAATTACTTACCCCTTTTTTACTACCATTGAAGTTAATTTTTGGAAAATTTTCATAAAGTGATTTTGGCATTATTTTTTAAAATCTAAATCATAAAGTGTCTCCAAACCATATTAGGTATGAGCTTAATTTTTGTTTGTGTTTTTTAATTGGCTCTGTCTCAATGGAATTAAGTACACGGGACTTCCTGTTATGAATTATACTTATTAAAAAACTCAACATAATCTTATACTACTGAACCAACTCTTTAAGTTAAATTATCCAAAATTTTAATAATATAGGTTTTGAGCTAAATATTTTTTTATTTTATTTTTTAAATGAGAGAATATAAATCCAAGATATAATCTATAAAAAAATCAATACAAATGAATACGCTCATCATCATATTTGATGAAAAGTTACGATAAAAATTTTCTGTTTTTCAATTAGGTAATAATAAAAATTAAAAGACATTGTCGATGTATAACATTTATAGATGTATGACAGTAAAATTGAGAAAAATAATGTATAAAGTGAGACAAACATTATCCAATGAAAAAAATGAAATGAAATGAAAGAAAGGTACAAGGATTGCTATCAAGTGGACATCAAAGGGAAAATTATAGGAATTAGAGTGTTTGATTTAGTTGCCAAAAATGAGCGAACGTTGCTTTGCTTGGGTTTATATATAAGCAAAAGATAACCAAAGGGTCTCCAGCCCTCCCTAAGCAATTTTATCAATCACCGGCGGCTTCCAAACAGACGGTTTTTTTTTTTTTTTAAATCCTGGTCTTGGTGGTGAAATGAAAAGGTGACACGAATTGGGTTTGGGTTTGGGTTGGGGGCCTCATTTCTAAACAGAATGAACGAAGGTAGAAAAGAAAGGAGCTTCAATGGATAGATCTCAACATTCTTGGCATTAGAATTGGATCAGACGGCTCACAAAGATGTCAAAATGAGTCAAAAAGCCTGTCGTTCCGTACGGAAAATATAAAACATTATCTTATCTCAGCCCCCTCCTTATGCTACTTTATAATACTGAAAATTACAAAACAAAAAAAAAAAAGAGTAGATGCTGATTAACCCAATTATTTTTTGGTTACTATCTAATTCTAATCTCATTACCATTAATTAGGTGGCTGCCCCGCCAAAAAGTGCTTCTTCTTAATCAAATTCTATTCTTTTTTATTTTTTTTTGAATCATAGGATATGGGTTGAAATTTGTTGGATTTAGATCCAAAATTTACAATAAATCATAATTTTCTTTATCACTAGCAAAAAGTTATTGGGAACTTAATTTGTTTAAATTAAGACAAATTCTAGGTTCTGACAAGACATAAGGTCATGAGAGACGTATGTATATATGCTTAAGACCTAACTAATGCAAATGAGTTTTATGTACCATTCAAAGGTATATTATATATAAAATTTTTATAGAATTAAATGCGCTGACATATCAGACGCATTTGCAAGACCAAATTAATATATAACTTTTTTATGCATTATACATAGAAAAGGCTTATTTATGACTTTGGTATTGCATATATGTATAATTTGAAAAATATATATTTATTAGTGAATCAAATGTTTAAGTCAGCAAACTAAAATTAAACTTTCCCTAAAAAAAAGTAAAATTAAACTTGAAAAGATTATTAAAAACCAGCTGCCCTATATTTGACTTCACATGTTCTAACATGAACACCAACCTTCAATCTCGCCCTTCCTTTATTATATTCCCAAGGCGCCAATAAGATAAGTTCAACTTCTCTGAACTCACATTCTTTACAATTATAGGGTACCCTATCCTACATCAATTATCCTAAAACCCTAGGGTTGGTGGCATAATATAAGGGTGGCCAGAAAATGGTTTAGTGCGTGGGGACTGGGGAGCCTCGTCTGATGATGTTTAAGCCCTTGTCCAATGCCAATGCAAAACCAAAAGAAACACAAAGGCAATTGGTCTCCACATGGGGTGTGCATTCACCAAAACAATTAACTTAGTCCCACACCAATCATCTGCTTCCCATTATATTATCTCCCAAAAAGCTTCCATGTTCTCTTCAGGTCAACCTCTCTCTAATTATTTCATTTATTATTATTGTTTTATTTTCCTTTCTCATGTTGTTAACTTTAACGTGACCCAATGAGAAAGGAGTTCTTTTTCAAAATAAACCCAGAGTGATGGGAACAATTCAGAAGATTCTGTCAAGATACCCAAGCCCTCCTTTTCTTCTTCTTCAAAAAACAAAAATTAATTAGTATTCCAATTGAGGCATTGAATCAAAGCAAGCATCATTTTCTTTGCATTTGTCATCAATTTGATGCTCATAACATTAAATAATCTAATTTCTCTTTGACGATTTTGATAATCTCGGATCTCATCCCTACTCCTGAAGGAATCTGCAGAATACATGGATAAGATTATTCCATGAGGTTAATGCAACTTTATTTATTTTTTTAATTCTACCGTATCTTACCCCTTTAGAGGTGCAAAGAGTCCTTTTCTTTATCATATTAATTAAATTACAGCCATCAATAGTGACTATAATACACTTAATCATAGGTTTCTACAATAATTATCATTAATCTATTCGATAAGCCAGTCTTATTACGACATTAAAATGTGATTGGTCTGTTCTTTTATGCTTCATGTCGATCCCTTATTTAACAATGCTCCAAAAAAGTAAGAGTAATTTTCTTTTTTAATTTTTGAAATGGTCAACACATACGAAATTACAAAGAAATTTTCATTTGGGGAGAAGTAATGTAAATTTTCTGTTGTTCCAAAGGAAACAGATGATGATGACATTTTCGTAGCATTGGCAGCTTAGTCAAGAGATTTAAAAAAAGAGAAGAAATTCTTCTACCAAGTTGCAGATAAAAACAAAAAGATTTAAATCCATTCAAACAACTTTAACAATAATTATAATTAATCCACCGTACTTAAAAGTAATTTTGAGGTAATTAAAGTTTTTCTTAACAATTTGTGTGGTCAATAAAACTTATTATACATAGTAATTAACAGCAGGCATCAAATACTTCGTCAATTGCTGTAGCTATCACTGTTTCTTGCTAAAGAGGCAGCTTGAAAAATTATACCAGCATTTTATCTTTTTTATTTTTTATCTTTTCTAGAGTAGAATACAATAGTTCTTTAATTTCTCTTTTAGCCATTTTTTTCTTATTTAATTTAGTCAAAAGAGTTGCTTAATCTTGAATAGATGCAAAGTTGGAATAAAATCTTCATCCATGGCTTAATTAAAAGTTTTGTTCTCCAAACATGCCTTCTCTTTCACTTTCGATTTGTTCTTCGGAAGAAAATTTAGACGCAAAACGCACCATTCAATCTTTCATATATTATTTCACTCTCGTGCATGATTTGATTATCTAAGTTGATCAATATTTAACGTAGTCAAGATTTGGTAATTTAATTTTGATAAAGGAAAAAATGGGTATACATGGAAGAGAAAAAGGCAATTGATGTTTAACCAAAGTTGTTTGTTTGTTTTTCTTTTGCTATGATTAGTGAAACATATTGGTGTAATTAAATGGTGGTTTGGTGGTTTAATTAACCATAGTTAAGACTATATATATGATTTGGATTCCACCTCCACCACTAAGCTTTTCTTCTTGTTCTTGTTTGAAAAAAAAAAATATTCTCATCCGTGCATCCACAAATAATAGAATAATGATTTGGGTATAGCCGTTGGTTGCTTAAAATGAACGGTCCAACAATGTACTTTAAAATTCAATTTAGGGCTAAATCAACCCTCATTTTTCTTATTTTTCATTATTTAAGGTAAGCACGCATTTACACACTCGATTATGGCACTTTTTAATTTATGCGGGAATATGACTTAAATAAAAAGTAAATTGATTTTCAAAATATTCGATTCTTTAAGAAAGTAATTAAGTTTTATCATTAGGTAATAGAAGTTTAAGAATTCTTGAATTAGAGTGGTTTGAAGTCGGACCTAGTTTTTTTAAGAAAAGTTAACTATAGTTAAGATAAATTTTGATTGTTATAATAGCACAATAATGATAAAGGGATAATTATTTAACGCATTATCAATGAAATTTTTAAATTTCACAAATACAATTAAAATTATTACATAAATAAAATGAAAGTATGTTTCACCATTTTGACACCGTTTATAAAGTTCAAAAATTTTATTGATAGTTTATTTGATAATTATTCATATGATAAATTAAATTAACCTGCATTGAATTTGAAGTTTATTAGCTCAAATAAATCATTTAGTCACTCTTAAAAAAGTGATATTTAATAGATTTGAGGCTTGAATTTTATGATCTGTAATCCATTTTCATAAAGTCTAGGGTCTCTTCGGGGAAAAAAAAACAGTCGTATTGTTCCTTATATATATAAAAAAAAGATTGCAAGATTATGAGTGGAATTGTAATATTCCATAAGATAAAAGGTGGTAATTAGAAAGCCAGCTTGAATGATAAGAGTATCATAACAAATATAGTTTGATTTCCTAAAATCAGTTATGGCATTTTGATCAACAATTCGATTTCGTCTAACATATTCTCCTCTGTGTTATCGTTGACTTTCAAATTACATTTCTTCAGTTATCTCAATCTTAATTAGTGCAATCTTATTGTGGAAAAAGAAATGTCAAGATGGCGTGAATGTGATGAGGCCCGATTCATAAACAAAATCAACATCAATGCGGTTGATCTTATCTAGTTGTTATTGCAACAATATTATAAAATGGTAGCAAATTAAGGATGTCAAAATATATAGTAATTATTCTTGGAGAGGAAAAATTTTGCGTAAAAACTTTAGCGAAGTCTGGATGCCAGTTAAAAGTAGATTGCCAGAGGTTGTAATTTTCTCAACCATCGTTAAGGGTTTCTTGTTATCCGATACATGAGAGATTGGCTTTACCATGAATTTTACGTTGTTACAGTTTTTTATTTACCGTTCGCTTTGTAACCTATATATATATATATTAAATAGGAAAAAATAATAAAAAAGAAAGGCTGATTTTGAAGCGCAAGGCAAGAGAGATGAGATGTTGAATATTCATGTTTATGGAAGCTCAAAAATCTGTTTAGAGGACAGCCTAAGCTTTTCTGTTGAAGACTTGAATGCCTTGGTGCTGACATCCAGTGTATTTGTTTTCAATGCAATTATTTTCTTAATTAAACTCATCCCTATGGTTGTGGGCTATGGGGCCCCCCTCTGCCATCTTATGACTGATCAAGGCAAGATCCTCTTGTGTCTTCCTTTTCTAACATGAGTTTCAATCATTCTCAACTCTCAAACCCGTCTATGTAATTTTTAGTTCTCTTCCTTTCCCTCACCCCTTTCACCACTGACTTTTTTTTTTTTTTAAACCTTCAAAACTACCACTATTGTTTCATTTTGATAAAACTCCGTAAACAGCGAATGAAACTTTGGTTTAGCGTAAAAAAAAGTTCTGAGATATTGATATTTCATGTTCGAATTTTATCAAATATAAGTTTGAGTTAGTCTAATAATTTATTACTTTTTTTAGTTTGTTATAATTATTTACTAGTTTACGTAGTTTGAGTAATGTGATTTTCATAGTTACTCATTCATGAAATGTAATATACTGATTGTGATTACAACTTCTAATGAAAATATACTACTCAAAAAAATAAAACTCCATAAGTACATTTTTTTATGTCATTTATCATTTTTAACAAAAAATCAAAAAATCAAAATTTTAAAAAAACACAAAGTATAAAAAGATCTGTTTATGAAGTTTTTTAATTTCACTAACAGTGAATGAGATAATAATTTTTTTAATTACTTTGCATTCACAATTACCTTAAATATATATACACATGCAATTTAATTTTCAATAATCAATCCACGTAAATTTCACTTTAAAAATGTCATATTAATTGTTTTTCATATTTATTAATCAAAACATGTAACAATCAATCTTTAAAATCAATGTAGTATAAAATAAAAATAATTAATATTGTGAGTTTATTTTCGATATATTGATTGTAGACATTTTTAACTCAACAAAAATTATTAAAAAATGAAAAAGTTATTGTCATTAGTCACAAATTTGAATGCAACCGTTTTTCAAGTGTACATGCTTGCATCTATCTTCCCTGTAATCCGACATGCTTTGAGAAGTAAGGAATATTCCTTGACAATAAATTAAATCCATTATTAAGTTTGTAGTTGTAGTTGGTTTTTCTTCATTTCTTTTCAAAATGTAATCCTTAAATAAAGATTTTAATTTTTTTATTATTTAAGGGATCTTGTTCATAAACAATATTCTTGGTTGAATTCAAACCATCTAGGTTTGGGTTATCTATATTTGATTCTTAATGTCGTTTTCGTACAATTGTTTATATCATCTACTTGCTCAACCTCAAATATATAATAAAGAAAATTATCCTATTTATTATCAGTAAAATTTTTTAATTCCACAAACGAGATTAGGATGATAACATGTGTCTTATTTTATTTATTTTTTATTTTCTTAATATTTTTAAAAAATACATGTCATCATTCTAATCTCGCTTGTGAAATTAAAAAATTTTACTGATAATAAATAGGATAATAATCTATATAATAATGCATATTAAAATCTAGGAGATTGTTATTTGTATTTTTATTTTTATCAATTTGTTTGTATTTGGTGTTGCCTCCGCACGGAGAAACCTATGAAACCTAAAACCAAAATGTCCCAAAAAAACATACGCATAGGTTTAGGTTAGATCTATTTTCTTTGTTTCTTGGTATATACAAAAATAAAAAAATAAAAAAAGAAAGAAAAGAAATGTTAATGATGTCTCCATTCAAAATGACTGGGAAGTTTCTCTTTGTTTAAGAAATGGGAAGCAGAATGTCCTGCATCGAAGAAGGCGAGACAAGTCAGCTCATGACACGTTGGTACGAAAAGGACCAGACCACGTGGCTGAGCTTTATGAGGTTCCAGATATGACGTGTTTGGTAGGCCAGCACTAACAGATCGGCATGGTCTGAATTTTTTTTATTTTGCACTCTCGTGACTCACGCCCCTCCCAAGGAATGTGCATAACACTTGCTATTTCACGTTTTTACCTTTTCTTTTTTTGCTCTCTTTTCAGGGCCTTTTCCTTCCTAATTTCTGCAGCAAAGACTAAAGTCGTTCTTTTTGGTGGATGGTAAAGACGTTTTTTTTTGGGTGAAATAAAACGTGCATTCAGAATAATAAAGTTAGCCTGTTCTAGGCTTACAACTAATGTTTCTTGGGAACAAAATTTCCATTGCATCAGCTAGTATTTGATTACAAACAACATCAGGAGGAAGATCAAACAGAACAAAAGTGTCTTCCATATCAACTCTCAGATTTGCAAGAATGTCAGCGCAGTAGTTTGCTTCTCTAAACACATGGACCATCTTGACGTTCCTCAATTTTTGGAGGAGTAATATGCAATCATTAACCATAACAAAATGAGTATGTGTAGGTGAAACTCCTTGAGTGACATACCTCAAGATCACTTCAGAGTCAACTTCCACAAGGAGTTTATGGTATTCTCGATTTAGTGCAATGGAAATCCCATCTCTGAGTGCCCATAACTTTGCACAAATACTAGTTGTGATTCCAATGTTGCGTGAGAAACCACCAAGCCAATTACCAGTAGGATCTCTGATAATTCCGCCAACCCCTGCTCTTCTCGGGTTGCCTCTGGCAGCCCCGTTTGTATTGATTTTTACAGTACCTTCAGGAGGGGGTTGTCAGCCTATCATCGCTCTATAAAGAGGTTTACTAGTTTTCTCTATAAAGACGTTTTTTTTTTCAAGGCTTGTGCATGTTCCAAAATCATGAATTCAACCGGGGAAAGGGTATTATTTAGTTATGGAGAGAGAATTATATCAAATGGTTATTTTACGTCAATGTGTATCACTTTTGTTTAAATTGTATCACAAAATCACATTATTGAAAAGAGTCAATAATTTATTACACATCACATGTGATAATTAAATAGTGAATATTTATTTGAAGAGACTCATTAATGATTCTGATAAAAAATCATTGACTTTTTTCAATAATAGAAGTGATATATGCTGATATGGAATAACAATTTCATATAATCCTTTCTGTTATGAGAAAAAATTATTCATTTTATAAATGTTAGCTACTATGAAATGAATGTAGAACTTAAATATTGGAAACCAAACAAAGACATGGTTAATATACCAAGGTTTTCCTAACAAGTGCTTATCTTAATGCACTCTTGTATTACATGTCATAATTAATAATTTTAATAAAAATTTATTATGAGAAGTTTTTAGAGTTTATATATGATGCACTGACAGTATATAATTTTTATACATTATCAGTCAACCAAATGATGACACCTTATTAATGTGCAAAGCTTAAAAGTGTATAGGTTCTTAAAAATAAATTTAATTATAAAAAAAATTAAATTTAAAAACTTTATTAATATTTATTTTTAAGAATCTCTATATGAAATGTCATCAAATGATTGATTGATAGTGTATAAAAATTATATATTGTCAGTGCATCATATATAATATATTTTATTTAATACAATAATCTTTTAAAAAACATTTTTTATATATACTTTTAACGTACTTGTTAGCAAAACTCATAGACATACACCCATATTTTTCTTTTTTTTAAAAAATTATATTTGCAAATGTGTTTTCCAAACATTACGCTATGTGTAAAAATTATTCTACAAGCGAGTAATGTGACAAGTATAAAAATCATGTATTAACAACAGTCGATGATGGATTTACATATTATATTTAAAAAAAATAAAAAATCTAGTTTTTCTTTAAATAAAACATAATAAAAATAGATGTGATTTTATGTAAAATAAAGACATGGTAATTTCACATTTGATAAATGAAAAATTGAATATCTTGTATGTAAGTTTTGCGACATTAAAAACATATGATGTCGAAAAAACAATACTATTTCAAAACTTTATGCACCTAATTTAACCACAAAAGTTTTATATATATATATATATATATATATATATATATATATATATATATAACCTTTTGGCTTTTTACCTTGCGAATAAGTCAAATTCGAAAAAAATTTATACATAATAACATAAGTACAACATTTAAAATTAACAATATCTTAATCGAGTGTTTAAAAAAAATTATAATTTATTACAAGATTTGAATTCAAATTCAACTAATCTTATATCCACCTTCAATTACAAAGGAAAAAAAGTAGAAGTAAATTAAAAAATGGCTTTTGTCTTGTTACAAATGTTGACTTTGTGAATGATTATTCATGAGGATGGATTGTTAGTTAGTGCAATAAATTGAAGCTTGGTATTGTTTAATAATAAGTATTTTTTAATGAAAACCAATAAAGAATAAAGAAGAAGAATCGTCATTCCGACTCTAATAAGTTATAAAAATAGTAGGAAGTACTATGTATTTGATTTTTAGCAAAGGGAAAATAAAAGTATAAATATTCATTTTTACATTAAAAAATAATTTAAAAAACCCTTGGCGCTTGTCATACACTCAAGCTAAAGGATATGTGGGTTGGAATGCAACAAATCTGACAATCTATTGAAAAACCACGCTCTTACATGCGTTCGATGGGTCCCAAAGCTACAGGGGCAATATGGTAAATCGATAACATAAAAATCCATCACAAAATAAAAAAGAAAAGAAGTCCAAAAAAAAAAATCCCACATTACCCAAAATAAATAATTTTTTTTATTTACAAGAAGAAAATGAAAATAAGGCGCCCAAAATTCCCTGCCGGGTTTACACGAGCCAACACGGTTGCCTGCCACGATGCAGACATAGAAAGAGACGGCGATAAGCCAAAAAAAAAAAAAGAGGCCTAACGGCACCGTCAGATGTAACGCCGAAAAACGGAGCTTCCACCCTTCCACTCCGTTTCTTTTTTCTTTCATCCCCCAAGCCGTTACGTTTCGCGAGGTGGCGTCAATAAATCAGGGCAATCAGTGATGTGATCATTTAATTGTACGCCGCCTTTATCAGACGGCTTGTATTCACTTCACCGCGGCTTGTCGTACGGTATTTGTTGTTATTCTTATTTCCAAAAAAGTAACTGCGGTTACATTTACTCATTGAACTCCGTTTCCACCGAAATTTTTACTATTTTTATGTTTTTAATGAGCAATAACAATTAAATGGTAGATTAGAAGTGATTGTAACATAAAACCACAAGAAAAGCAAATCAGATGTAACCAAAAAAAATAATAATAAAGGAGAAAATCAAATCAGAGGTTACAAAACTTCAATGTTTTTCACCTACAAAATCCAACATTTCACATTAAGCGAGTTTGAATGTGCTGGTGTTCGTTTTTTATTTGATTTTATATTTTATTTTACCAAAATAAAAAAATATTGACAATTAAAGTAACAAAAACTCAAAGTTTTTTTTATAAAGAGTGAATAAATAAGAGGATGGACACGTCAACCCTTCATTTTTTTTTATAAGTAGAATATTAAATAATTGAAGATAAAAGTGTTTAGATTCGAATTTAAGACCTATAATATATCACAATTTATTTTTAATCACTAGATCAAAAAATTGTTAGCTGCCTATCCTTCATTGGCTTATTATGAAATGAATTAAATGGTAATAATCAAATTATTAAGGACCCAAACTGATATTTTGACGTAATCAAGCACATTTTTGGTAATTATCTATGAAAATTAAGCTATCATGGGCAGGGTTTACTTACATGCTCCATTTCATTTGGATAAATTAAGGTGGCCAAGTTATAAGTGGTGAGATGGGAGAAATGCAGAGAAAATCACATGTCGTGAGGGGATAAGGACTGAATACTCGACGACTATGACCATGAGTGAAGCCAAAATAAAAAAAGAAAAGCGAGTGAAGAAGAGAAAGTAGAGAGAGAAGGTTGGGAGAAAACTAAAGAAAGAGACCAGAGGGAGAGGGAGAGGGAGAGGGAGAGGGAGAGAGCGGTTTTGGGGATTTGGTAACGTCGATTCAGAGAGGGAAGGAAGGGGCAAAAAACAACAACAAAGACAACAACTGCAAAGGATAGCAACAACGGCTTCCCTCTTACATTACAGAAGCGTTTCACCAGAAAGAAAAGAAAGCAAGCGGGATCGGTGACTCCAAAAAAAGGCGGTTTTAAGGGGACCAGACAAAAGCAGAGAGCGGTTTTGTAACTGAAACAGAGCAGGCCAAAGATTATTAAAAGAGGGAAAAAAAAAAAGAAAAATGGAAAAAGAAAAATCCTCAGTCGTTTCAGTGAAACTACCAACAATGAATTCATATATAACCGTCGTGAATAGTTAGTCTTTTTTATTTTTTGTTTTTTTTAGTTCTTTTTTCTTTCCTTATTTCGAGTCTTCCTGGGGGATCTTCTCTGCTCTCGTTAATGGGGTAGACTCTGCCTGCTTCAAAGACTTTTTGCTTCTTAGCTATAGTGTTTCTTCCTTAGTGCTTTATTTTCTTTGCATTGTTTGTACGACCTCGTTTTGATGGCTCATGTAGAAGGTGATCCAAGGGCTTCCTCGATTGCCCATGCGGAGTCAGGTGAGTTTTGAGTTAGAGAAAAATAGGTTTAACTTTTTTTTTTTTTAATTTTTGGTGTCTGTAAAAATGGCTCTGCTTGGCTGCTTAGAAAGTAGAAGAAAAAAATGGGTTTTCTGTCGTTGTATTTTTACGTACGGTACGGACATTGGTGGTTTTGCAAGAGAAAATGAACTCAGCTCAACTGGGATGGGTTTAGTAGCTTTAATTGTGCTTCGTGGAGTTAGAGCTATACTTTTTTTAAGGCTTTAAATCATTAAAAATTCTTGCTGGGTAGTTTTGCTTGTTTCTACTTACTATGCATTTTCTTGCGTTTTCTTAGCAACCAACCGTGACGTGAAGTTTTGATTTTTCTTTTTTCTCAACTAAGGTTTCTATTGAACTTGTTTTGACTTTACTTTTTTTCTCTTTCTGAACTCATGCCTTGAAGTTATTTTCTGGATTTCCTTTTTTTTTTTTGATTGACAGGTTTGGGTGGTGATGATCTATATCCAGAGCTATGGAAGTTATGTGCAGGCCCGCTGGTGGATATTCCTCGGGTTCAAGAGAGAGTCTTTTACTTCCCTCAGGGTCACATGGAACAAGTAATTGTCTTCTTTTTTTAGAAACTATTGGTTTCTTCCTCTTTTTGTTTCGGTTTAGATCGAAACTTGAAATCCGCATTTGTCTCTCTTTTCCTGGCCTTGTTTTTCAAGATTTCTGCTTTTTTGAGTTTGCACTGATGATTTCTGCAGTTAGAAGCATCAACTAATCAGGAACTTAATCATCAAGCCCCGCTGTTTAATCTTCCTTCTAAGATCCTATGTCGCGTTCTTCACGTCCAGTTACTGGTATTCTATCTCTGAGTCAGTGATTTTGTTTCTATTATTTCTTTATTTTAGTTTTCGAGTTTGAAGAGATAATCTTATTATTGCTTGTATTTTATTTTTTAAATAGGCTGAACAAGACACAGATGAGGTTTACGCTCAAATCACTTTGCAGCCTGAAGCAGATGTAAGTAAATGCTGTCCTGTCAATCCGTTTCTTTTTATCATTCCTTATTTCATACTTTTTTTCCCCGGATGATAGATTTTCAGAAGAAATGGGAGTGAAAACGTATATTTAATTATTATTTAGTTATATTAGTACCTTAGGAAAGTTTCATGCTTTGGATATTTTCTAAGTTTCACCCTTGAAGAGAGAGGAAAAAATTTTAAAGTGTTTTCTCTTGTTGTTTTTGATGCATGCTTATGTTATCCTTTCAGCAAAGTGAACCTACAAGTCTTGATCCCTGCCCAACTGAGGCTCCAAGGAGGACAGTTCATTCCTTTTGTAAGATTTTAACGGCTTCAGACACAAGCACTCATGGAGGATTCTCTGTTCTCCGAAAGCATGCCACCGAGTGTCTTCCTCCTTTGGTAATAAGCTTGGTTTATTCTATTTATAATCCTTGTTAGACTGTTACATTATGGTGTTTGATATAACGCCTGTATCTATTCATTTAACAGGATATGAATCAAGCAACCCCAACCCAGGAGTTGGCTGCTAAAGATCTTCATGGGTATGAGTGGCGATTCAAGCATATATTTAGGGGTAATGGTTTCATGCCATTTCAGATTTAATTTGCTTTCTTAACCTGCATGGTTTGGAATCAGTAAATAGACCTCTAAGTAGAATAATTGAAACTCTCTTGTTCCTTTTTTTAATCTTTTTTTTTAACTCATAATTGCCAATGATCAGGGCAACCACGGAGACATTTACTTACAACAGGGTGGAGCACCTTTGTCACTTCCAAGAGATTGGTAGCAGGTGATGCATTTGTCTTTCTCAGGTACTTGACTTGTGGAACTTTGTTTCCTGTAGTGCATGTGTGCAAGTTCAGGTGTGCCATTTCTGGAGTTTCTTTAGTTGTAACTGCACTAGCATATTTTTTTAGAGGTGATAATGGAGAACTAAGAGTTGGAGTTCGGCGGCTTGCTCGTCAACAGAGTGCAATGCCTCCATCTGTGATATCCAGCCAGAGCATGCATTTAGGAGTGCTTGCTACTGCTGCTCATGCTGTTACAACTCACACCCTCTTTGTTGTGTACTACAAGCCAAGGTTTGATGTTCTCTTTTGGTGTAAACGTTGTAGTCAGTATTAGTTTGTTATCCTTCTTATCTCGGGATTGAATTTCACTTTTCTCTTGTCCAGGACAAGCCAATTCATAGTAGGAGTAAATAAGTATCTGGAGGCTATTAACAATGGATTCTCTGTTGGCATGCGTTTCAAGATGAGATTTGAGGGTGAAGACTCTCCTGAGAGGAGGTATGTTTGTGTCCGTTTGTTGTGCTATAATGTTTATCTTTTGTTTTTCAGATCTTTTTTACCTATTGGCCTTTCTTTCTGAAAATTAGGTTCACTGGTACCATAGTTGGAGTTGGAGATGTTTCCCCACATTGGTTAGAATCTAAATGGCGGTCCTTGAAGGTTGAATATAAGTTTTGAATTACAGATTTGACATCCTGACTTAATTCTTTTCTTGTTTTTGATAGTAGTTCTACCATACTTTTTCTCCTTTTCTACGGATAATTGAAAATTGTACTTAGATCCAAGAAAGAAGGAGATCATGAAGTATATTAAGAGTAGAGCCTATACATGATCTATGGTGGCTTATACCTCACTGTTTATAAATATTCTATTAACATTACTATTGCATATATTAGAAACAACACAAAATTGAGTTCCCACAGTAGCAACAACTAGTTGGAATAATTCTTTTGGATATCTTCTCTAACTATGTCTCCTTTTAGATTCAATGGGATGAACCTGCAACAATTCCAAGGCCAGAGAGAGTTTCTCCATGGGAAATCGAGTCATTTGTGGCCTCTGCTTCTATAAATCTTGTACAACCAGCTGTAAAAAGCAAAAGACCGCGACCGGTTGATATTCCAGCTCCTGGTGTGGGAAAATTTTTCTTTCAACTATTTTCAGTATAGTCTTGGGTGCTGACTTTATTAACTTTGGTTCCTTAATTGAAATTGTAGAAATTACTACAAGTTCAGCTGGTTCAGCCTTCTGGTGTCGTGGTTCAACCCAATCTCATCAACTAACCCAAGTAGGAAGCACACCTGATGTCCAAAGCAGTGAAAGCAAAGTTATGTGGCTTATGAGGCCGAAAGAAATTGATAATAGTCTTATCAATGGTAATGGAGGTTTTAACTCAAGGACTTGGCCTGAAAATGGCTGGCCACCTTCTGCTGATGTTAATGTTTCTCTGAACCTTTTTCCGGATGCAATGGACAACAACAACAAAACTGGAACACCACAGACTGTTTTCACTGGTTATGCCTGTTCTATTCAATCAAGGCAAAGCAAGGGCCTGATGCATGACCAAGTTGAAAAAGGAAAAAAATCTGAGACTTCAACAGGTTGCCGGTTGTTTGGGTTTAATTTGACAGACAGCACAAGTGCATCTTCGCCCCCAGACAAAGAACAAGTGAGCACAACTGTCGATTACAGTGGTGTGAGAGGGTCCATTCCAGCTGCATCTCATATTGATCAGAATCCAGTAATTTCAAAATCTTCAAAGGAGCAGAAGCAAGTTGCATCAGAGACATCAACCAAGGGGATGCAGGCTAAGCAGGGTGCTGCTACTTCCATGAGAACACGTACTAAGGTAAACTTTGGGTTATCTGCTGGTTTATACTTCGATTGCTTTCATAATTTAAGTTTCTGACTGAAACAATTAATATTTGTGGATTCCAAAGGTACAAATGCAGGGGATGGCAGTTGGTCGTGCTGTTGACTTAATTATACTGAAAGGATATGATGATCTCGTAAATGAGCTGGAGAAAATGTTTGATATCAAGGGAGAGCTTTGTCCCCATGGTAAATGGTCCGTTGTTTTTACTGATGATGAGGGTGATATGATGCTTGTGGGTGATGATCCATGGGAGTAAGTAACTTAGAAGGCCTTCTGCTATTGTTTTTTCTGAGTTAGTTTTAAAACATTGATTTCCCTTTATTTTAATTGTAGGGAATTTTGTAAGATGGTAAGAAAGATCTTCATATATTCAAGTGAGGAGGTGAAGAAGATTAGTGCAAGATGCAGATTTCCAGTGTCATCTTTGGAGGGTGAAGGAACGGAAGTAAGCTTGGATTCGGAGCATAGGTCTGAAACATGAAAGCTTGAAAACCCTTTTTATTATTTATATGGTTTTATTTTAGTTTCCTTGGTTTGGAATGGTGGGAGAAGAAATGTTCGTAGTTTATTTTGCTTAGTATTTTTTTTTTTGGAGAGCTTTGCTCAGAGACCATAGGAGAGTGAATGAATTGCATTGAGAAAAGTATACTCTTAATCATGGCTATAGAATAGGGATATTTGTAGGTTTAGAAATGGAAGGATTGTGTATACCTTTACTTTGTTGGTTGGTGGTGTGGTTTCAGTTAATCAGCCTGTAATATATAAATGCTCGCATTTAATTTGATTCGGTTGATGTTTGGTTAGTTTCCCTTGGGTTGGCATATTCTGAGCTGTAGCTTTCACCATGGTCCGGCCCTCTGAGCAAAGCTGATGAAGAAATTGTCTCAAAATCTTGCCTTGAGATTTCCGTTTATTTCGCTACGTTTGGGAACCAATCTCGATGGCTCTCGGCTCTGGCTCCTCCTGGCCACGGTCAGAGGCCCCGAGTGTGCCTGTCAAAAAGCTAGCGGTGGCCAAATGCCAAGCTGCTGGTCCCTATTATTCCAGGCTTATACCGCATTATTTGTCCTCTCAATTAAGTCGTAAAGTTTACGGTCCTGAAATTTTTTTCAGTGGGACAGTAGGTTAGGTAGTGCTTTGAGCAATCATGGAAGCAGTCTAACATGATATCTAATCATGCTAGGCTTGGATTCTCGTACCGAAGTAAGGTCTTGCTAATTACTTCCCCGACCGAAATCTCACCCACCAACATTAAACGAGGTTTTACAATTTCCTTGCCTACAATTGCTTTCCTCTGCTTTACTGGTTTCACCAGGATTGGCATGGCATGGATGGCAGGAGGGTGCGTAGGTGGGTTAGCTGTCCTTTTTGCGAATATGACCAAACAGCGGGGAGGCAGCTTAGCCCAAAGGTTGTTTTCATGGAGATATTGCTTCTTCTAGAGTTAGCAAACGTCCAATTTTAAGACGGGAAAATCGGACTTTTTTAAGGTTGTCTAAGTATAAATGATCCACTGGATAATGACGTCTAAGTATAAATGATCCACTGGATAATGACGTTCAAGATTTTTGATTTCATGAGTATATTCTTCTCTCCCCCCACCCCCCGAAGTTCTACTTTCAGCCCTTTTTTGTTTTCTCTGTTGGGAAATTATTTAGTAGGCTTATATATATCAATTAATTATACATTACAGGCTATCTATTTAGTTTACTTAAAAGTGATCAAATAAAGTTTAAGTTATTGGACTTTAGGACATCTCAATTAGTATGTGCTTTACAATGTATAGAGACCTAATATTTTATTTTATTTTCATGATGGGCCAAAATAAAATAAAATATACTTTAAGTATAAATAGGTTATGGTCTTCAGTCTAAACATAACTTAATTCTCACAACATATCCCATCGTTGAGTGAGATACAGATTCTCTCAAAAGGTTTAGACGTGGAAGACTCTAACCTCAAGAAATCAATTCCAATGGATTCAGGTACGCTTCCGTATTAATCTTTTCTTGATGATTGAACATGAGATCCTGGTATATTTATTTGTATTAATTTTCCTACAAGTGGTATTAGAGTCTATCATGTTTGATCATTGAAATTAAAAATTATTGTGTAAAACCTCAGGGCTTTTATTCCTTATGGAATAAGGATTAAAATCATGTGAACAAGTTCTGGAATTTTGTCTCATGTTTGATGAATTTTATTTTTAAAATTCTTTAAATCCCGAAATTAAAATTTAACCAAAATAATAATATTTTATGTGTTTTAATTCAAATTGATTGATGATAATTGTTTCTTGTGACTTATATAGTTGAATCAAAGTCACAATTTCGATATATTTTTTGTTTTGGTTGAATGAAATCAAGAAAAGGGGTAAGGGTTCTTCCATGGAGTTTTCTTGAATAATTCTTGATCCAATTTATCATCATTCTTTGCTATTTTTGATCTGTTTTTTGAAGGGTCTTGTAAAACAAAGTGTTTATTCCATGATTGTAAGTTAAATTTGGTGAAAAAAGGGAGTAAAAATAAAGAAAATTCAAGAAAAAGGAAGAACAGACCCGAACGGGTCTGTTCTGAACCAACCGGGTTGGATCCGACCTGGCTGGGTGAAGGAGATGACAGGATCCCAGTTTGGGATCTTGTCCCATGCGTAAGGGTGGCGTGTGGGATACACGCGCCACCTTCCTGTGGTATTTCGGCCATCAAATTTTTCAGTCCACCATATTTTATTATTTTAAAATTTTTTGTGATTTTTATGGAATTTTTTAACACCTTTTAATATTTATTATTAAATATTCATTGTTATTTTGGTGTTTTTGATATATTATGCGCATTTTTCTGAAATTTTATTTCATGATAAAATATTTCATGATATTTTGAGTTGATTGACAGTACTCACTCTCCCTATTGATGTGAATTAATTTGTGTACTCTCAATATTTTGTATATGTGCATAATATGTTAAAAATAAATAAAGTTCAAAATAAATTAAATTAATATAAAATGCTACCAAAGTGACCTCTTTTATGTTAATTTATTTATTTTGAAAATTAAGGTTGTCATTTAAGAATTTAAATGATTATGTTTTTAATCCCTGCGAAAAATAATCGGCCCAAAGGAAGGTTATTTTTTGGCCGGATTACAAACACAATAAAGTAGTAAATATGTGATAAAATTATTTTTTACCATGCATGCAATATGTCGGCTCAAAGGAAGGCATGTTGTTGGCAAGGATTTGGTATCAATATTTACTAATAAAGTTTAAGAGTACCGCTTACAAATTAAAATTTCTGTCCAAAGACTAAATTTTAATGTTGTGCATGGTATCTTATATGGCCCAAATTATTGTTTGTTAATTGTGAGCTTATTATTGTTGTTTTCTGTTTACAGTAAATGTTTCTTCTATATCTGCCAATCTGAATAATATCCCGATGCTTAACGGCACTAACTTCTAGAAATGGAAGGAGCATGTTACTATTGTGCTTGGGTGTATGGATCTAGACTATGAGATCAGGTTTGATAAACCTCCCGCCCCAGCTGATAATAGTACAGCTACGGAAAGGGCACTTTATGAAAAATGAGAGCTTTCAAACCGCATGAGTCTGATGATCATGAAGCACTCAATTCCGGATACCATCAGAGGCGCAATGCCTGAAGAGGAAAATGCTAAGAGTTTCCTACAACGAATTGCAGACAGGTTCACTGCAAATGAAAAAGACGAAACAAGCACCATCCTGTCTAAGCTTGTTTCAATGCGGTATAGCGGTAAAGGAAACATAAGGGAATATATTATGAAAATGTCTAATCTTGTTACAAGACTAAAGGAACTAAAGTTAGAGTTATCTAAGGACATTCTCGTGCACTTGGTCTTAATATCTCTTCCTGCACAATTTAGTCCTTTTAAAATAAGTTATAACACTCAAAAGGAGAAATGGACTCTTAATGAGCTCATTGCTCAGTGTGTGCAAGAGGAAGAGAGGTTGAAACAAGAGAAGATAGAAAGTGCTCACTTAGCATCTTCTTCTAATGACATTGCTGCCAACAAAAGGAGAAAAAGGAACACAGGAAAAGGCATTGCAAATACTGGAACTTCACAACCTAAGGGGCAACAGAAACAAGAGAAGGTGATCACTTGTTTCTTTTGTCGTAAAGGTGGTCATGTGAAGAAGGATTGTTCCAAGTATGCTAAATGGCTTGCCAAAAAGGGTAAACTTCTCAACTTTGTTTGTTCTGAAGTTAATTTGGCTTTAGTACCCAATCACACTTGGTGGATAGATACAGGTGCAACTACTCACATAAGTGTGACTATGCAGGGTTGTCTAGGGAGCAGAAAGCCAACTGATGTTGAAAGATTCATCTACGTAGAAAATGGCGAAAGAGCTCTTGTTGAGGCTGTTTGTTTATTTAGATTAAAGTTAGAATCTGGTTGCTATTTAGATTTGAAAGAGACTTTTTATGTACCGTCATTTAGATGGAATTTGATTTCTATTTTTTCTTTGGACAAATCAAGATATTCTTGTTCATTTGGAAATGGAAAATTTAGTCTTTTTCAGTATTCAAATCTTATTGGCACAGGTTCTTTAGTTGATAATCTATATAAATTGGATCTTCATGCCTCACACATTAATGAGTCCTTGCATATAAATAATTGTGGTACAAAGCGCAAATTAATTAATGAGAATTCTTCCATGTTATGGTACAGGTGTTTAGCACATATTTCTGAACAAAGAATAAAGAGGCTTGTGTCAGAAGGAATTCTTGATTCCCTTGATTTTTCAGATTTCAAAATCTGTGTTGAATGTATTAAGGGGAAACAAACAAATATAAAAAAAACTGGTGCTAACAGGAGTTTAAACGTCTTGGATTTAATTCATACTGATATTTGTGGTTCATTCCTTACAGCTTCTTGGAATGGTCAACAGTATTTTATTACTTTCATAGACGATTATTCTCGTTATAGGTACCCATACTTGATTCATGAGAAGTCTCAGGCATTGGACGTTTTCAAAACCTATAAAGCTGAAGTTGAAAATCAACTTGTTAGGAAAATTAAAGCCGTTAAATCTGACCGTGGCGGTGAATATTATGGTAGATACGACGGATCAGGTGAACAACGTCCGGGCCCTTTTACAAAGTATTTAGCAGAATGTGGCATTGTTCCTCAATACACCATGCCAGGGACTCCAAGTCAAAATGGTGTAACTGAGAGACGAAATCGGACCCTAAAGGATATGGTTAGAAGTATGATTAGTCATTCTTCTTTGCCAGACTCACTTTGGGGAGAAGCCTTAAAGATTGCAGTGTACATTCTTAATCGAGTTCCAAGCAAAGCAGTAGCTAAAACCCCATATGAATTATGGACAGGAAAGAAGCCTAGTATTAGGCACTTACATATTTTGGGGTTTTCCAGTTGAGGCTAGGCCATACAAGCCTAACGAAGGGAAATTGGACTCAAGAACAATAAGCTGCTACTTTGTTGGATACTCAGAAAGATCGAGGGGTTTCAAGTTTTATGATCCCTCAAATAGATCCTTTTTCGAAACAGGGAATTTAAGTTTATTGAGGATGTTGAATATGATGAGGGTGCCAAACTCAGGAATTTTGTCTTTGAGGAAGAACATGTTACAGTTCCTACAGTTGCAATTGAGAATGATCAGACAATTATGTCTGACATTATTCAAGATGCAAATTCGGACTATCAAGACACTCCTAGGTTACCACCTAATCATATTGAAGAGCAACAACAACCTCAATTGGAAGTGCCATTAAGGAGATCCTCGAGAGAAAGGAGATCGGCGATTCCAGATAATTATATCGTTTATCTCCAAGAACATAAGTTTGATATAGGACTAGAAGATGATCCAAAATCTTTTAGTGAAGCCAAACAAAGTGTTCACTCTCATAAATGGATTGAGGCCATGAAAGATGAGATGAAATCAATGGAGGATAATGACGCTTGGGATCTTGTCGAATTACCTAAAGGAGCGAAACCGATTGGTTGTAAATGGATTTTCAAAATCAAGAGGGATTCGAAAGGCAATATCGAAAGATATAAAGCACGTCTAGTTGCCAAAGGTTTCACTCAAAAGGAAGGCATTGATTATAAAGAGACTTTCTCTCCGGTTTCATCGAAAGACTCTTTTAGAATCATTATGGCACTTGTAGCTCATTATGATTTGGAGCTACATCAGATGGATGTAAAGACAGCGTTTCTCAATGGTAACATTGAAGAAACAATTTATATGGAGCAACCAGAAAATTTCATGTCGGATGAATCGAAACATCTGGTGTGCAAATTAAAGAAATCCATCTATGGTTTAAAGCAAGCATTCCGTCAATGGTATCGAAAATTTGATCAAGTGATCACCTCTTTTGGTTTTAAGGAGAACATTGTTGATCAATGTATTTATCACAAGATCAATGAGAGCAAGTTTATTCTTCTGGTGTTATATGTTGATGATATCTTGCTTGCAAGTAGCGATATAGGCTTATTGGATGAAACCAAGAGATTTCTTTCAAATAAATTTGAGATGAAAGATCTTGGGCATGCATCTTTTGTGTTGGGCATACAGATCCATCGAGATCGTTCTCGAGGAATACTTGGCTTATCACAAAAGGCTTATATCGATAAAGTGCTTAGCAAATTTGACATGAAAAATTGTGCATCAGGAGACACGCCCATTGCTAAGGGTGATAAATTCAGTTTGCTTCAATGCCGAAGAAATAATATTGAAAAAGAAGAGATACAGAAGATTCCTTATGCTTCAGCAGTAGGGAGTCTCATGTATGCTCAAGTTTGTACGCGTCCGGATATTGCGTACATAGTTGGTATGCTTGGCAGATATCTAAGTAACCCTGGAATGGATCATTGGAAAGCAGTAAAGAGGGTTATGAGGTATTTACAGAAAACTAAAGATTACATGCTTATATATCGGAGGTCAGACCATTTAGAGATCGTTGGGTATTCAGACTCCGATTTTGCTGGTTGCCTTGATAGCAGAAAATCAACTTCTGGTTATGTTTTCATGTTAGCTGGAGTAGCTGTGTCTTGGAAGAGTGTAAAGCAATCACTCATAGCTTCTTCCACCATGGAAGCAGAGTTTATAGCTTGTTATGAGGCATCGAACCATGCAATATGGTTGCGAAATTTTATCACTGGGCTATGCGTTGTCGATGGCATTGAGAGGCCATTCAAGATTTATTGTGATAATAAAGCAGCAGAATTATACTCTAAGAACAACAGAAGCTCGTCGAAGTCAAAGCATATTGACATCAAGTTTCTTGTTGTTAAGGAGAAAGTTCAGAGTCTTCAGATATCTATTGAATATATCAATACGAACTCCATGATTGCGGATCCGCTTACTAAGGGTGTACCACCTAAGGTCTTTCATGAGCATGTTGCTCGTATGAGTGTGGTTCACTTTGATGATATGCTTGTATAGTGGGAGTTTGTTTCATTTATATTCATTTATTATTGAGATATTTTCTGATCAGAATAAAGTATTGTTGCTATTACTGAAATTCTGAAAATAAAGTATTATTCTTTCAAATTGCAGTTGAGCATAAAGTTTTGAAAGTAGAACCAATTGGAAATAGGCATGTTAAGGGATCACGTTGCATGTAATTTCCATGCTACACATCCATACTTGATCTATGTCGTTGATTATATTAATATACGTGACCATTGATGGGTCTAGTTACGGAATATATGTAACGAAGATCGCTTTGATCCTATGTTAGTATAATTGATGGACCAAATTGTTTAGAGTTGTTGCCTTGCGATGATAGCAAGTTTAGAGCTCTTAAAGTTATTTTAAAATGTACAATTATCAGGTGACATATGTGGCCCAAGTGGGAGATTGTTGGGAAATTATTTAGTGGGCCTACATATATCAATTAATTGTACATTGCAGGCTATCTATTTCGTCCACTTAAAAGTGATCAAATAAAGTTTAAGTTATTGGACTTTAGGACATCTCAATTAGTATGGGCTTTGCAATGTGTAGAGATCCAATATTTTGTTTTATTTTCATGATGGGCCAAAATAAAATAAAATATGCTTTAAGTATAAATAGGTTATGGTCCCAAGACTAAACATAACTTAATTCTCACAACATATTCCATCGTTGAGTGAAATACAGATTCTCTCAAAAGGTTTAGACGTGGAAGACTCTAACCTCAAGAAATCAATTCCAATGGATTCAGGTACGCTTCCGTATTAATCTTTTCTTGATTGAACATGAGATCCTGGTATGTTTATTTGTATTAATTTTGCTACAAGAAAAAGTTTTGTTATCCAAAATTTAGGTGAGAAAACAACCGCCGGTCAATATCAGCTAAGAGAACTGTATGGTTTTTAAAACGAAAGTGAAGGGAAAATGACTTGGAAACTGCAACAAGCTACAGGAATTTTGGTGGGTGGGTTACACCTAAAACATTTTGAATGTATCAACGAAGAAGAATTAAAAATCAAGCCAACGGCTGGCCAAGCGAGTATATTTAAGATGACGTGATATATAATGTCGTTTTTAAAAATTAATGGATACGCGTAATTCCCTCTTCAGATGAATTAAATAGATAAAATTAAAAATCTAAGATAAATTAAAAAATAAGAAAAAAAATCTAACGAAGGATTTCCACACATAATTAACGGTATCTTGTCTATTCAACCACTAAAGAAAGAACATGGAAAAGAGTCTGCCCTGTTTACGTGTTGGAAACATTTTATGAATGTCACTTTCTTTCTTAAAAACCAAAGTGTATATAATAATAATAATAATAATAATAATAACTACAAAAAAATTGACATAAAATGACCTGCCTATTGTAGAGGAAATACTATGTATGTTAGCACCTTTTGTATGAAGAAAGGATTTTTTTTTTAATTTTGAAGTAATTTATTTATCCAAAACAAAGTAAGAAAAGCAGCTAAAAAAAGTTCAATGCCTGCCTAAGGTTAGCAGAGACCAAAAAGCGTTGAGACAAATGAAAATTAGCAATAAGAAACGAGTGACAACAATTAAAAAAAATCTTTATCTGGTTTTCGTTGTTATTATTATTATTATTATTATTATAACTAGGACGATAACCTCCTACTTCATATGGAGACTTTATTTAAAAAAATTATAAAAAGTATTTATTAAAAATAATAAATCAAGATAATTATTTTAAAAATATTGATTTATTAAATAAAAATGATAATATTTAATTTATCAATTAATCATTTTGTTTATTTTTTATTATATCTTTTTTTAAATAAAATAATTTTTTTACACAAAATTACAAAGTTAAACAGATCAAAATAAAAAGAAAATATTATAAAATATTTAATTTTTTATTCAGTTTAATCCGAATTTGTTTGTCTCAAGATAAATTCAAATTAAATTAATCCCTGCCATCACTTTTTTTTTTATTTGTTGTAGTCTCAAAGTGTTTAATATTGAAAATATTTATTAAAAATAATTTTTTTATTTTATGGCTTTCAATTTTTATATTTAATGAATCTTTTTAAATTTTAATTTATAGATTTATTTTTTATAATTTTTTTGTGTTTAAGTTTTAAAAAATGACTTTCGGAAATTTTTTGCTTTATACTATAATTTATCATTTTTTTAAATTTTAATATTATTTATAATATTTATTAGATTTTATTGTTTTTTAGTTTTTAAAATTTGAGAATTATGCAAATGAAAAAAGACTTATAATTTGATTTGAACTTTTCGGAAATTTGGTATTTGAATTTTAATATTTTATTCGAATTTGTGCAAACTAAATTTTTTGAGTATTTCATTTGAATTTTTAAAAAAGTTTAATACGTATTTTTTTAACATTTATTTTTTCTTTTGTTACATGAATATTTGGTTTAGTTCCTTAAAAAAGATTATGTGAGTTTTAGTTTTCTTTTCTCTTTCCACTTTTCATATCTTTCCCTTCATTTTTTTTATTTTAACTTTGAAAAATAATAATAGTATTTATAAAAAAAATTGCAAGTATTTGATTTAATTCTTTTCCAACTTTTTTGTTTGAACTTTTCATTGTCTCTCTTTTCTCTCACTTTTCTTCATGCTAAGTTCCTTTTTTTATATTTTTAGTATTTTAACATTAAAAAAAATTAAAAATAAATATATTTATTTCAACTAAAAAATATCACATATTAAACTAAAAACTACCACATGACTAAATTTATTTTTAATATTTTAATTTTAAGGAAAAAATTAAAACTAATTATAAATTTGAAAAATAAAAAAAATGCCTCTAAAAGATGTAATAAAGTGCCATGTAGTAACTACTCATTCATTAAGTAAATAACTTTTATACTCACTAGTATTTTAATCAATGCTGTACCATAGTTTTTATCAAACAAAAACAATATAAAAACTGTAAATATATATATATATATATATATATGATATTTAAAAAGCCAACTCAAAATATTTATAAAAAAACCAACTAAAAAAAATAAAGAAGGATACATGTCAAGCTAATATTAATGTGAGACTTTTTATATGGAGTTATAGATATTAGGAATCTATTGTGTTCCATTTCCTAAATAATTATATATAATTATTTAATTCATTCAATTTTTTTAACCTTATTATTTTTAAATTAATAATTTGATAAATTTAATATATGCACAAAATTAAGAAAGAAATAAATAGAAAAAATTAGTTTAAATATATTTTTGTTTTTATTATTATAATATTTTTTTGATTACATTATAATATATTATTTAATATGTTATTTTTTCATCTTTCTATTTTTTTGGATTTAATAAAAAATAAAAAATTAATGAACAAAAAATAAAAATAAATTTTATAATATTACTTTTTGTGTCCTTGACACTTGTCAACCGAAGAATCCTTTGATTACACCATAATATATTATTTAATATATTATTTATTGATCTTTCCATTTTTTTGGATTTTAATAAATAAAAATAAAAATTAAATATTAATGAAGAAAAAATAAAAATAAATTTTATAATATTTTTTTTGTGTGCTTGACATTTTAGGTTTTCTATTTTTTTGGATTTTAATAAATAAAAATAAAAAGTTAATGAATAAAAAATAAGATTAAACTTTATAATATTATTTTTTGTGTGCTTGACACTTGTCAAGCGAAGAATCCTTAGGGATTCTTTTTATATATAGTTATAGATTTCATTTATTATTTTGTATTTCAATTCTTATTATTATAACAATAATTTCATTTATTATTTGATAAATACAAAATTGAATATGCAGAAACCAGGTAAGACAGACACCACTTACCATGGGGTCATTCTGTTCTATTTGTGGTGGCCCATTTTCTTTATCCCACGAAGCCCAATTTTCTAAGTCACCAGCCAAGTCTAACAGCCCAGACCCAAAACTCATGATTTTGTTCTTTATTGGGCAATTTTTCGGCCTCCAGACCCACGCAATATGTTTCCTCGCATGGTCTGTGTATGTGTAGTAAATTTTGCAACGTTACCTGTTAACTGGCTTGACAATGGTTAACTGGTAGGCGGATCAAGTCACTTGTCCATGGACATGGGCCTTTCGTTACCTATCACTTACAATGTATAGACCCGGAATGACATTCTAGCAAAATTGTTTCACGAAACTACCCCCATTTGTGAGAATCATTATCGAAAGATTTGTTGTATTGTTGGGTTCATTAGCAATTTATTCATGTTCATATCACTGATCTGTGGGATAGAATGTTAATATTCCAATTAAGAGAATGCTGTGGCTTGAATGACTTTGCTTATTCATTCAAGTTTGGGATTTGATTTTAATGTTCCAAAGCATCATTGCAGGTTTAAAAGGAAAATCATGAAACTATATTAAGACGATTCTATTGCACCCAAGAGTAAAACAGTAAAGGAACTCTTCAACAGGACAAAGGAAATAGGGGGATTTGAGTTTCCAGGAGTTTGTCTAGTATTGAAATTTGGGATGGAAGTGTCAAGAATGAAGCTGACAAATAAACAAAAAAAAAAGAATTATTACAAGAAAGATTACATATTAGATAACTTAAAAGTATTTGAGCTTATACACTTTATTAATTATGTGCAGGTGTCATATGAGTTGAATTCTATCAAAAAGCTCCAACAGAAAAATGTTAGAATTAGAAAATCAATAAAAGTAACTCATTTGAGGTAAAATATAATAGTTTAGTCTATCTTCCGGATGATGCATTTTTATATGAAACATGAAGGGATCACAAGAGGACCATTCACCATATCATGACTTTAATCTTGTTGCTTGCAATGAATTATGTACATGTTGATAAAGCATATGGCCGTGGGCAATATTTCAAAGTCACTTTCAAAGAATTATTTTCATAATTAATGATCATCTTTATGTGCAGCATAGGAGGCTGGCTGCAGGTGCTTTGAGATTTGTCGCTGCTTTAAAAGCTTCAACGTAAAGAAGAAAGGGGGAAAAGAGAGAGACATATCCAGCATGTGCCTGATAAAATAGAAGGAAAACAAAAAAGAATGACACAGAAAATAGTTATTGCTGTATGGCTGCTTTTTGGGTTGGTGGCATTTTTTGACTCTTCTAATCATTCTTCTTCCAATTTAATTATTGAATAATGGCTGGCGAGTTTATTAATGGATAGTTGCATAATTAAACGATAGCCCTTTGCTTCATCAAGTTGGAACTGGGATTATTACAAAATAATGAGTCGTGACCCACTCACTCGTACTAACCATTGTCCTTTCGCGGTGGAACATGCAACTGTGGATCGAACTATAATATTTTCATTTTTCAATCACGAAAAATTAAGTTCGATTATTTATATTGTGTAGCGTAAAATATAAAAATTTTGTGTTTATACGTTAAATACAAAATTTTATTTTTAAATTTTTGTTATATTCGCGTACATATATATAATTACCAAATTTTAATTCACTTATTTTTATCGTTTTCGTATTTAATTATTCTATAATATTATCGAGTTTACTAAGAATGCATCAAAATTGCTCTCTCTTTTGCTTTTTTTTTTCTTCCTCTTTTTTCTTTCTATGTTGATCTGTTTCCCTTTTGTCCAAGCATCAAAGAATCCTCCTTGTATGGCCAACTTTTACCTTCTGTTGGTGCGATGACTAGATTTGCCTAAGGGACAGCTATTAGACGAGACACTGAGAATGGCTGATCCTGATGGTAGGCTTTTTCTTTAGCCTAGATGATTAACTTGGAAGAGCAAAATTTGTTGTTAAAATTAACTTCTTTCGGGAATTGAAGCATGACTACATATCCTTCAGTTTCCTCTTTTGCAGCCATTGACATCCCAAGATTTTTTGGTATTTGATGGTTGAGAAGAAAGCCCAGAGTTCTTTAAGGTTAATTCCTTGCTTTCTCTTACTCCATGGCCCATGGCGATAAGGTTGTTATATATCTTTTCTAGATGCTCAAAACGTCTAAAACACCGCCTTAAAGATGGTGACAGAGAAAATGGGTGCCAGTAAATTAGACAGAGAAATGATTTTTAATGGTTTTCAAAGAAAGCCTCGAGTCAAAGGAGAGAACAGTTACTTTTTACCTTCCCTTTCAATCACACTGCTTCATAAGCTTTCTCTCATAATATTGACTAAACCCTACATGCTACTGTTTTCTCTCTTTTTGACTTATGCTTGCATTATCAGCAAGGCTGGTAGCTAAGCTGCCGCCTGGCAGCAGAGTCCTCGGCTGTCAGTCTTCTGTCTAGGTTCAATCGTTTTGCTACCTGCCCACCTCACCATCGCCTGTAAAGTAAGCCTAACTATTTGTAGTGTTCTACTAGTGATAGGCGCAACCCAAAGGCCAAAGCGATTGACCAGAGTTGGAAGATGCATTATGTTTGGCTCGGGTAGGGATTAAACCCATATTAAGCAATTAAGGCTGTCAATTATGTTCTCCAGCTAAGACACTTTCATTTTACTGAAACTGAAACATGTTCGTTTTCTTAGCATGTGACATATATGGAGCAACATTCAGTTTCAGAACCGCATAAACTTTCCAACTCAGGCTTGATTTTTGATCTGCCAAAGTACTTACTGGAGAAGGGACAGGGATATCCGTCTGTATATATTGTCCGAACAAGGCATCTTGTAATAATTAATTGATATATATATATATATATATATATATATGTCTGAGGGTTTTGAACTCGTGGGAGCATAACTTCCACTAGTATTTTGTCCTATATTTGTCCAATATAGGATGCGTACAATCCATGATTTCTGTGACTTGCACATGTCTTCTAATTATAACTTTTAAATGTCATGCTTCTATTTGATTGTACATTCTGCATTATTGAATAGTTATTAATTTTCTGTTCAGCTTGTAAATCGTGAATAATGGTCTTTCCTTCTCCTTCACTGTCGATTCTTGGTGACCTTTTTGGTTTATACAGTAAAATCAATCTTAATTTTTGCGTTCAAAAAAATAAAATTTAGTTAGAAATACTGAGTAAAAAAAGAGAAAATGAGAGATGGTTATTTTTTTTTAACTTAACGAGGTGTTCTCATGCTATATTCGATACAAAAAATTAATCTTGATTTGCACTTCGTAACTGACATTAGCTCAAAAAAACTTAATTTGATAAAAATTCAAATACGAGGCTTTTATCGTGGATTGTAAGTAATGATTACTTAAAAAATAACTTTGGCACTCATTTTTCGTATTTTGATGGTATTAACCAAAATTCAAAGTAAAGCACATCTGACAGGACTGCCATTGGCAAATGGCAGCTAGTGAATAAGGGAATGCTGAAATTGGTGGCAACGAGGAATGACTTGTGTGAAGGGGCATTTGTTGAACGAGTAAAAGTCCAAACAAGAGCAGTTCCGGAAAAAAGGGACCATATCAAATTGGCATCCAATGAACTTCCAGGCTACAATCATATGGGCTCCTGACCACCATAGTTGCTTGCACCCAAACCTTCCCAAAATCTTTCAGGTTGCCACAACTCTTCATTTGAATGAAAGGCAAACCAGAAAAGTTGATAAAGCTGAGATCACCGCAAAGCAGAATCTTGGTTTAAGTGCTTCCACTGTTTAACCTTGTGTTTTGTTCTTGACCTTTAAGTTCAATTTATAATGGGAGGGGTTAGGTACCTTATAGGCCAAGATCTTTAAAGGGATATGCAATCAAGGTATCTTGCTACCTTAGTGCTTTATGAATTATATTAGGTTAATGGATTAATTAGATTATTCTTACTTTACTTTCGGGAATGGAACAATTTTTTCTTCTGATGAATAGCAAAATCACACAATCCATTCCTGTTTAACAATGACTTTATTTAGTTGGAATCCTTTCTTGCGTCTAATGGTCGTCTGTCTTAATGACTAGTCAAGCTTGAGAGCTCATAGCAAAAATACAAGAACGGCCATTGAATAGCCTTTACTAGACGTAGAGGGTGGAGACAGCGACCAGTGATTGACTTAAAAGGCTGGCCATTTTCACACCATTTTATACGCCACCAAAAAAAAAAAAAAACCACTCCCCCCATTTCCTTATAACAGACAGTGAGTTAGATAAGTAAGAGGGAAGAGGAAGCCGGAGAGAGAAATCATGGGGCCTGAGGCAGAGAAAGAGTCAAGCTACACACCAAAGCTACCGCTGTTATCTGCTTCACATGCAATCATGCAGTCACCAGAAAGATCAGGGATGTTAACCCCACCACTGCACGCCTCAGCGTCGGTCCCATTTCGCTGGGAGGAGGAGCCAGGAAAGCCCAAACCTTGTACCACACTCACCACTTTCTCTAACCCCAGTGACTTCTCTCCCAAGTGCCTGGAGCTGCCTCCGAGATTGCTTATGGATGCCAAGATTACCAAGCTTCCCTCACCTACCACGGTCCTGGGAGGTCCTTACACGGGCAGGAACCGATTTCAGTCTTCTTCTTTCAGAATGGGAAGTGAGTGCTATGGATCTTTTCGTGCTGGGAGTTGCAGTCCTGAGATGGTGGAGCTTGGTACTATGGTCCTTAGCAAGAGAGGACACAAGGAAAAAGGGATCCTTGGTTCTTGGAGGAGAAGGGCCTTGAAGGCTAGGAGAGAAGTTGGTGGGAATAGTTATGTTTTTCCATCTTCTGGGGATAGAGATAGTGAATCCAGCAGAGAAGGTGAAGAAAGCAGTAGTACCAGTGTTAAAATCACAAGAACTAGAAGGGTTGGCAGCTTTTCTACCCTCCCTCGGTCCAAGTCCCACTTCTGGGTAAGTTTCTCTCAATTTCTTTAATTACATATTTGCTGTCTCTGAGTGATGCCTTCCATCAGGAACACTGAACACACACCATTTCATTCCTCTAGTCCAGAATCCCTCTTACTTCTTCTTAGGATAACTTTGCTTATTAATCACTGGTGATTCTTCTAATTTTTCTGGGGAATTTACAATACGCTGCAACAAATTGGGTTACTGTGATTGCACATTGGGATGTTCAATTAAATCAAATTCTGTTGGCTTAAATTTGGTAAATCTAGAGAGACCAGACACAAAGACTAGGGAAGGTAAATGATGGATCAACTATTTAAGTTCAAGTTAAACTGATTTGTACCACGGTAGGGGGAGATTACTTGGTGTAATTTAGCTGTACGGGTGTGGAGGGTAAGGTTTGGTTGCGTAGCCGTGGGACCTGGCTAGATTTAGCGTCCTCCGTGCGAAAATTTTCTGAAGTTGTAGGCGCCCACCTCATTTTCAACATACTTTTGTAGTTTCTATCTGTTCATTTCTCATTTCTGGAAAGCATAAACAAGCTTTACTATTGACTTAACAGTAACGTGCCACTTCAATTAGCTTTGTGGGCAATCAATACTTAGTTTCAATCCCTGCCCTCCTTTTGTAACCAAAAAAAAAAATATCCCTGCCCTCGTTCAGTAAACTTTTCTGGTTTTAATTTTTGTACAATAACATTGGAGAAAGTTGTTTGATTTGCTGTTTGGACATGACAGGCAAGTATTTATGAAGGCTTAAAGCAAGTGGTTCAATGGAGTAAAAAGGAAAAGAAAGGTGGATTTATGGGCTGACTTTTTCTCTAGGCACCCTATGATTGATACAGTTGATTAAATACCCGCAGGCAGTGCTCCAATCCATTTTAGCCGGTTGATATTTCCTGTAAATGAAGATGACTATTCAGATGTAATATAGGCAGCAAGCCCATTCTCCTTTGTTTCTTCTCTACCTGTGGGGCTTATTCAGCTTCGTTTTTTTGGATGGGTCTATGGCTTTGGCTGCGATCTTAATCTTCTGCATGTAAACCTCTGTGAAAATTTAGACTTTGTTGGCCTGGATTTAGCAGCAATAAATGTATCGACAGGCCGTAATCATAGCGTGGGAAAGTTTGTAAACGCTGTGAAATTTATGGCTAAGCTCTTTCAGTCGGGCTAGGAAAATGTAACACTACGACGCTAGTGTATCATACCAATCTTTACCATTGACGAATTACTTACAATCATCATTGCCTTCTGTTCTTTCGGCTTCTTTGTCTTTTTGTTGGTGGCAGCCTGACAGAAGAGCCACTCAAACAGCATTTTAGACCCATTTATAAAACCAGCAGTTCTAGATACAAAACTAACCATTTATTGGTCTGAATAAGATTCAACTTATTTGAGAGTTAATTGAAAGACCAAACTACTCGGAAAAACATGAGTACCATTCGCAGGGCTGACAACATATTTAATGCTACCAGTTTGCAGGTTGTAGCCTATAACCAGACATTACGAAGGCATTGACAAAGAGTGAGGCTGCCAATTGCCCATCTAATAGTATCGCCATCAAATATCCTACATTCTATTGTATCAACAATGAAATTTGAAAAAAAAGAAAAAGAAAATTCCAGCGTTCACATACACCATGACTTCAACAGCACCCGCATAATGTTACTGCCTATGAGATTGGAAAAACAAAAAAGGGTAAAAGGAAGCAAATCAACCAAAAAATGAACTTTTATTGTAGGGAAGCAAGCTAAGCAGAAGATCTCATATTCCACTCCGATATGAATTATCCACTTTGATTAATCCTCAACTGCTGAAAATCAACACGAAATAACACTCAAATCTTACACTAAATAGAGGTAGGAAGAACAGGTCACTCTTTAAGAGTTCCTCAATTTAGAAGTCAGGTTTATTTTGTTGCTGATTACTAGCTACATTTGAATTTTTGCCACTTTTCAATCCATATATCATATCAACCCTGCTTTTTACCGGTCACACCTGCAACCACCTGTAACAATGGAGCACATCAATGTGATAAAGGTGAGAACAGAACAATATAACACCGAAAGCATCACTAAAGCTAGAAATTTCCTTTGGGAGTGTTCATAGCACCACTTAGCATTTGCTAGTGTTTAGATATAAACCTGGAAAGAATTTTGGAGTACATAAGAATGATCCTATGTAGTTGGTCTAGTTCATAGGCATGACAACTTCAACAATGCTAATTGAAACCAGTATCTTTTTCCAAAGAAATGCATCGAGGGAAAGAAGCACAATTCTGATAATAAAAGCCTACATAGCCTGATCTTATCTTATATGGAAAAGAACTATAATCTGCAAGAACTTATGCAGTGGTCTAGTATTATAGTCTCTTTTCTCCCCTTACGTGATACCAATCAATACTTAAACCTAGATGAGTAAAGGGATATCTTTCCATCAATAGTACAATCACAAAGGATAAAAAGCATTAATAGCATTAAGGAAGCTACTGAAAACAACTCTCTTGTGCAGCAAGAATGTGATGTTCTCGGTTGTAGAAGGGTGTTGATGACAGACAGCAACGACTAAAACCCTTGTCATTAAAGGCTGAAAATTATCCACATTTATCAAAAAAAGTCTTAAAACTAAGGCATGGATTAAAATTTCACCTATCAAAAGAAAAAAATACCCAGTAACTAGGATCTTGATTAAATTATACTCTTCTCAAACACTGAGAAAACAATCTCAAACTTCTCTTTAACATGTCTAACCCAATTTATAGTTGGCATGCTAAATCCTCAACCACAAATAACTGGAAAAAGTCCTAAAGACTATAACAAGGATTCATACAGCTAAGTACCATACTTACATCACTTAAAGCAGGCTGACGGACTTGCTTTGATGATTCTAAGGAATCTAGAATGGGCCTTACAACAGCTGGTAGGAAGAGACCTGCATATTACAACAGTGTAAGCTCACAAAAAATAAGATACATATCTGCTTTACAAAGAAGAGAAAAAGAAAAGTTGTGATCTTCATACAAATTGCAGAAACAGATGGAAATTCAAAGCCAACCTTTACAAAATAAAGAAAACGGAATGATGAAACACAATATTGTTTTTCTCCTCAGGATAGACTCATAAAGGCAACTCCGGAAACACTCTTATTTGAACTCATGGACTAATTAAGAAATTTGTGTGTGCTCCCGACAATTCTTCTCCCAAGATTTGCCTTTTGCCTTACCATCACTCTTCTGATTATAAGACACATTATTAATTCAATCACAGTTATCTCCAACATAGAATGTACCCACTTTAAGCATCATTTCATATTTAAAAGCCTTTGTGTCATGACATATATGTATAGATCATACATTGGAAGATAATTATCAATTCCGGCAATGTTTGCTACGACATACTGAAAAGGATACAATTTTCTACAGAAAATATCAGTATATTATCCAAAGCATCATTCTCCTTCAGCTACACTGAGGATTGTAACCAGATACTAACTACAACCTTCAACAAATCAAACCAAAATTGGAAGAATCCCTTAGAATAAATTTCAGTTAATTCAAGCTCCCCACAGAAGCAAAGCCTAGATCATTCTGAATTGACTTAAAAACCCTATTTTTCCCCTAATTTCAAATCATTAAATAACCGAACAGCATAAAACTAGGGATTGCTAATGAAAGAAAACGAAAGGTAAAGATTGGTGCGAGATATCGTAGATAATGAAGCGAGAGATTCATTAGATTAAAGAAAGGGAGGAAGAAAACTCACCAAACCCAGCTATAAGGCAGGAAGCTGCGATAACTGGCTCTTGCACCACGAAAATCTTCAGCTTCTGCATCACCGCCATCTCTCTTATCGATTTTTCCTGCTTTCACTGACTTCTCTCCGCAGAGCAACTGTGTTTTCAGATGGATGCCCAAAGAATAAAATGGATGGTCCAGATGATTCACCTCTTTTAAGAAATCAAATCAAATCAACATTGGGAAATCTTGGTTCGGGTCGGGTATCTGAAGGATGAATATTTATTTATTTTTTATTTTCAAAGTTCCAGAAAGACCCCTGTTCACGTCCACAAATTATTTTTTTCATCCTATGTTTTGTGGGGCTGGAATTTTCAACGTCGAAAGAAAGAGGGTAAAAGGGTAAAACAAATGGAATGAAGGTTGTAGAATTTTGGCAAATACTGATACATTTTATCAAATTAAGCCTTAACCAATCAGCCTTTTAGGGTCGAAATTTATGTTAGCATTCATCTAAAATCTCAAAGATTGTGTCAAATGGTTTGAATTTAATAATAATAATAATAATAATAGGATAATTATTACATACACTGACAGTGGAGTTTTTTTACTCCACAAGCAGCGTTAAGATCGTGACACATGTCATGTTTTATTTATTTTAATATTTTTATAAGACACATGTCATGATCTTAACGCTGCTTGTGGAGTAAAAAAACTCCACTGTCAGTGTATGTAATAATTATCCATAATAATAATAATGACAATCTTATATAATACACATTTTACAAACAAATATCTTTTATATATCTTTCCTTAAACATTTAGATTTGTATTTCAAGATTACTCCCTCAAAATTTATGCCAAAGTTATTTTCAGAATTACATACTTTGCTCTATTTATGAATTGACATACATAAGATAACTTTGACACTATGCAAATTTAATTTAATGATTGATGCATGTATAAATAAAAAATCAAACCAAATTTTTTTTTCAATAATTGATGCATAAATCCATAAGTAAAACATAGTGTTTAAATTCTAACACTTAATTTTTTTTTCATATTGTCAAATTTCGACTTCTTTTATGAAAAATAAAAATTCAAATCCTCTAACTAAAAAAATTACCACCGGTAAAAAGGTTACTGAGATAAAAGATGGATTTAGAATCCAGAAACTGTTCAATTAATAGACACTGAACAAATTTCGCATTACATTAATGAATTTATCAAAGAGAAAAAGATTGAAAAGTTTTGTCTCACCCCATTTTCACCCAATCGAAAGCTACAGAACTAAAACTATTTACATGCAATATACGGGCTAAAACGCGTAAACTTAGGCGGAAAAAACTGTACATAAACAGGGTAAATACATATAATCCTTTTGTCTAATTATCTAGAAAGGTAACATCCACCCCACGGTCCATCCCAACAGCAAACCAGCACTAACAAGACTCAGTCCCAATGCCAAAGCAACAGCATACTTGGTTATGTCCGGTCTAGGCTGGCCTCGCCGCTTCCCTCGTCTACCTTTGCCACTCTTCTGCCAGCTCTTCCGCAATTTCCGACTGCTGTAGGGTGTCCATGGAAGGACCGCAGGAAGGAGAGTGCAGACTGGTTGCTGCTCGTTTTTCTTGATCTGAACATAAAGGGCTTCTAGCTGCAGCATTTGAAGCCACTGTTTATAGGCAAAAAGTTGCGAGGCTTGTTTGAAGAAAAGCTTGATGACATGCTCCTTCTCTGCAAAGGCTTGCTTTGCTGCCTTCTCAGCTTCCCTTGCACGCGTTTGCGAATGGCAAAGTGCTTCTAGTAGCTGAGCCTTGGCAGGATCAGACTCCACAACTTGCTCTATGGTATCCTTTTGGCTTGAACTACAGATTGCAAGAAGTACAATATCGAACAAACAGAGATTAGGTAAATAATTTTTTCTTTTTTTTTTTTTTGGTTACAAATTTTATCTTTTATTAGTCGGCTAGAGATGAAAAAGATGCTCAATTAAAAAGCCATCTCTGCAAAGTGTGACTTTCTTGACATATCTATTCGGAGAATTAATCTATGGATTCAAAAACAGAACCACTTAAAAAGTTATAAATAAATACCTGAATGATGTGTCAGAAGAAAATTGCATCTTTCCTTCTCCAACTGAAGACATCTGTCTTCCATGTGTTCTTACAGAATCGGGAGAGGTTTGTGCATTAATGATTGGACTGGGGATAGGGCCTGTTTGGGACTTCAAAGCCAAAGAAGATGCTTCATCGCCGACAAAAGAACCAGAACATGCATGTGAATATTTCCTTACATGAATCTTCTGAGGTGGGGGAAGATCGCAATTCTCCATAAAGTCCAGCGACTTTTGTGCAACCAAGGAGGCCAGCTCGTCTTTATCCGTCCTGCGCCACCATGGCTCAGCCTTCCCACCCCCATCCCAGGGAGACTCCGGATCGTAATAGAAGTCATTGGTTTTTTTTGAAACATGGCATTCAACAGATTCCATAAATTCACAGTTTTTCATTGTCTCTGTTGAATCAAGAGAACATCCATTGTTCCTTTTTCTGTCAACGCCAGGGGCATCTTGTGCATCCTGTTGGTGAACTCTTCTTACTTTCGAGGAAAAGTTTATTTCAGCCTTCAAGCCTTCCACTTCATCCTCCAAGACATTTAATTGTTCAGTTGTTAAACCCTTTTGGGGTCCATAGCTAGGCTGCAGCTGAAGCCACCACCTCATATCAGGGGAGAGATTGGAATAGGAAGGGTTCCTGTTGAGAGGCATCAAACCTACTGCAGGGTGATCACAAGCATCCGCTACACCAGTGGGACTGGAATCAGTCTGTATAGAGGAAGATGATGATTGACAGCAAGCTAACTTGGGAGCTCTTTTGGCATCTTCTTGGACAAAGCAACGATTAGCTGTTCTTTGCCAGACAGCCCTTGCTTCAGCAACTGCCATTATCCTCCTCTTTGACACATTTAGCTGTTGAAAATAACTAAACTTGTTAGAAATTAGATTATCACGCTAGATAAGTAAGAGAAACTTCTAACCTTGCTTCACTAAATCAGACACAAAATTACAAGCAAACGGAACATGATTAAGAGAAATTACTTCATAAATTGACAAGTACATAAACAGAACGGCAATCCAAATACATAAAGAAAACAGTCAAAACGGGCACTAAGCAATGGAAATCTTAATGTTCTATTAATAAACAAATAATAGATGATCCATGTCCTTGTCCCTGTAAGAACTAACAAAAGTTCAATCATCATACATTCTTCAAAACCCGAACAAATAGCAAATCCAGAGTGCGTTGCCTTCAATCAAGATCTAAAAGAGAATTTATTTCAAGTGTGATTTGGGACTGCAGTATATACCATGCTTCTCATGTCAGAAACAGAAAAGTAAAACGGGAAGCGGCAGATTTACCTTAAGACACACTACAACAATTTGAAACACAAGAACCATATATTTAAAGAAGCAGGCTGATACAAACTTGTCATAAATGGTTTAATGGAGGCAGAATCCTAAATAAGAGTTGATTGAACTTCAAGAGTTTATTTAACCCACTCTCATTCATTTCAAGTTCAAATACATCCCCAGACACCATTTTCATGAGATCACTGAAACATGTAAACCAAAAAAAAACAGATAAAAAAAAGATTGCATAAAAATACAACGTAAATTCCAACATCCATCTAACTAGACATCTCACATCAAATTCACTAAAATAAATGGGGAGTGTTACATTAAGATCACTAGCAATGAAACATATAGCAAAATCAACTACCATTCAAAACAACGACAAGCAACTACCATAACTTAGTTGATAAATGAAAATAACACAGATAGTAACGAAAAAAAGGAAACACCCATAATTCAAGAACGAGAACCACAAAAGTCCACATGGAAAAGAAGATTAAACGGTGCAGGCTTCAAGCTTGAATAATACAAACATAATTAAACAAACCAAACATACCAATAAGGAAAAAGATGAGAAGAAAGCAGAAAAATAAAGCTATAATCAATCCAGTAACAGAAAGAAGAATATAACAAGGAGAAAGAGCAACAAACCAAGGACTGAAACGAGTTGGGCAAGCGGTAATTGCATAGATCTAGAATAGATTAAGGAGAATGAAAGCAAAAGAAACCGTTTAATTTCAACGGATGAAAGGAATCTAAGAGCACGAGATCCATGTAGAGGAAACAGAGTAATTATTTTTGTTCTTGCGACAGGCTTTTTTGGTTTTCAGTTATCAAATTTTCACATATGTCTCTCTTTTTTAAAAAAAAAAAAAAAAATTTTACAGTTCCTATTAAAACAGGGATGGTGAAGTGGGACGACAGCGTTCAATTCAGACATTGATTTGTCACATTCAAGGAGTTCATTCTATAGCCCATGATAATTAGGGGAGATTTTATACGCTAAGATAATGATTTCATGAAGCCGTTTTTTTTGCTGTTGACGAAGGTACACGTGGCGAGTGATTAAGAGATGAAGGGGTCGGTAGTGGGTCCCAGGTACAAATTTTGAAGATAAGAGGTGCTATCGTAGCTTTGATTAAACGGAGGATATTGGAAGATAGACTTCACTTGGGAAAATCCGAGAGTCTAACCTTTCGGCTCTACCTAAGTACACTATAGATAACTACTTAACGAAAAAATGCCAACAAAAGTTATCATTTTTATAGAAAATGGAAAGCGCCCCTGCTTTTGAAAGCAAAGTTGGGGGTAGATAGATTTTTTTTTATTTTTTATTTTTGTTGAATGAATAAATAGAAAGAAGAAAAGAAAAAAAATTGGGTAATATTTGAATCATGATTGTTTTTATATTTATAAATAGAATTAAGATTATTTAAAATCAAATAATTGTATAATATGTTATAATTTTTTAAGTTCTTGTAACTATAACTTTTTAATTAAGTAAACTTTTGACCATGCATTTACTTCGATTTATCAATCAAACCAAAAAAAATCAATTTATAATATCTGTATTGGTGTGATGTTAAAAAGTCTACGAGAAATATCTAACACGGAAAAGTTCATAATTGATAGTATTGGATGGTTTGTCAAAAAAATTATAATCTTATTTTGGTGAAGTTTGAAAAAGTTTAGTTTTAATGGAACACCTACCATACGTAAAACGAACGATTTGTTTGATTCCGTGTGTGTATATATTAAAGTAAAATAAAACAAAATTATTGAATTACAAGATGAAATGTCCGGGTGATGTTGATTTGAAGAAATTGTAATTGTGGTTTTTTGGTAATATTAAGTTAAGAGTTTGTATATGATGCACTGACAGTGCATAGTTTCTATACACTGTTAATGCATCAAAGGTTGACACTTCATCAATAGATCCTTGTGGACAAATTAAAAAAATTTATTTATATTTGCATATAAGGGCCTATTGATGAGATGTCAACCTCTGGTGCATTGACAGTGTATAGAAATTATACACTCTCAATGCATCATATATAAATCCTTAATTTAATGTGTTTTATGAACGCCGGGGGAGAAAAAAGAGAGATAAATTGCAATTAACAACAGTGTGTCAAAACTTTTGTAGACCTAAAAAAATAAAGTGTAAATAAATGATGCCTTTGGCTTTCTAAGGGCGGTGTGTGTTGCGTAGAAGAAGAGATGCAGACGGGTTTAAAGGAAACAAGGGGCAGCAAAGCCACAATAAAAATTTCTGGGGGTGGCTTTGCCCAGTGCCCATGGGTTTCCTTGCTTTTCGGTTTGAGACACATGTTTTGTTTTGCTTGTTTTGCAATTTTCGAGTCCACCTGGTTACTAGTTAGTTCTAGTTGCTAGTTAATTAGGCATACCGCCATTGCACTACTTAGATTAGCGATAGTGGCAGTATTGGTGGGAGAGTCGGTTGGGAATCATTTGTCGAGTAAGAGTCCCGGAGAGTGACAGTTGTCTTCTTTTCTGACTTTGAGAAGAAAGCTTTTTGCAAAAGCAGTGCACCAACACCGTGGATCAATAACAAAAACCAGGGAACTGGAGAAGTGACACGATGCCTTTGGTTTTGACAGCACATGCATGCTTGTGTTGTATGTTTTTCTTCTCTTCAAACCGCACACTCCCCACATCGTCATCATCTGTTTCGAAATTTTTCTTGCACACATTAGATTTAGATTTGCTATAATTTGAACGGCAGATTTAAATGGATAATGATATTGATTCAAGTGAAATTAAAAATAATAAAATAATTATTAAAAATATATTTTTATTAAAATCAAAAGTGAAATAATAATTTTATATTTGAAAAATACTAAAAACAATAACTTTTAACATTTTTTCTCAGATTGGTTCACGTTATTTTTTAATTTTATGTTAAAATCTATTACTTACAATTACAGATTACTTGAAAAGTATTTTTTTATATCTACATACTTTAATTTTTTATTTTTTATATGAATAATTTATTTTTACATAAAATTAAAAATTGATGTGATAAGTGAAAATTTAAAAATAATTGTAAAAAATAACTATCCTTAACATTTGCCCTTTACTTTTTTTTAATGTTTTTAATGGCTTTTGGTCACTGACCCTAATGCGAAAGTGGCTTGATTAACGCAAAGCTTAATGTTTGAGTTTGAGCCTACTGCCTACTGTCAAAATGCTCATGCTCAAACGTGGAGGCATTCGCTAAAGGCAACCAAGCACGTGGCACTTTTGCTTCTCAAAGTATTGTACGAATAATTTACGAATATGTGCGATTTGTTTACATTTATTTTCGTTTATTGATTTTAATAAAAAATCACGAATAAAAATATGATTTACTCGTTTAGATTTATAAATAAATTTGTTTATCATTTATTTAATAAGTTATTTATTTATTGTTCAATATAATAAATTTTTAAAAAACATATTTACTCATAAATGATTTTAATATGTAATTATTAAAATTACAACAACATATATATCATATATATTAAAATAAATATAATTTATTTGTATAATTTATTTGTTTAACATTTATCAAATATATTCGTTTAATATTTATGTCATATATTTATGATTATGTTTATTTAATATTCTCAAATATATGTTCATAAATAAATTTAAAAAAAACACACAAATCAAACACCAATAACATAAAAAAAAAAACAAACAAACTCAAATGTAAGAACGTTTGTTTCTGTCCCATTCGCTTGCCCCCTGGACAACCTGACCAGGCTTTCTTATCCAACATTTTTCATAAATTATTAGACAACCTGCTTTATGCTTGTTCGCAATAATGTCAAGAAAGAAATAGTATCATATGAAGAAATACCATCACCACCACTATTAAATTATTACGTATGTAAATATTTACAAGAACAAGAATCACCGAGAAGGACAACCCTGTTTTTCTCATTGTATATACATTGGAAAATCACACGCTAAAACTTATCCCCACAACCATCTACAGTACTTAGGCACGGAGAAAACTAGAAATAGAGTAGATGAAGAGTGCCAAAAACTGAAATATCAACCAAAAATCCAACTTCTATTACACATTCAGCATTCGCCACCAATGGGTTTTTTCGCTTTTCTTTTTGTTCAGTGTAAACCTCAATGCAAGACAGATGGGGATAATTTTGCATGACGGCCAGCAATTACCAAACCCTGCGGAAAAGATGATATATGTTGATGACACCAAGGGAGTGTATGATATCAGATGCACGGAGCTCGCAATGTCAATCAAATCATGAAATGCAGTCTCTGTTCTTTTTACTGTTCTGAAAGAACACGAAAATGACTTGGTGCTTGCATTGCCAACAAACTTCCTGGAATGCATTGCCAACAAACTTCCTGGAATGTACGATTTTCTTTTCACTGTTCTGAAAAATCAGTCCTTTGGGCTCAGGTAAGTTTCATCTTAATTTCATGTCCCATGTCGGTTATCATTGAGCCGAACTAGCTTTACAGAGCCATCCCCGCCACATGAAAGAAATCCTTGTGACACAACTTGAATATCAGTAACAGCAGCCTGTAACATTTAAGCAAATTATTGCATTAGTGCAAAATCAAATCTTGCATCAAAAACAAGTCTTTTAACACATCGATAAATACAAAATTTCCAGACCGAGGAACATGAATGTCTCAAACATGGATAATTACAAATAATTACCCGCACAACACTGCCAAAACCGCGGGAGCTAGGTTGCAAAAAGGTGTGCCTTTCATGCAATTTTGACCAATGATAAACCAACTTAGCTGCTTTGGCATCCCAAAGTTTAACATCCCCATCTTTGCTTCCCGTTAAGAACAAACTGGTAGTTGGGATGGTAGATATTCTGGTGATACTACCTTCATTCGGACCATTTGATAAAGTAAAGATTAGATCAAAATTAAATCATACACAAAGTAGCTCTGATCAAGGGGAAAAAGGAAAGCATGTACCTAAGTGAGCCTTTGGTATGTACCAAAGCATCCCGTCGACATTCTGGTCCCGTAATTGGTTAAAAGTTCCTGGCCTCATGTAAGCACTAGATGTGTTGATGCATGTTTCAACACCATCATGGTGCCTGTGCCTTTTAGTCCTTCCAGTGGCTATGTACCGAAAGTCATGAAGTCCAACATCGCCATTTTTGCCACCAGTTACTATTAGGGGAGAAACAGAACCACTTCCAATGTCATTGTCAAACACCGCAATGGAGCGAGCACCACCTGCAAAAAGAGAAGCTAAAGATTGTTACCACAATATAGTGTTATTATCAAGTAAATGCAGAAAGAATTAAGGTAGTAAATTAATTAGGTTAAACAATCAATATAATCACATTTAATGCATGATAATAGCTCGACACTTGATGCCATAACAACGAAACACATTTATAGTAATAAGTTACTATGCTGAGTAGTCAAATTCTGATTTCAACAACCAAGGCTTAACCTGACGGTAGATTGTTATTTCTCTTTAGGAGGGATTAGGTCCAAGATTCGAATCCACATTTCCCCCTTGTACTTCCTTATGAAGTAAAAAAAAAAAATCTAATTACACCTTAAATCACAAGTCTACCTATTCTGCCTATGGATTTATAGTATAACACATTCCTTGTAGGAATTTGATGGCTAACCTTTATATGGGAGGGGGGAAGGGGGGGGACTAACCTTCATGACAAATAATGGAAGCTCGAGAGGTTGCAGGCGGAGCCAATGTATCCCATATAACCACATTAACACCATTGGAGCTATGTCCAGCAGCAGCAATGATTGATCCACTTGAAGTAACGTATGTGACATCCCTGCAGCACAGAATAGCTTATTAATAGTGACTAATCAGAGGCCCACAGATGAAGAAACACATTATGATATCTTAATAACAGGAAACTTTCCGATCTGCAAAGAAGTCTTCAGCAATATGTGGAAAGTGGTACTCAGGGTAACCATAGGAATTTCAGTATATGAATTTTAGGGTCCAGCAAAACCACAACAGGCCAGACACATAGGGCAGCAGGCAGTGAATAAATTTTAATCATATCTCAGGATGCATGTTTCAGTTCTGAAATACATGTTAAAGGACTAAGGACTGCCATCGCTTCTTTAAGCATTTAAAAACGGAACACATACGATGCATGGTTATTAAAGCAGAGAGACGATTCTGTTGGACGGATATTGCTCCTGCCTCCCACCTCCAACTGCCACGTGCAAACAGTTCCATCTAGCGCAGCAGTAGCAAATCTGTGTCCACAATGGTCAAACTGCAAAGCTGTTATTGAGGCAAGAGCATAAGGTGGAGAAACATTTGCAGCAGGCAGCACTCCATAAGTTGCTGTTGCTTTGTCCTTACCATACTGCACATATTACATTGTACATCAGCTGCATGCCTTACAAATAGACAAGGGACAAGGCATGGTAATAAAGATTCATGGATTGCATTTTATAGAATAACTAATATATTGTGTGTTTTCATGCTAGTAGGTAGATCAGTCCTGACTTCCTAGCTTCATTTCTAATGCATTCAGAGACTGCCTCTTAAAACATAAAAAAGAATTTTGCATGGACTTTTACCCTCAAAAGTAGAAAAAATTTGAAGAATCCATTTCAGTCCAAGGAGATGAGACCATGATAATTTTCCAAGAGAGAAACTTGAGACAAAGCTAATACACGTCCAATGAAAAGATTATGAATATTGTACCCATGGTCCAATGAAAAGATTATGAATATTGTACACATGGTACTCTTAGAATAATTATAATTTTATATGTCAGAGTTTCATACCTCCCATAAGTAAATGTGCGTATTGATAGAACCAACCAAGAAGAAAGGCCTTGAGGGGTGACTAGAGAAAGCCCTTGTACTGATATTTTCCACTGTTGCTGGCGGATCAACAAACTCCTCAAAATCCTCTTGCATCTCCCAGCCTAAGCCAGAGGCTCCAATACCAGCATAACCTGGAACTCCAAATGCTCCACCACCTGTCAGGTTTCTTCCTGGTCTGGCAAAAGAACCCACACCAATGGTTGCCCCACCCAACTCCAGGTGAGCCCCTTTCTTGTTACCAAGACCAATGCCAGGAGACACACAAGTTGGAACTGGGGTTGATTCACAACCGGCCCAACCATTGTGGGGCCAATCAGCACCTGACCAGATATAATCTGATTGGTCTATGTAAGGTATACCATCTTCCCAGTTAAAGAAAATTATGCCCTAAAACAGATAGAATTTAATAGTTAAGTACTCTTCACATATGAACACATGCAAATAATGTATATAAATCCTCGAGAAAATTAGAAAAGAGGAGAAAAACTGTCTTCCAAAATTGATCAGCATCACAGTGATGTGACAGACTGGTCACCTCATAACTTCAGCATTGAAGCATAAAGAAAACTTCCAGATCCAGCCCTACAGAATCAGAGATGGCTAGTACTGGTTGGTCTAGAATCAACTCCATGATGAAGAAAGATAGAATCTGAACAGTTGAGGTCTTCCACAGCAGGATTAACCAGCTGGGTACACAATGGAAAATTGGCTAGATACAAACCTATTCCTTTTCCTACCGAGCCAATGCATATTAGCAAGTCAACCACTTTGACTCATGTAATCTCAATGTTTATGTGTGTATTATATATAACCGCAAGTAAAATATGGGCATAACACACTTCACCAAATGGCTAACAACTTAAAGGTGTACCTTGTATTTCAAACCTCTAATAAATATTATGGTAAGAAAGTAGCTTTAAAAAGAAAAAGAAACACATCTACTGGTTACGGAAAATGGGGGGCTGAGAGTTGGAACAGATGGACTAACCTTTCTGTTGCTAGCTAGAGCAGCTTGCCTTTGATCAACGGAGTTGACACACAATGCCTGAGGAAAACACAATTTTTAATTATCAGAAGAGAATTACAAATTCAGGAGATGATCCGGAAACACATTCTATTGCAGAGTAAAAAGGAAAAAGAAATTAGAAGTACTACCTCTAAAAGCTCCCCATTTCTTTTATATATTTCTTTAGGGTTTTCGAAAGGTGTGACCTCCTTTTCCATGATTGTTTCTTTCTGCCGGGAACTTAGAAATGTATGTCCATTCTGTAACACACCCCTAGAAGGTGATCCAGCTTCACCACCGGAAGAACTATTAATCGTTCTGCCTTCAGGATTATGGGACTCATCACTGTCATGCTCCCTTGTAATGTCTTTGTATACTTCACCCCATCCTCTGGAAGGCTTAAAAAGAAAATAACCTGACCAATTTATTTTTTCTTGTGCAAAACTTTCTGATATAATAGTAGGATCAGCACACATATTCCATAAGATATCAAATGAAGACGGTTGACTTGTGCTGTTTGTTATATCTTTACCCTGACCTAGATGCTGATGTGGAGCCCCAGAAGACAATCTTGATTCCTCCAACCACACAAGAGTAGGAAGGTGAAATCCATTATCTATTTTCTGCTGCAAGAACAACCCAAGTTGTTTCACATGGTAAGAAGAAATATGTTCAAGTGAAGTTTTTAGTAACTTAGCCAATATCCATGATGATGACCTAATCTCTTCTCTTATGCTCTTGCTATCTGATCCAAAATCCAATGAACCAGAAGCACAAGAAGAAAGTTTAACGTGGGAAAAACCAGAAGGATTGCTGTCATCAGAAATGGCTAATGAATTCAGTTTATGTTTCATGAATCTGGACATGTGTTTCCACAAAAAGGCCCCAATTATATGCCATCTCTTGACCTCTGGAATTGAATGCAATAGCTCTCCAACTTGTTTGTCTTCAGCGTATTTATCAACCTCAAGGCTACCTATTAAATCATCAGTCAATGTCTTGTCAGTCGCTGTATCCAGGACCTGGTGAGACATTTTCTTCAGAGCCGACATATCAACTTCATAAGAAGTATGCCCATTAGTAAATGTAATTAAGAGGGGTTGCATCATCAGAACTAAACCTTCCGAATTTTTCTGAAGCCAAGCAGATGCAAAATGCACATAATATTCATACAAATCAAGAACAGTAAGAAGTTCTGGGGTCACAACCTCTTTGAAGATGCCAGAGAAAATCCTCATAGCAGCTCTTAAACTCCACAGTGATAGTTTGACCCCTTGAAAGTAATACTCCCAGGCATCTACCCAGTTGGATCTAACTTCACAGGACATACCATTTTTCATATGACACGATTTTGATGGGGACAAGGTTATGCTGCAGGCAGCAATAAAATGTAAAAACAATAAGGAGATATCCTCAGCTGCCTTCAAAAGTGGCTTATGCAAAAGGGGATACCAGAGGGAATTGTCAATTATATAATTCTCATACTGGGAGTGCTTATGAGAATACCCATACAATATATCATATCCAAGGAACCAAAACCCATTATTGCACAATGAGACAAAAATCTGAAGAAAGGAGGAAAAGTTAAACAAATCATACTTAAACATTTGCCAAATAAAAAAAACACAATGAGTGAAGATACCACATACCTTATTAATTAGGCAGGATGAAACCAATGAGAACTTCTGCTCAAACTGCGCAAGCCCTGTTCGCAACTTATGCTGGAAAGTTTCAAATAGTTTATCATATTGATGCTCATAATCCTCAGAACATGTGTTCACTCCAACAGATCCAATGGAGGTTCTAGGCCAACTAGGATGCTCCCTCATCAACTTTGAGATATATTGGAGGGCCAAATCTAATTTAGCATAGGACTCAAGCTGTGAAGATACATCACCCGATATCCACGGAGATGAATCACTGATAAAAGGTTTCAAATTTCCCAGCGAAGTTTTGGAACATTCAAAATCTGATACATTCTCTCGATCTGTGCCCCCAAGAATACTTGGAGAAGATGAAAGACACTCCAAGGCTTCAAGCTTAAAATAAGAAATCAGGAAAAAATGAATTTTCCCATTACATGATTAGTAAATGCTCACAAACAGGCAAAAAATATAAGAAAGAATTAAGAACCTACTTTTCGTTTGATATTGTTATCTTATCCAATTAAGCAAAATGCAGCAAAATAAACTTACAGGAAGCCCACATCTGTTTAAGGAAGTAGCAGTCATTAAAGATGCCCATCTAGCAAGAACTCCAGCATTCTGGTCCCCTACAGCATTCCTCATGCTATTTTTGTTTGCTAGCATGAGGCAATACAGACCTATACTGGGGTCTGTGAAAGCAACATGACAGGATGAGAGAGTGGATGCATCAATAGCAGAACCCACTTGTAAACCAAGCATGGTCAGGAAAGATTGAGAATGATTCCCCAATTCCCACTGCAAACCAATAGTCATTAAAAGTCATGTTGATACATAAAACATGGACTATTATCCAAGACATCCTTGCAAGAAAAATGCGAAAATTCAAAAGTTCATTTCTAAGCACCTCTAGAAGGCTTGCAAGCCAATAGTCACTTCTCTCAATTGCGGATGGAAGTATAAGCTTTTTAATCAAGTGATGCTCTGATGATCCACCTCGCCCCTCAACAAGTCTACATATTATTAATGCTAGCTGCTCATCCCCAAGGTTCTTTGCACAAACAGTAACTGCAGAAGAAATATCACCTCCGAGCAGAAAAAAAGCAATAGCGAGCTCCAGTTGATGTCTCCCCATCAAGACATACGCATTTTTCAAAGCTGCTGCCTTATTTTTCTCCTCCTGTAACAATAAACAAAATGGATAAAGAACAAAATTGATGCAATAGACATGTATGTTCTAGAAAATGATTTTATTCTAACAAATTGTTCTTACATATTCCAACAAACCAAATCAAGAAATCAACAGCCTGCATTTACAAAATACCTGAAAATTGCGTGAGAGAAATCCAACCAATGGTTTATCCTTCTCATCCTTACTGATTTTAAATAGACCAGCCAGAACTTGAAGTCTATTTAGTGCCACATATAGCAGTGTACAATCCTTGGGATCTTTCTTCTTAAGATATTGCATTCTAGCCAGCTTCTCCATCTACCGTAGATGAACAACAAAATACTTAAAGTACATCCTTTTTTGGGGGGTGGGGTGTGAAAAAGAGTTGCTAATAATCTTCTGATCAAAACTGTTCAGCCAATTCAATCACATTCAAAAAGAGGAATACAGTTGCAAGTTGCAACATACAAGTATGCAGGCCAGAAATGTGGTAACCAGATTCAAAATCGAATCAATCACAATTTTAGCTCATTGAAGCAGCCCGAACAAAATTTAGACTTAATTTAGGGATGGATACTGAAATTAAGTCTATATCTGGCCAAGTTTGCTAGTTGCATGGAGTCCATGGATCAGTGGGCTACCTATCACTCAAATAGAACATGAATTTTGGCACCTTCTGGTTATGCATAGCAAAACCCAAACATTTATCAAAACTGAGATGGGAAACTGACTAATCAACTTTGTCAATAGCATTTTTTAAATTTCTCTCTCTTGAGCTTTTAAGCACCTAAACTGTAGGAAATCAAAGTATTGTATTGAAAAGACTTAAGATAAAACTGTACATAGGTACCCTATTTATATACAAAGAACTTCTAACTAAATAGGAAAGTATATCACTCATAATCCTAGATATTATTCTAATTAATAGAATCTATAATCGAGTGATTCTCTAACCTTAATGCTAGGGATACACATAAATACTAATTTCCTAAAATAACAAATTAATTAAAACAGCAGTTGACTTTCCAATAATATTCTTGACACTCCCTCTCAAGCTGGTGAATAAACATTGTCCATTCCCAGCTTGGTTACAATCTTGTGGAAGAGTGGATTGTTAAGTCCCTTGGTTAGAACATCTGCTAGCTGTGATTCGCTTGGTACATAGGGTGTGCAAATGAGACCACTGTCAAGCTTCTCCTTAATGAAATGTCTGTCAACTTCAATATGTTTTGTCCTGTCATGCTGCACAGGATTGTGTGCGATGCTAATTGCAGATTTGTTATCACAGTAGAGCTTCATAGGGCCATCCCACTTGAGTCTTAGATCTTCCAAAATGATCTTCAACCATAGTAGCTCACATACACCTTGTGCCATTGCCCGAAATTCTGATTCTGCACTTGATCTTGCCACAACATTCTGCTTTTTGCTCCTCCAAGTAACTAAGTTTCCTCCCAAAAAGGTGCAGTAACCCGTGGTGGATCTTCTATCAACCACTGAGCTTGCGTAGTCAGCGTCGGTGTAGGCCTCCAAAGTGAGCTTATCACCTTTTTTGAACAAAATTCCCTTTCCTGGAGTTCCCTTGAGATAGTGCAATATTCTATGAACTGCATGCAAATGGAGTTCCTTAGGGTTGTGCATAAATTGGCTCACCACACTAACTGCATAGGCAATATCAGGCCGTGTGTGGGATAGGTAGATTAGTCTACCAACCAGTCTCTGATATGATTCTTTGTCTGTAGCATTGTCTCCCTCTACTTCCCCAAGTTTATGATTAGGATCAATTGGTGTGCTGGATGGTTTGCACGCCAACTTTCCCGTGTCTTTCAAGAGATCAATGACATACTTTTGTTGGGATATAAAGATCCCTTGTTTCGACCTTGCCACTTCAATGCCCAGAAAATATTTCAAGTTTCCTAGTTCCTTAATCTCGAACTCCTTTGCCAAACATCTTCCCAAGTTCTGCCTTTCCTTTTCATTATTTCCCGTCACTATGATATCATCAACATAGACAATGAGAGCAGTAACTCCCTCTGAACCTGAGTGTTTTATGAATAGGGTGTGATCCCCTTGGCTCTGCTTGTACCCCATGGAATGCATTACCTTGGCAAATCTCCCAAACCAAGCTCTTGGTGACTGTTTTAGGCCATATAGTGCCTTCTTGAGCTTGCAAACCTTATTTGCAGCCATGTTTCTATTGAATCCAGGGGGTATTTCCATGTAGATTTCCTCTTCAAGATCTCCGTGCAAAAATGCATTTTTTACATCAAACTGTTGTAAAGGCCAATCAAAGTTAACTGCTAGAGACAAAAGAATTCTCACCGTATTCATCTTGGCAACCGGAGCAAAGGTTTCTTGGTAATCTATCCCATATGTCTGTGTGTATCCTTTAGCCACCAACCTAGCTTTGTACCTCTCAAGTGTTCCATCTGCTTTATACTTAACTGTAAAGACCCACTTACATCCCACTGCTTTCTTTCCTCTTGGTAGCTCCACAATCTCCCAAGTATTGTTCTTCTCCAGGGCCTGCATTTCAACATTCATAGCATTCTTCCAATTTTCACAATTTAAAGCCTCTGATAATGTTTTGGGAATGGATATTGTGTTTATGTTTGTAAGGAAACTTCGGTGAGATGGAGAGCATTTTTCAAAGGACACAAAATGGGATATTGGGTATAATGGATGTTTTGTGCACTCTCTAGTTCCTTTCCTAAGGGCTATAGGTAAATCAATGTTAGATAAGGAATCACTTTGAGGAGTAGAGCTAGAAGATATTACCTCATTTCCAGGATTTGAGTCTGATGATTGGTCCGGCCTTGGTTCAGGAGCTAGACTTTTCCTTCTTGAGTAAACCTGTGAGAACCGATTGTTAGTAGTGGCCTTTCCCCCATCTGCTTGTGAACTAGGTTGTAAGGAGGGCTCATTTTGGGTTTGTGAAGGAGGAGGCTCAGGTTGCTTAATTGTAACTTCAGCGGAGGTCTTGGTCTCGGGTTGGAATTTAGAAGATGATGACGGCAAGTCAAGGAGAAAGAAGTCTTGATCCTTATCTTCCACAAATGTTGTCTCCCTCTGAAGATAGGGCTGAGTGAAATATGGTTCTGTTTCAATGAAGGTAACATCTGCTGAGATTAGGAGTTTTTTAGTAGGTGGGTGATAGCACTTGTATCCTTTCTGTGTTGAAGAGTATCCCACAAAGACACACTTGATAGCTCTAGGGTCTAACTTTCCTCTATTTTGGCTATGGACATGAACAAATGAGACACACCCAAATACTCTAGGAACAAGATGGTTTGTTGTACGGAGACTTGGATAAAAGTGAGACAATACCTCCATGGGACTCTTGAAGTTTAACACTCGGGATGGTAACCTGTTTATGACATGTGTGGCTGTAAGAACTGCTTCCCCCCAAAGGTATTTTGGCACATTTTTCTGAAATAATAATGCTCGGGTAGTGTTTAGGAGATGGCCATTTTTCCTTTCTGCAACTCCATTTTGTTGTGGAGTAAATACGCAGGATGACTCATGAATAATACCTTTTTGTTGAAAATATGGGGAAAGTGTTTGGTTGAAATAATCTTTTGCATTATCTGACCTAAACCTTTTGATTTGGACCCCAAATTGGTTTTTTATCATGGAAAAGAAGTTTGGGAGGATATCACTCACATCAGATTTTGATTTAAGCAGAAATATCCAGGTAACTCTTGTACAATCATCAATAAATGAAACAAACCAACGTGCCCCAGAAATATTTGGAATTGTAGTTGGACCCCATATATCACTATGAATCAACTCAAAAGGAAAAAGGCTTCTTTTGTTATTGGTGGGAAAGGTAGCACGTCTGTGTTTTGCAAGTTCACATGCATCACAATGAAAATGCTTATCAACTAGTCCTTTGAACAAAGAAGGGAACATAATTTCAAGGGTTGAAAAAGAAGGATGTCCGAGCCTAAAATGGTGAAGCCAAATTGTGTCTTTATTGGTGAGGTTTTGTCCAGAAAGGTAGGTTAGGGGCTGGTTCCACTTACCAACTTTCGATTTCTCTAATTCCTCAAGATAGTATAATCCGTCCTTCTCCTTAGCACGTCCAATCATCATTCCCGAGCCCTGGTCTTGAAATAGATAATAAGATGGAAAAAAAGTTACTTTGCAATTCATGTCATGAGAAAGCTTGGATATTGATAAAAGATTGGTGGACAATTTGGGAACATGTAGGACATTTTTCAAAGTAAGGTTAGGACTGATTTTTATTTCTCCTACCCCAGCTACCGTGGCCAAGGAGCCATCGGCAGTAGCAATTTTCCTACTACTAGAACAAGGTGAATATGAACTAAAGTTTTGAAAGGAATGAGTCATATGATCTGTGGTTCCTGAATCAATAATCCACAAATGTTTAAAGGTTCTATCTGAGGCATTTAAAGCGTGAGAGGTTGGAAGTTTACCTGAATGTATCAATGAATAGGTACCTGAAGGTTTATCGAGGATACTTAGGAGATTTCTCAGCTTTTCAATCTCTTCTTTGTTGAGACTGCCCAACTCCTTTGGTGCTGCAGTGGTTGTTTCTGCAACTTTTGACATCTTTCACAAATCAAAACTTGCTGAAGGATAGGTGAGAATCAGGGATAAATCGGCAATGAAGGCCAAGCAACAAAGAGAAACCACCAATGATGAAGAACAGAGGAAAAATTCAGCTATGAAGGCTGATAAAAAAGAACACATGAAATACTCTGTTTTGTCTTTAGAAAACAGAGCAAAGACAACAGTGATGAAGGCTGGAACAATAGAACCAAAACCGAGCCTATAGAGATGAACAAAAACAAATTTTCGTGATGAAGGCTGGATGAGAAAATGGCTATGAAGGCCTAAGGCAAAAAATCAGCAATGAAGGCTGAAGAAGAAACTGCAGAAAATCAACAATGAAGGCTGAAGAAGAAACTGCAGAAAATCAGCAATGAAGGCTGAAAAAGTGACTGATTTCCAAGAAAAAAAAAAAACCTAAAGCTCTTGATACCATGTAGGAAATCAAAGTATTGTATTGAAAAGACTTAAGATAAAACTGTACATAGGTACCCTATTTATATACAAAGAACTTCTAACTAAATAGGAAAGTATATCACTCATAATCCTAGATATTATTCTAATTAATAGAATCTATAATCGAGTGATTCTCTAACCTTAATGCTAGGGATACACATAAATACTAATTTCCTAAAATAACAAATTAATTAAAACAGCAGTTGACTTTCCAATAATATTCTTGACATAAACCAGTGATGAATATGATGTCATGTTAACAAATAAACAAAACTAACCTTAAATTTATGTGCAATGCTATTATTAGAAAAAAAAATTACCTCCAATACCACTAACTATAAAGGACAAGAAGTCTAATTCAAGATTAACCCCCCTTTTAAACTGGCATCTACACTCAACCTCCTACAAAGGAAATCTTTTGGCAAAACTAACAATTCACTCAGCTTGTGACTTTTACATAAACCACAGTGAGATAAACACAACTTGTTGCAGTATTATATAATTGGCAAACAAGCTGGCAATTTGCTATCAAAAATCTGATTCCACTAGTGTTGCAGTACCTTCAAGGATAGACCAGATAGAATCACTTCAGAATAGGATCCTCACTTGAAGTGTTTGTTCCTTCCAGCCCACCACCCCTCCCCCCCTCCTCCCCAACTCCCCTTTTTTTCACTATTAAGTAGAATATAGACAGTGCCATGATAAAACATAATTGATAATTGGTGCCAGAATGTATTTAGATATTTGGAAAAAGTATTACTCCAGCGGAATAAAAGAACAAAATCCTTGTTTGCCATTGCGATGAGATGTTTCTTAAAAATCAAAACCTCAAACAATTACCCTTGTGCGCAGTTGTGTTGCATTAGTCAACCAAAATCCAACACCCAAAGTCCGCATTTCTTCCCAAGATGGCTCATTTGGTAGAACAGAACCAAACAAAGTTTCCTGGCAATCGGAGTGGAATGCCCATACTATAAGCTCAGAGTCAACCACAAGCTCTTCCAAAGATGCTGGTCTACCATACCTTTGATAAAAAAGCAGCTGCTGAAACCTTAATGTGACCCAAAACCTGCAGAAATATAAACAAAAGAACCAGTATGAGAGACAACTTTCAGGATAAAAGAGAATGTGATGTTGAAAGCAAAATAAAACAATAAATCTGAAACCTATAGTCAGTAAAAATCCACAAATTTTCAAGGCAACAAATAAACTTCAGTATGGCACCATTACTTAATATCATCAGATGGAAGCACCGGAGCTAAAATGAAATAACTTAAACTACGTCTATGTGTAGTTGTTACTATAAGATTCCTAAGAATCATACATAAAATAGCAAAGATTAAGGAGTACCTTCGACCAGGTTCATCAAGATTTTCATAAACAGAAGCAGACTGAGGATTACTAACTTCATTTAGAAAATCTATAATTGCAAGAATTTGCATCTTCTCTGTTGCAGTTATAGCTGCCAACTCATTCAACTTATTAATAGGCTCAAGGAAGTCTGTAAGTCCAGATTTTGTTGAAGACAAGCCGCACATATTGCTGGAAGCTTCAGGTGCCAAATTATAAGCAAATTGACTCAAGCCACTTTGAACTTGTGAAGACGATGTCATGAAAGTAGCATTCCCACTCCATTGAAATGCATTCATAGTTGAACTTTTGGACAGAGTCCCTTCAATGTAATCAGACAAAGGTATCTGTGGAACAATATCGCTAATCTTTGGATGGTGAACCCTCTTCTCAGAAATATAACTAGAACTAAGATATTCAACCAGATGCTTCACAGAGATGTATGCACGTTTCCAATTGCCTAAACACATTGAAGATGCATGCTTTAAGTACCTGACATTAGCAGCCTGAAGGAAACAACTTATAAAGGCCTTCTCAAAGAACAGCCTAGCCAAAATTGTAAACAGGATAATTTCAAGTATATAACCTACAATGGTCCATGTATTCCAGATATATTCGTCATTGTAAATAGTTTTTAGCTAAAGCTAATGCAGAGGTTGTCATTTCCATCCAAGAATGCAAGCTAATCACTTATTAAGCAAACTCTGACCAGACTTTAAACTCTCTCAATAATGTAAATGTTGTCACAAGTCCCAATGTCGGCTATCCATACATATCATACAATAAATAACGGGTACACATAGAATGCAACAAAATGGAAGAGAAGCAGAGAAGAAAAAGCCCATTTTGGCCTGATAAACAATCTTAAAAGAGAGTATAAAATATAGAAACATTATTATTATTATTATTATTATTATTATTATTATTATTATCATCATCATCATCTATTGCAGAGTAATAAAATCTTAAAAGTGACTCAAACCAGCAGAATTTCTGTTTAAAATGTCAACTTAGACAAGAAAAGTAGCTCCTAGAATTAGCATCTCATGCTTGCAACATGAGAGCAATATGAGCTAAATACTAGCAGTCTTTCTCCCAGGCTAATCAAGTCATAGTAAGGTTAAAATGAAACAAAAGAAAATGAGTATGAGCTATATAGGCTGCTTAAACCTCCATAGCACAGAAACATTTGAGACCTATATAAAGGAATTGATATCTGATTGGAGGAGAGAAGAGTGGCATAGTCAGATGCACATGAGTAATTAGACGTAATACAAAGGCATTCCACATCAATTAAATATCATTGCAGTGGAAAAGATTAGCCAACATCACTCTTACCTTCTTAGTCAAGTGAAAAGTAACCCCACAGGTACATTAAGAACAAAGGTCAATGGGAAAGCACTATACTGTTCCGATAATGATGCAATAGCAATAATCATGGAAAAATAAGGCACAAACAGTGTTCTTCTTCATCTGAGAATTTAAAAAATATATATATGTACTGTTACCTGAATATATATTTGCGAAGAGTGCCTCTGGGTGATAAACAGGCAAAACTCCTGCTAATGTCTCCACTATGTCTAGCAAGCTCCAGAATCCAAGCAAGATCTTTGACTTAAGTTTCAATTGAGCTGTTCCAACTAAAGATACGCTCGATAGGTGACCATTTTTTGTATTCATATTCTTTAGAAGGCCAGACTTGCATCCTCCATTACCTTTTGCAGTTAATATTCCTTCGTAATTAACAGCATCATGATCACTGAATATTTCAGAAAGGTTACCCTCATTCATACCATTTTCAGAGTCAACAAGGCCTTCTGGTATAAAGTTTGGATAGAATTCAGTCTGATGTTTCTTTTCTAAAAGAAACAGCCATGGACTTAAAAGACTCAAGTAACTAGCATGGACAACCACACCTGTGGTCCTGGGCCCCCACAAGAAATTATGAATAGAAGAAAAAGTATGACTGATCCCGATGCAGAACCAGATTTGCATAGCTCGAGACCTTTTAGAGTTTAACAATGCATGACCACCATAACGCTTCTGAGCATACAACCGTACCTCATTGCGCATGCAAACTGCAAGTAAAAACTGACCATTTCCTAAGGCTAACCAATTTAAAGCAACAACATCTTCATCGAGGGGCAATGTGTCCTCTAACATAAAAGTCCCCGAGTCTGCTAGGTGTATAGAGTCCCACATACAAAGATTGCAGACAGCATTTGACAGACTATCTGAGCCAATGGTTGCAATCTTCCTGCCACAATTGGTGAAACATATAGCACTGACAGGACCTTGATGCACAGTAAACATACCCACCAGCGCCCATTGTGTGCGAGAAATTGATGGTTCATAGGGGTTACATCTCCACAATTTTAAACTACCATCAGAGCATCCTGTGGCCATAACATATGCAGGACTTTTGCAAATATATGGATCATTATCAAGAGGTAATTTTAACTGCACAGGTGTCAAACCAGCAGGAGAGATCACAGCAAAACTTGTGACTTGATCATGAAGATGAGGTTCCGGCAACTGTGCTGAGTAAGGAACAACATGAAGACAAAAGCTTGTACCAGAAATTGTATTTTCAAATTTCCTCATGCCGCATTCAACAACATTATTATCACCAAAATTACATTCAGAGTAGCTTCCCGTCAGCTCATAAGCATGCATGGTTATTTCCCAGGAAAGGGCACGAAACTCTTTCATCCATATGCCCAAAAGCAAAAATCTATCACACATAGAACTTTTATTACAAGACAAAGACAAGGGTACTGAATATATGTTGGCTGGAGCATCCTCATAAGGATCATGACCTGTAAAAGGTATAGTGCAAATGTAGTGACATAGAACATCATCTTCCTCACCATGAAAAATCTTTATTGCAAAGCAGTCAATTCCTCCGACATGTCCCATAAGAAGAACCCGATTTTCAGCCAATACTAAAGGTGCCCAACTCAAGCTTGTATATTTATAACATTTATCTTGAGTTACATGTTTTCCACAAATTTTCCAAGCAGGAACCAATGTTGGAAGGTCAAGAATGCCGTTGGTATGGGTTGAAAGTGACCAAAACAGAAGTAGCCCATTAGAATCCAAAGAAGCAGCCAGTTCAACTTCACAGACATAGGGGTGTATAGCAACTTGTAAGATTTCCCTGGTGTGACCATTTATATCAAAAATTCCACCTGCTGAACATGATAATAAATTCTCTGTCCTAGAATCACTAGGAGATGCATCCTCTGTATCATTTGATGTTTTGGTATATAACATAGACCAGGCCAAAGATTTACTAGGAAATAAATGAACCAAAGAGCATACAGTTGGTGGTCCAGACAAGTAATTTCTCATGATAACAGCCTTTTTAAGAAGTAATTGTTGTTTTAACGTTGAAAGTCCATTTCTCTGAAGAAGTTTAACTTCAAGGCCCTGAAGCTCATGTCGCTTCCACAGTGTAACTCGAGGAAACCTCATTGGAGATATGTCATCAAGACAATGGATTGCCCAGAAAGTAACCAAGTTTCCAGGACCAAACCCTATTAACCACTCACACCGACCAGCTTCATGCTTGTATCCTTCCGTACAGAAGTACTGGTTAGTTTCTTCACTACTTTTAACTATACCATCAATTTCCATTGCCCATCTAAAATATATATCCACTCCAAGAGTTCCACGCAATGCACAATCTATCTCAATTACAGCAGCAACACAAAACGACCGTCTTGTAGTTTTATGATCATAACTACCATCCTTGCCCGCTTTTTTAACCCTGCCACTATCTATCTCACTCCATAACCTCACAGTTCCATCTAAACAGCATGTTAACAATATATGTCTCCGAGAATGTGTTGCATCTCCCAAAAATTGTTTCCCTGATGAGGACCTCCATTGAATCATTGAAACAGGTTGAGGATGGCCTAAGGCTTTTGCAAATTCAGAGCTTCCATCCCTGTAAAATACCAAAACAGACTTGCTAGGCTCACTGAATCCTCCTCCTTCAATCGGTATATCATTGAAATAAGAGGCAGCAGCGGAAGGGCCTTCTATGGACAAGGAAGCAGAAACCATATTTTGAGGCTTATCTGCTTTGAATTTCCAAGCTATTTCCCAGGATTTACTTTTCCTTTTCCATAGAACAACCTCGAATCCACCGGCTATTATCCCATCCCCCGAGGCCGTCCATTCAACTGCCTCAACTTTTGTACGTTGTAAAAGTACTGCATTCTGGCTCCAACAAAAAGAACCTGAATCAGTGAAACAGGAAATTCCAATTTGAGATGTCCAAACCATTTAAAATTCAAAATGAATATATAAACACTAATTTGTCTTGGTCAAAATTTGCAAATGCAACAAAACTTATTAACTCTACAAACAGAATTCAAATTTCCAAACTTCGATAGTAACTTCCAAAACGTACTCCAAAAGCGAAACTTACCTTCGGAATTCGACATTGCCGAGTCGTGAGAGAACAAGCAAATGCAATTCTCCGAGGCAGCCGCGATCTCGCCTGCCGAAGGCGTGACCGGAGACCAAGAAACGGCGGAGACAGGGGAAGAGAGCTCGAAGACTTGACGGAAAATGGGGCCCATAAGAGTTTGTTCGGAGGAGAGAGGGGAAGGGAAGTGAGAAATCACAAGGAGAGAAGAGGATCCGTAGGCTACCCATGAGTAGCCGGCAAAGTCAGATAACCAGTCGATGCAGGATTCGGATCGGTTCGCAGCAGGCGGGATGAGTTCGGATCTGAGGAGGGAAAGCGGGAGGTGGTCGGTGGGATCCACCTCGTAATCAGAGGTTGCGTTTTGAGAAGTGGAAGCTGGCCCTGCCATGTCGTTGCGACAGTGAAGAGAACATGGACGAGAAGAAAGAGCTATTTATACAGTGTCCTTTTTTTGTTGTTGAAATGTGAAAATTGCAGTTGTGATAATTGAGATGGTAAAATTTTTGCACTGTAAGGACTAATTTGGAATGCACTCGGAATCAGGGATGTAAAATTCTAAAATTATTCACCTTTTTGTTTTTTTACCCTATTTTTTTAATTACTGTTTATTACAGAAAAATAAGCTATAAATAAAAAAAAAGATAAATGTAGAGTTTTTCATCGGAGATTGCGTTTTGAGAAGTGGAAGCTGGCCCTGCCATGTCGTTGCGACAGCGAAGAGAGCATGACGAGAGAAGAAAGAGCTATTTATACAGTGACCCTTGTTTTTGTTGTTGAAATGTGAAATTTGCAGGTGGTGAAAATTGAGACGGTAAAATTTTTGTACTGTAAGGGTTAAGTTGGAATGTACTGTTTATTTGTGCCCTTAGTCACAGAGCAGCACCGTCAAAGTTGATTCTCAGGGTGTTCTTTTGTAGAGATTCTCATGGCGTTCACGCTTTTGAAATTTAACTGGATCTTCAAAGATTTCACCACCAGTGGAATCTTTTTCTTTTTCTTTTTCAATTTTAATTTTTTTAACAAAATTTTGAATTTCATTAACTGTTTTATTTAAAAATTTTAAATTATTTATTTTACTATTCAAATTTTAATTTTTTAAACTCTTTATTCATTTAATTTATTTAAATATGATTTTTAAATATTTACGAAAAATTTATTATTTTATAATAAAAAATAATGGTTTAATATCCAAATACGCCTTTCACGTTTACCACAAAATGAAATTAAGCTTTCAACGTTTAATTGCATAAAAATCGGTCTATTAACTTTTATTTTAAGCAATTAAGACTTAAATATTTCAAAATAGCATAATTAAGTACATTTTTGTTAAGTCCCTTTAACTGCCGTTAAGTTTTATTGATGTGCAATAGTAACAACAATTAAAGAATTTAACGAAAATATATTTAATTCTATTATTTTGAAACATTTAAGTCTTAATTGCTTAAAATAAAATTTAATGAATTGATTTTCATACAATTTAACATTAATGGTTTAATTCTATTTTGGGATAGACATTGAGGGTATATGTAGGCATTAAGCAAAAAATAATTTTAGAAGAGTTTAATTTATTAAAAATATTATTTGATATAAATAATTTTTAATTGAACATTAATGTTATAAATATCAAATATATAATATAAATTTTATTATATACAATCTTTTAGTTAATGTTATAAACGATAATTTTTTTTCTTTACTTTCAATATCATTGTCATTGATATGTTTGCATATGAACACATGTTCCACTAATGATTTTAATCTCATCGTTACTATAACTAATCTCTTATCTCCAAGCTATTTTCAGTTTCATTATTATCGATCCCCAATTCATTCAAGTAGACTTTAAGTCTATATCTATAATTGTAACCCAAAAAAAAAAGTCTATATCTATAATCGAAATTTTAGAATCTGTTGTTGTCCAAAACAACAATAATTTTTTATGAGGTACGAATCTCGATCTGCGTCTTAACCTATCTCCAAGAAATCTGCAAAATAGGAAACCATTAGGAGGCGCACTCCGATGCTTAAGTCATACAGGGTTTTGGCGGTATTTTGGTAGGCAAATAGAGCTTAGGATTTAGAGATGATACCTGTAACCTATTTATAGAAGTTAGATTGCGCGTAATTACATTTATGACCTATAGCTTAAATGGTCATTTAATGGATCATTTATGGGCCTTCTGAGTCCTCTTTCTTCTTGGTCTTAGATTATCATTTGGCCCAATGTTCTTCAGTTTGACTTATAGAAAAGCCCAGTAATCTTTAACCTGACCCACATCAATTGCTCCCCACTCTTTCTCAGGGTTTACCATGTGAAAGAGTATATAAAGAATGGGCTTTTCAAATTCTTTTCACAAGAGTTTTTTCATCTTCATTTGAGGGCTCAACTAGTGGACTTCATCATTATTTGCAACAGAAACGATATCGTGTCATCATTTCTTTTGTCAAATACCTTTTTCAGGACACTACCAGGATATGTTTTTCTCCCCTGAGCTAAATGCTTCTCAAGTGGAATATACCACCCTTCTTTTCAAATTTAGGGTCTTAGCTGACCGAAACCAAGAGCTATAAGGAAAAATTACAAGATTGCAGAGCCACCAAAGCCTTCTATTAGCCAAGAGGAAGAAAACCAAATCTGGGTTAAAGCCATGGAGGCGCATCGTCAAGAAATGTCACAAGAGGATGCATATGTTCTTAATTGGTTTCATCAGATGCAATTTGTACTTGGCATGCTCCTGATTGGTTGAAGCTTGATCCAGATGCTGGGGATTTGGAACCTTTTCTGAGGATAGGCATTTGTTAGCTTTAAATTGCAATATATATTTTGAAATGACAAAAACTTAAGTAAGCTTTAATGTTTTAATTCATATTGTAAATTTGCCTTATCACACATGATTTTCTCAATCCATTTTTAAGTGTTCATATTAAACATTAAGACCATGATTTAATGATATATTCTTATGGGTCTTAATACTTTAAAAATGCTTTTCAATATTAAGTAATTTTCTCAAGAATTATTGAACATAAGTTTAGAAAATTACTTATAAGTTTTTGGACAATATTTTCATTTGAGAAAGTCAAGAAAAACTCCCTTAAAGCTTATAAATGTTTTGGGTTGATTTAGAATCAAAGGCTATATCATTTCTAACCCAAAAGTGTAGGAAAAATGCCCTCTGGAAGAAAAGGATCGATCCCATAGGGAAAGGGATCGATCCCTTTTTGACAGAATGCCCCGAAAGGCTAGATTGAAGAAAAGGCTCGATCCCTTTTTGACAGAATGCCCCGAAAGGCTAGATTGAAGAAAAGGCTCGATCCCTTTGGTAAAAGGATCGATCCCTTTAAGTCAGAAAGTCCCAAACGGCTAGTTTCTGTGAGATATAACGGCTAGTTTCTGTTTTGACTCCAACCAACGTCCACAAACCATCCAAGGGACTATAAATAGAGGCTTAGAAGCTAAAGAAAGAAAGAGGAACAACCAAGCAACATCTTTCATCATCTTATTCATCTTCCTCAAGCCTCAACAACAAATCAAGAGCTACAAAGTCTTTATCTTCCATCATTCACTTATCTCTTGTATTGTTTAGCACAAATATTGTATATGCTTTTCTTTGTGCCTAATTTCTGTAATCATTTGCCTACTTAGAGGCCTTCTTTGATTACACCCATTGTAAACCAATTCAATCCTTGTAAAAAGAGGAGGTTTCTTTTTAGCTTATGAAAAAGAGGGAGGTTACTCTTTAGCCTAAGAAAAAGAGGGAGGTTTCTCTTGAGCCTAGAAAAAGAGAGAGGTTTCTCTTTAGCCTAAAAAAAGAGGGAGTGTAACAAATTCAAGGATAGTGAATTTGGGGAAATCCTTGGGAGCGTCTCAAGGTAGAGGACGTAGGCAAGGTTGCCGAACCTCTATAAATCACTTGCGTACATTTCTCTATCCTTACTCTCTTTACTTATTTGCAATTATATTTCTGTTTATTGTATTGAATTTATATTTTATAATTACCTAGCTTAGAGAACTTAGAAAATATCAATATAGGCTAGAAAATTTACAATAATCGAAAAACGAACTTAAGGTTAGCGAAAAACCGATTCACCCCCCTCTCGGTATAGCCTATAGAGCCAACAATTGGTATCAGAGCTTGGGCTCGAGATTGATTGAGACTAACCTCTATCGAGCAAAACGATCTTAAATGGCTCACTTCAACGTAGGCACACCCCTAGGAGAAGAGGGACAATCATTAGTTAGACCTCCACTCTTCAATGGTGAGAATTATTCATATTGAAAAATTAGAATGATGTTATTTGTACAATCAAATGATTATGAAGTGTGGAGAATTATAGTGAATGGTCCTAGAATTCCCATGCAGAAAGTAGATGGAAAAGATGTCCCTAAGAGTGAGGATGAGTGGGACACAAATGACATGAGATTGGCACAAATGAATGCCAAAGCTATACACACCCTTTTTTGTGCTTTAGGTCCCAATGAGTATAATAGAGTGTCTCTATGTGAAAATGCTAAGCAAATATGGGACAAACTAGCCATCACACATGAAGGGACAAATCAAGTTAGAGAGACCAAAGTAGGAATGCTCACACATGATTATGAGCTATTTAGGATGAAAGAAAATGAGTCCATTAGCGGAATGTTCACTAGGTTTAATGATATAATCAATGGACTTAAGGCATTAGGCAAGAGCTATTCCAATGTAGAAATGGTTAAGAAAATTTTGAATAGCTTGCCAAAATCTTGGGAGGCAAAGGTGACCGCAATAGAAGAATCTAAAGATTCTAACACCTTGTCTCTAGATGAACTTATGGGCTCCCTACTTACATATGAGATGAAATTGAAAAGAAATGAAGAGCCTTCAAAGAAAGTAGGGGTAGCACTTAAGTCTTCCACTTATGAGGTTCTTGAAGATAATAGTGATGAGAGTGGAAATGAGGAAGAAAAGGAAATGACAATGTTTGCCAAAAGATTTAATAGATTTATGAGAATGAAAGAAAGAGAGAATGACAGGAGACACCAAAGAAGAGGGGTAATAAGAGGAGAGTCAAGTAGAAAAGAAAAAGACCCTTTAGTATGCTATGAGTGCTCTTTCTTCTTGATCTTAGATTATCATTTAGCTCAATGTTCTTCAATTTGACTTATAAAAAAGCCTAGTAATCTTTAACCTGACACGCATCAGAATCATTTGTAACTTTTTTTTATAGAATCGAAATTTGTAAATTTTATAAAAAAATTATAAAATATCTTGGTAAAGAAATTAATGTAAAAACTATTATAAAAAATTAAAACTTTAAAAAAAAAAACCACTCCTATATAATTTGTGATTTCTAAAATTATCGACTTTATGATGTGATAGTGTATTGTTCAATTAATTTTTATGTATAGATGATGGTAATTAGTTTCAACTTTCAACAAAAGAAAGGAGTAACAAAAAATGATAATTTGTTTCTCTTTAATCCTATTATTTATTTAATTTTAAAATACAAAACGATAGATCAATTACGTATAATTGTAATCATAAAAAAATATGCAAAATTATAATTCTTTTAAATCATAATAACTTATACCTTTTCTGTTATGAAGTATTTAGAGAAAAAGAAAAAGAAAATAAAAAAAATGGTGGAAATTGTCTAAAACCTTTTTATTATGAATTATGAAATGGTTGTCAATGTTAAAATTTAAACTTTAAATTTGCTGGATACCACAAGGAAGTGAGTTAATTTTTTTAATTTTTTTGAAAGTTTTCTTTTCCGGTAAATTAATTTTGTTTTTTTTATTAAAAGGTAATTTTCTATGGTATTCTTTTAACATTTGATGCATTTTGATCTAGTCGAAATGCAACTCTATTCATTTTGTATTTAGGCTAGAAGTATAGACGACTATCAGCATTCAGAAACATAAACAAATCTTAACGAAATCAATGATACGAGTAGATGGTATTCGTAAGAAGTGATTCTGAAATTGAATTTCACTATATATATTTCTCACAGTGAATAAACTTATACTCAAAAGACTCGAGAAACCCCGTAGCAGTTTTCCCGTGTTCTGGTTAGATCTACCGAACGGGGTTTTCCCTTTAAAAGATCCAATCGCATTCTATAGGGAACTTGGCTGGATCGTAGGCCAGAGAATCATCATAATCCAACGACAAACTGCCACCATGATCAAGGGGAGAGAGTAGATCAAGACGATTAACATTCAGAAGAATGCCCAACAGCTGATCTTTTTGCTGCTGCAACTCCAACACACGAGCTTTCGTTGATTCAAGCTGCATCTTAAGTTCTTGCACCGTCTTCTGCAGTTGGAAAATAGCTCCTGTGCTGCCATAAACGGGGTCTCTGATCCTTGCTGTTGCTTCGTAGACTAGAGCTTTTGCAGCATCCTCCCTGTTTGCTTCCTCCACCATCTGGTATCAGAATGCCAGTCATATCTTAGATTTACAAACAAACATGACAAGAGATCTTCTTGTCGCAGAAATATATCAATGTCTCAGTGCAATGAATAACTACCAACCTGGATCATTTTGATAACATTGCTAGCGCCGAAAACCTTGTGCACTCCGGCAAACTTCTCAATCTCATCACCTGGGAAAAAAGGGGCGAGAATGCAATTACTGTCGCATCTTCTGCGTAGCATCCTGCAAGCAGCGCAAGGTTGATGGGTCCTGGCCCTTGGAAGAGCTTCTAAACCCATTTTTGAGGACTACATGCTGTGAAACAAAGTCTATATAAGAACAAGGGAAGCCGTAGGAAGTCAAGAAGGGCGATAGGCAGTGCTTGTTTGTTCTGGGGCCTCAAATTTCAAATGTTAGTGCTTGGAAGTTGGGGAGGCGGCCACTTGAAGACAGGATACGATTATGGCATGTTGAAAAATGTGAAACTCACTGTTAGGACAGTGGACCTAAAAACAGTGGCATGGTTGGGTTTTTCACGAAACAAACTATAGTTTGTCACTGTTAGTCACTGTCTGACAATACCTCATTACGACTAATTATGGCTTATGAGTCTTCATTCTCTCCTAATTAATTTGAGAAATAATTAGAAGGCTTTAACTTTCAAGATTGGAAAAAAAAAAAAACCACCTAAATGCTGCAACTTAATATTGTTGAAAGCAAACCTTCAAGAGATCACACCTTGATGAGTACGTTAAATGATGTTGAGCTGCTGGTGTTTCTTTTTATTCAATTTCCAAGAAGTACTGCAATATTTTATCAAACTGTTATCATTGTTAATGCAGAAAATGATACCCAAATATGATTTCCATGTAGCTTTATTTCTCTAGATTCAAATCCCACGTGTTTTTACTCTCTTCTGACTATCAGTGCTTTAGCTGCAATTAAACTGCAAGCACCGAAGTTCCTTGGTCTTAGAAATTAAAAAAACTTCCAAACAGTGCTTCGGCTTTGGCATCATCTGCACCAATCCCGTAACTAAACACTTTGGAGTCACCTGGCTTGCTAATTTGACCAGTTGGCCGGTATATTTGCATTAGGTAGCAAATTCGCGAAACTAGAAGAGTTGAATCGGCCCTAATACACTGTTTTCCTTCCAAGCTACAAGAGGTCTGAGGCCTACGTGTAGGACAATATTCTTTTACTACCCATTGGCTGTTAAGGTTAGCGGTCTCGCATGGAAAATGCCTAAACCATTTTCATCGGCTACTTGCACAAGTATCATCATCATTCTTTGATTTTTGAGCCCACGACTTGAGAGGCAAATTGTAGTTTCCTTATTTCGCAGAAACAGCTTCTTTGCAAAAGTAGGAGGTGGGATAAGATAAGACATAAGACTGCGTATAATTGATTCTCTCCAAACCTTGGGATTTAAGACTTTCGTGCACGGAATCGCATCTTTCTTTGTAAATTTTATGTTAGGATAAATCTCAATGGTGGCATGATTCATTAGGTCCAATGGTTGCAATTTATATGAAGGACTGAACAGAAAATTTCAAAAGCATCTAAGCATTTTCATGGGTTCAAAACTACAACTTGTCTATCTAATTCCAACACAATCCAATCCAAATCAAACAACCAAATCGAGTTAAGCAGAAAAGAAAAGCTTGACGTGGAGCATGGAGGCTCCACTAAGTTGAGACGCTTGATATTTAGCTGATTTTTTTTTATGATAATTACGAAAGAGGTGTAGCGAGCAAGTGTCATGCTTCAGTCAAGATCTAAAACCGAACGTGGACCACCTCTTTGCACTATCCTTCTTGGTTCTGTAGGAGTTGGCATCAAGAAGATTTTCAAGTGATTTTCCTTTTCTGTTCCGTGTCCTTCCAGCTTCTTTCAGGAGCTCAGCTAGTCTTTTCTTTTCATCATCAACTTCAGGATTTGCTGTTCCGAGTTTTTCTTCTCTTATCTTAAGGATGTACTCCAGTATCTCAATTGCATCTTCTACCCTGCGTGGAACAAAAGTTCTTGCTCTATATTATAGCAGGTTCATAGTGAACAACAGAGGCCAGGGATTCGAAAAAATCAAAACAGAGATGTGGTAGATACAGTTCAACTATATATAAAAAGTTCAATATGTAGTTCATGGACCCTTCTTTGCTTTGTCGTGCAAATGAGCAAATATTAAATTGTTTTATATGTTTTAACAGCATCTTGATCAAGTGATCAAGAAGAAATTATGGCATGCATGCTAAATGCATCGAGTTTGAGCCAAGCATCCTCAACCCCCAACTCTCAATTACATAAAAAAGGCAACTCAGCACATAAGGTTTCCATGGGGTTACCGTGACCTCTAGGTCATAAAAGAGCAACTTATACAGTTGCACCAAAATTCCCCTCTTATCAAAAAAACATCATCCTTAACATCATCCTTAAGAACCATAAACCAGTAATATCATAAATAGGTGGTCAACCTCGTTATCACACTTTCAAAGAAAACTGACGTGCATCTAACCACCTTGTTGGTAAATCCAAATATGGTGTTATCTAATATGAGAGGGTTTTTGTCAATATCTATAGATGCTTTCTTAGACAATCTGCCTATGCAAGAAGATTTTCAATGCATACGCAGCAGTGATAATAGATACAGATACCTAACAAGTAACCAGAGCAGTTAAAACAACACGGATTAAATGGTTTAAGACTTAAATAAGAACATGGAATGAATGTGGAAGAACGCTCACCTTCCCATGGCATCATAGGTGGCAGCAAGGTTGCTATAAACTCCAAGTGTCTCTAAGTGACATGAGCCACATTCCTGTTCCAGTATTGTTCTTGCCTCTTCAAAAAATTCAATGGCCTCGTCTATTCTGTACAGTTGCACACTTGCTAGTCCCATCTGGTTCAATACAATTCCAAAGAAAGCTGATTTACTCTCCCCACTAGCATGGAGTTTTTCCACAGCACTTTTGAAAGAGCTTCGAGCTTCCCCATACCTCGCAACCATGTAGAACATCACACCCATCTGTGCTTCAATTCCGGCAATGGTGCTTCTGTTGCCAGGGGTGTCCTCCAGTAACTTCATCGCCTTCTGAAGCAGATTCAGAGCCTCTTCAGGCTCATCTAGAGCCTCATAGATGGCTGATACTTCAGTCAATCCACTGGCAATCTCCTCAGATGTAGTTCCAGGGACAGGTTTTGCATAAATCCTCAAGGCATTCTCACAATAGGATTTGGATTCCCTTAGCCTGCCTGTCTTGTAGTAAAGATCAGCTAGACGAATAAAGACTGATGCCACAGAAGGGTGGCTTTCGCCTTTTGTGGATTTGAATACTGTAAGTGCCTTCTGGTAGGCAAAGATAGCTTCATCAAATCTGCAGAGGGACAAATAAATGTTGCCAATGCTAACATCAATAGCAGCCACCTCATTTTCTTGACCATTAGCAATCATTGACATGCTAGCAAGGACAAGGTGCTCGAGGGCGGATTCATAGTCTCCCTTTGCCTCACACACAAGAGCCATGAGCCTGCGGTCAGCTGCTTCTTCAAGGGATGCTGGTGCACTGTGCTCCCTGTGGATTTCAATGGTCTTCTTGCAGAGATTTTCTGCCTCGTCAAATTGCATCGCTTGAACATGAGCCTCAGCTAAATACCTGCCATTTTCAATCAGTTGAGAATGCAGTTATGCTACTTAATCTTTTAACAACATGTTTAGTAATGAGAGACAAAGTATCCAAACCAACAGGTGCAGAACAAAATACACAAACTGCAACATTAAATTTTTTTTCCCTCTATTTTACGCCATGATTGTTTAAGATCTCTGTCTATAGGGTTATTGTTTTTCACCAAGCAGATTAGCATTAGCCAATAAGCGGCATGCAAGAGAGAACATTGTAAATAATCCTCTGCATCCTGTTAGTTAACAACAGAAGCAGACAAGGAACCAGTTATTTATGGAATAATCTTAAGCAATACTATGTGGTACGGCTCTAAACTATGAATTGGAACCTATAATCTGGTTCACAAGAACCAAGTCTTGCCTGCAAACATGTCTTTTAACACTGTACTCAATTATTATGGTCATTAAAACCATTCTTGTTTCTCTAATTCAGTTCTCAGGTCACCAGAAATCGGCTTGTAGTTGTTTCTTAGAAATTCCTCAAGTTTTACAGCAACCTCTACAACGAAGAGTAAGGGCAGTGCTATAGCTATAATTGCTATCCTAAGGCTCAAGTTACACCACAGGATCAAAAAATATCAAGTATCAACTTTAACTAATGACAAGATTCTTCAGCAAAAAATGTCATAATAATGAACTAATCACAACACTTTAATAAAAGCAATTTATTGGGAAAAAAAATTAAGACAGCAGAAGCCAGTCTGCTAGCTGCAGTATGCGCATTAGAATTGTCACGAGGATGCACAGTGAGTAAATCTTCAACGCGAATCCCCAAGCAACAGCTCCTACCTACCTGCTCAGTCGTTTAACGACACGTTGGGCCCACAAGCCTTAACGCCGTTTACAAAACAAGGCGCATTGTAGCACTTCCGCGGTTCCATCTCCAGCCTCCAAAGACAAACATGCAGTTACGGTAAATGAATAAATAACGGGCGGTTAGTTACCTGCAAGTCTCAGCAACTCTAGGATCGGAATCCCCAAGAGCTTCAATCTGGATCCTCAACCCGGATTCGTAGCACTTAATTGACCGGTCCAATAGACCGATCATTGAATACGTGTCCCCTAACTGCATAAACCCAGAAAACCTCGCCAGCGCATGATCCGGCCCGCTTCCAATATCTGGAACCTCAATGGACCGCTCCAAAACCGGAACCGCTTCCTCAAACCTCCCCAAGCTACTGTAAATCGCCGCCAGAACGTGCAAGCTCATAGCCAGCTCCAAACCCGGACCCGAACACCTCTCGAACGATTTCGAGGCCCGGATGGCGTAATCCAAGGCCTTATTTGGGTTATCGCCGGAAGCGATAGTATCCCGGGCGAGCTTGAGCAGAAACGGACCCAGATTCGGATTGTCGAGAGAGGATTCATCAATGTGGGTTTTATCCGGGGTTCTTTTTGTTGGCTTGGAACGCGAAACCGAAGGTGATGGAGACGGGGTTCGCTTGGAGTCACCGCCATTTTCAGTTCTAGCTAGGAGAACCCGCAACGGCGTGGCATTGGGTGGAGTTTTAACCGAAACTAAACCCGGCATTGGCCAAAAATTTTTTTCGCAACAGGAAAATTTTTGTTTGTAGGAAACCAAAAACACATAGAATTTAAAAAGAGAGCAAAAAGAGAATGGAAAGAATGATTAATAATGGTGATGATAGTGACGGTGGTGGTGGAGGGTTGCTTGGAGGAAACGTCTCATGATCAAAGAATTCGGGTACTTTAACTTAAAAAAGAGTTTTAGAAAGAAAAAAGGAACGAAGAGTGATACGAAATCCATTCAGCGAGAGAATTACAGGCTCTGGGGTTTTCACGAGCGTGAAGAGTCTTCTTCTTTACTCATTCATTTTTCCTTTTTGTCGAACCAGGGGGTGTTTCGCTTTCATTTCCTGGCAACCGCTCCTTTGCTTGTTGCATTTTCTAGTGTTTTGGCTGAGAGTAGGAAGGTCCCGCCTGGTTGCTGTGCGACAATATTCAGCCCATTATTTCTTGTCAGATTGTCAGTCATGCCATTTCTTGCCTTCTTCACCTATTTAACTTTTCGTTATCTACGTAATAAATGATTACTTTTGTTCTTCTTTTTTTAATCGACTGAAAATAATCAGTCGGTAGAGTACAAGTAGAGTAGAGATTTAGGCTAATTTGAATCACGGTGGAATTGATTTTAATGATATTAAAAAAAATAAAATAATTTTCACCAAAAAAATGTAAATATAATTTTAATATAAAGTATTTTAAAAAATGTAACAAATAATTTTACATAATTTTTTTTATCTTTATTAAGTTTTTTGTTCTGTTTTTAGTCCAATATTTTCACGAACTGATGCTAAACATCACACCAAGCCGTTAAATCAGCCCTCAACTTTTTTACTTACAGAAATTGAAAAGACCAAAATGGTTTTTAATTTCCAATTTTTTTTAATAGTGAGATAACTTAGTAAATAATTATCATGATGAATAATCATGGATTTAAACTAATTTTATACTGATATTGTTGCATGATTAATTTCTTTATTCAAGTTGTTAATAATACAAAGGTGATAATTACGATTTACGTCTAAGTTCATTGTAATTTTTTTTGTTACTGTTGTTGCACAAAACAACAATAAAGATATGCTGACGTAAATGGTCGTAATCTGTCTCCACTTATCCTCCAGAAGCTTCTGTAAAATAGTAAAAAGTCAGAGGGACGCAAGGGTGGTTCCCTGCGTAGACACTCCGATGCTTAAGTCAGCCCCCAGTTCTTAGGTATTGGGAAACGTAAAAGCCAGTAGTCAGAAAAAGTTGAGAATAGAATTATACCTGGGGCCTATTTATAGGCGAATATTTGAGATTTGATATCTGGATTGTTTGTGTCCTTTTACCAAGAGTTTGTTTCCCAATAGGATGCATCTTCCGTGGATCTGGGAGTTGACATGAGCCTGTCGCCGGCGAGAGACCCTATGGCGCGACACCTTTTCGGGCGGCAGAGGTCTCTCGCCTGGCGAGAGGCGAGTGACCACGTACCGCCTTCGCGACAGAAGGAGTCTGTCGCCTGCGACAGATTATCTGTCGCAGCCTAGCTTCTCTCGCCGTAGGCCACGTGTCTCAATGATCGTGTGCCGCGTGGGGCCTCCAATGATCTTTGGGCTTGGCCCAGTGTAGATGGACTTTTGCCATATCAATTGCTCCCCAGTCTCTTGTTGGATTATTCCAATCAAGAGAGTATAAATATGTGTCCTTGGGCCTTTATCCACTATGAATAGTTTTTCTGGTTTTTGTGATTTTTCTTTGGTATATATATATATTTTTTCTTTTCTTGTAGGTGAAAAGCTTTATTCTGCTGGAGGCGTGATCTATCGAGACGTTTGGCATTCTCTGTCGCAACTATATAAAGCCACTGGGGGCCACCGAAAAGGGCTAAGAGAAAACCTCTGAAACAGCAGTCTGTCGTCGATTTCCGACTCTCTCGCTAAAACAGTCTATCGCCAGCAGAAGTCTTTCGCTCATCGAAGTGTCAGTAAGTATTCATCTGTCGTCTATCTTGTCTCCCACGCGGTCTTTATGTCTTCCGCAGGTGTTTCACCTATAGGTCTGTCGTATTTGGTCTGTCGCCAATAAGTCTGCCGCAGGTCCCTGTCAGTAGGTCTGCCGCAGGTCCCTTGCCAAAATAGGTCTGTCGCCGGTACCTTACCAATAGGTCTGCCGCAGGTCCTTTGCCAATAGGTTTGCCGCAGGTCCTTTGCCAATTAGTCTGCCGCAGGTCCCTTGCCAATAGGTCTGCCGCAGGTGGTCTGCCGCCCCTCTTTATTATTTATCCTTTCTTTTACTATGTCTTCACAGCGTCCGGGTAAATTTCTTAGGAAAGGCGGTATTGAATGCACACTGACGAATGCGGACTTAGAGGATTTCAATACTCGTTTTCCTCTTCCCTCTGGTTACAGTTATAGACTTCCAGCTAGTGGGGAATTTTCACCTGATCTAGTTAGGAATGGAGTAGCGGTGCATAAAGCGTCTTTATTTTTCGGTTTCCGTTTTCCGTTGCCCGAGTTTGGCATAGCGTTCCTTAGATACAAAGATATAGTTCCTTGCCAACTTCATCCTCATGCATGGGCTCAGATAGTAGGATTTTCGGTGGTTTGCCATAGCTTAAGTATTATTCCTACCGTCCCCCTTTTGAGTGCTTTTTTCAGAGTCCGTGGTCTGCAAGGACTAATAACTTTTTCCTTCCAACGGTTAACGGTTGACGATTTTCCCAATAACAAGATCTTTTCTGACCTTCCTAATAAGTTGCGAAACTTTGAAAGTGAGTGGGTCGTCGTCCAAGTTCCAAACGATCTGCGAATCCGCACTGCATGGAACCGTGATACTAGCGACCACTTGAGGCGCTCAGAAAGGTTTAAAGTAGAGATCCTAAAAGACCAGTTTAGTGAACCTATACGACGAATTTGTTCTATCGGGGAACGTAATTTATTTTCCCTTTTGACCTCAGAGAACATTACAGCGGCTGGTTGGGGAGTAAGCCGAGCTGTTTCCGGGACTTCGACTGTCCCCTCTAGCCTTCCAATTAGGTTGTGTGTGCCCGATGCCGGTCCTAGTCAACCGACCAGTATTCCTACCGCTGAGACCTCTAACCCTTTAGGTCGCCCTGTGGATGAGTCTTCTCCGGATTCGAGAGACGAAACACCTGAGGTTGAGGGTACCAGTGGTCCATTAGAGGAGGATCTTGAATGGGCTCAGGGCAACGTTTTTGGGAGCCCTTTTGTTGATTTCCCGGCGGATCCTAATTTGGATAACTTAGAGGATCTTGGTGATCTTATAGGTTTCCTTTTTTCTATACTTTATATATCCATGTGTGTGGTATTTCGGGTTTTAGGTTCGTTAATTGTTTCTCCTGGTATTATGCAGGTATGGACTTTCGTGGTGCTATGCGCAGAAGGGAAGCCAATGCTTCTGCTGGAACGGCTCCTCCTCCTCAGTAACAGCCACAGGTCGGGACTTCAGCTTCCAGACATCCTCGTATGTCTACTCCTCCTCCTCCTACCGGGCAGATCTAGCCACACTGTGCAAGAGGCTGGGAGGAACAAGCGAAAGAGGCCCCTTGTCCGTGACCGTAGCTCAGACGATCAAGGGAGCTCTGGGTCACAGAGGAGCGAGTCGGCCCGACGAGAAGGTGCTTCTCATGCCAGCGAGGATCGGCCGGCCCCTCGTCAGCCTAGGCGCAAATTTAGGAAGAAATTGATTATTTAGGCCTCGATGCCCTCAAGACCGATATTGCCCAAGGTAGCTAATCCCACTTTGAAGCGCTACTTGGTCGATAGTGGAGTTGTCGTAGATGGCGAGGACTTCCAGACCTATCCCGGGGTAAATGATAATGACAGCATTGAGGAGCCTGGGATAGCGTCTCGTCTGGCATGGAGCACCATTCTTCCTCGTGACGAGGCAGCGCTGTTTCCTAATTTGACGGAAGCCGAGAACAACTCTGACTATCTTGCGATGAAGGTGATAGCATCGTGTTTATATGTTAGTTATATTTTTCTTTTTCCTTTGTCGGGTTTTTAAGTTATTTTTGTTCTCCTGTTTTTTCAGTCGGCTCAGCAAACCGCGGCTGTTAATGCTCGTCATAGGGCTCTTAAGGGAGAAGGCTGAAAAAGAAATTGGTGAGCTCCGAGAGACGAAGATGGTGCTTCAGAACGAGGTCGTTCAATTGCGTCCTTATGTTGGTAAGGTTGAGGGATTGGAGAGGAAGAATGCGAAACTTGAGCTCAGGTTGAAGGAGGAACAGGCTAAGGTGGCCTCCCTTCAGGGATTTCAAGACGCCTACAACAAGGCGATGGAGGATCGGGACGCCATGAGGAGGGAACGAGATGAGACCGTCGATGAGCTGCACAATTTGTTGGACCGACAAAAAGAGGTTCGAGCCGAGGCTGTTCGCGAATACCGCCTGTCTCAACACTGCTATGAAAAGAAAGAAATGCTTGCGGCGGGGTTCATCAAGTACGGCTTCTACTTAGCCCGTTCTTGGTTAGAGAATAACCGACCTAATGAGTCTTTTCCTGAACTTCTTTTCACTGAAGAGGCCCAGTATTATGAAGCTCCCTTCTGGACCAAATACGAACCCGACTCATTAAGTCCGGAGGATTATATAGAGATGGGAGCTACAGATAACCTGGACAATCTCGAGGGTCCATGGCCTCCTCGATGGCCACGTAGCCGTCCTGAGCCTACTGGGCTACGCGACCAATCCGGGCCGTCAGTGACGCATGATGAGCCCGAACCGATCGAGGCGGGCGACCAGCCTGAGTCCATCGAAGCATTGGTAGGGCTGGACGGCGACGACTTCCAAATTTCGGACTCTGCAGCCGCTGATCCCGTGTCAGATAGTGCGGCTGTGATTGATCCTTTAAGTAGTGCCCCCTCTCTCGGGATGGCCTCTTCAGTTCCTCAAGAGCTTGATTCCTCGATTCTTCACACTTCCGATCCTCCGATTGTTGGAGACTCTTAGCTGGACGACCTTGTCCTTAACCTAGATTAGGGTGTTTTGTATTTCCTTTTGTTTATTTTACTCAATGTAAAGATTCGTTCTTCAATGAAAAGTACAGTTGCTTTCTGTGGTTTTTCTTCTTTTCTTTGAATGAATATTTCGCACTTGTAATTGTTATATCACGGTTTTTATATATATATATGTATATATCACAAAACTTGACAGAACAACATTAAGGTGTCAGTAATTAGTAACAAAACTTGACAGAACAACATTAAGGTGTCAGTAATTAGTAAGCGTTATTTTACACCATACTTACTGCTCCCCAAGTTCTGCTTTGAGACGGTGTTATAGTCCAAGGTTGAACTTTGTCTTGAGCATTTTGTGCACCTCTTAACGGCATTTTCGCGTGTCCATTTTGTCTTATCGTTCAAGGACTTATTTCTGCCGCTTTCGCGTTTTTGTCGCTTATGGTTTTATTTGTGCCTTTTTTCGCGTATTTTTCTCGCTCAGGGACTTATTTTTGCCGGGTTTACGGTCTTATTTATGCCCATTTTGCTATTCTTCGCGCTCAGGGACTTATTTCTGCCGGGTTTACGGTCTTATTTATGCCCATTTTGCGTATTCTTCGTGCTCAGGGACTTATTTCTGCCGGGTTTACGGTCTTATTTATGCCCATTTTGCGTATTCTTCGTGCTCAGGGACTTATTTCTGCCGGGTTTACGGTCTTATTTATGCCCATTTCGCGTATTCTTCTCGCTCAGGGACTTATTTCTGCCGGGTTTACGGTCTTATTTATGCCCATTTCGCGTATTCTTCTCGCTCAGGGACTTATTTCTGCCGGGTTTACGGTCTTATTTATGCCCATTTTGCGTATTCTTCGTGTTCAAATTCCTGTTACTACATAGACTGTCTAACAAGTTGAATTAGAAGATATAGGAAGCAAATAATTGGCTTTATTCAGGAGTCATATGATCTTAAAACAAGAATACTTTGCGAAGTAATAAAGTAATAGATGGGAAATAAATATAAATCTTATAGAAGGTGTACAACTTTTTACTGCCAGTATGGCTTAAGGTGGTTGGCATTCCAAGTTTTCGAGATCTTCTTTCCCTGCAAGGTCTCCAAGATGCCTGTGCTAGGTCCGATCATCTTCCTGATTCTGTAAGGTCCTTCCCAATTAGCTCGGAGTTTCCCGTCCTCCCTATGGGCGTTTGTAATCGCTGACTTTCTCAGTACCAGGTCTCCTTCTTGCAGTTCTCTGTTCTTAACTCGTGCGTTGTAATAGGCGGCTATTCTTTGCTGGTATGCAGCCAATCTCATTTTTGCCGTGTCTCGCAATTCATTGATCAGGTCTAGATTCTCCTTTAGTCCCTGGGAGTTAACCTCTTCGATGTAAGGGACCAATATAGGTGACTCGGCTCCAATTTCAACCGGGATGAGGGCTTCAGTCCCATATACCAAATTGAATGGCGTTTCCCCTGTTGATACTTTGCTTGTCGTTCTGTAGGCCCATAGGACACTAGGGAGTTCATCTACCCATGCTCCCTTCGCCTTATCCAGTCTGGTCTTCAAATCGTGCAGTATAGTTCGGTTACTCACTTCGGCTTGTCCATTAGCTTGAGGATAAGATACAGAGGAGATTCTCAACTGGATGCCCAGTCCTTCACAAAATGTTCGAAATGCGTCACAATCGAACTGTTTCCCATGGTCCGCGTTAAGCACTCGGGGGATCCCAAAACGGCAAATGATCTCCCTCCAAACCATTGCTTCCACTTTTTTTTCAGAAATCGTAGCCAAAGGTTCCGCCTCTATCCACTTGGTGAAGTAGTCTGTGGCTACTAGCAAATATTTTCTCTGTCCTGTGCCCAAAGGAAAAGGTCCCAGGATGTCTAACCCCCATTGTGCGAATGGTGTCGGCTGAAGAGTACTTTGGAGGGTCGAGACTGGTGCAGTAACTATAGGGGCGAACTTTTGGCATTTTTCGCACTTTCGCACCTTGTCAGTGGCGTCCTTCTTAAGGGTAGGCCAATAAAATCCTGCACGCAATATTTTCGTGGCCAAAGCTCGGGCCCCTAGGTGTTCACCGCATATCCCCTCATGAACTTCAGCTAGGGTGTACTCAGCCTGTTGAGGTCCTAGACACTTTAGCAAAAGCATGGTAAATCCACGTTTGTAAAGTTCTCCATTTACCACAGTAAATCTTGCACTTTGCAATTTCAACCTTCGTCTTTCATCTTTGTCAGTTGGGAGTGTGCCCCCCATTATGTAGTCTTTGATTGGGCCCCTCCAATCACCTCCGACCTCGACGTCGCAAACATCCTCTTCTTCGATACTTGGCCTAGCGAGTGATTCCACTTTGACCATACCGCCTTTTAGTCCTCTTGAGTAAGCCAACTTTGAGAGGGCATCCGCATGACTATTTTCGGATCGGTTTATCTGGGTCAGTTGAAAGTTCTGAAACGATTGTGCTAATAATCGCACTTTCTGCAGATAGGGGACCAAAGTCGGCTCTCGTGCTTCATACTCTCCCGAGAACTGGTTGACCACTAATTGTGAATCGCTATGGGCCATCAGATTGCTAGCTTCTAGTTTCTTTGCTAGTTTCATTCTAGCTATTAAGGCTTCATATTCAGCTAAATTGTTCGAGCTTGAGAAATTGAAACGCAGGGAATACTCATAGGTCTCCCCTTCGGGCGAAGTTAGCACGATTCCAGCTCCGCTACCATCCATGTTGCGAGCTCCGTCAACATATAACTTCCACCAAGCTAATCCGGTATCTGCTTGAGTCTCCCGACCAGTGCATTCTACGATAAAGTCGGCTAGCGCCTGCCCTTTTATTGCTTGGCGAGGTTGGAAGTGTATGTCATATTCGCTTAATTCAATGGCCCATTTCGTTAAGCGTCCAGAATGTTCTGGTTTCTGTAGTATTTGTCGTAAGGGCTGATCTGTCAAGACATCCACTGAGTGGGCTTGGAAGTAAGGTCGTAACTTCCGAGTCGCCATCACCAAGGATAGAACTACTCTTTCGACTAAGGGGTATCTTGCTTCGGCATCTAGCAGAACTTTGCTCACATAATAGATGGGACAGTCTTTATCTCCTTCTCTTCTCAGTAAGACTGCACTTACGGCCTTCTCTCCTACGCCGAGATACATGAAGAGATGGTCTCCGTTTTGTGGCCGAGACAATAGTGGCAACTCTTTCAAGTAATCCTTCAACTGCTCAAAAGCACTATTGCACTCTTCTGTCCATTTGAAGTCTTTTCCGGCCCTTATTGCTTTGAAGAATGGCAAGCTTCTTTCAGCTGATTTAGACAAGAAGCGATTCAAAGCAGCTATCCTCCCTGTCAACCTTTGAATCTCTTTAACAGTACTTGGTGGTCTCATGTCCAGGATGGCTTGGACCTTCTCGGGATTAGCTTCTATCCCTCGATTAGTGATCATGAATCCTAGGAATTTTTCGGATCTCACCCCAAATGAGCATTTATTGGGGTTCAATTTCATTTCGTACTGCCGCAACACGTTAAACACCTTCGACATTTTCTCGGCGTGAGACTCTTCCCTTTGGCTTTTTATAATCATGTCATCAACATAAGCCTCCATGGTGTTGCCCAAAAGGTCTTTGAATACCTTGTTCACCATGCGCTGGTAGGTTGCCCCTGCGTTTTTCAGACCGAACGGCATTACCCGATAGCAATATGTTCCACTGTCGGTAATGAAGGAGGTTTTCTCCTCATCTTCTGGATGCATCATGATCTGGTGGTATCCCGAAAAGGCATCTAAGAAGCTAAGCAATTCATATCCACAAGTTTCGTCTACCATCTTGTCGATTCGAGATAGTGGATACGAATCCTTGGGACAAGCCTTGTTCAAATCTGTGAAGTCTACGCACATCCTCCATTTTCCGTTGGCTTTCCTCACCATCACAACATCAGCCAACCATTCGGGATAATTCACTTCTCTGATAAATCCTGCCTGCAATAACTTTGAGATTTCTTCGTTTATGATCCGCTGCCTTTTCGGAGCAAAATTCCTCTTCTTTTGCTTGATTGGTTTTGCTCCTGAGATTATGTTTAACCGGTGACAAGCGACATTGGGATTAATCCCGGGCATATCCGCGGGGGTCCATGCGAAAACATCAGCATTTTCCTTCAGGCACTGAATTATTTCCTCTTTTGCTCTTTCAGACAGATGACTCCCCACATACACCACCTTAGTTTCATCTTCTCTATCTACTTGAACTGGCTCCATCTCTTCATCAGGTTTTGGTTTAGGCGGTTTTTCAATCGTAAGGGTTTCCTTCCTTTGAATCCCTTTACATGTGGTGGACGCGATATTACATGTCCTAGCCTTCCTTTGATCTCCTCTCACTTGTCCGACACCACGGGGGGTTGGGAATTTCATTAACAGATAGCATGGATGTACTACCGCTCTCATATCATTCAACAAACGTCGTCCGAAGATCATGTTATATGCTACCGATGTTGCCTTTACCACCATAAATAACACCTGTCGAGTGACACATTTCGGGCTTTCCCCCAATGTTACAGGCAGCTGAACTGCGCCTTCGACCTTCACTTTTTCTCCTGAGAAGCCATACAATGGTGTAGGAACTGGCTTAAGTCTATCATTCGAGATGTTCATTTTCTCAAAGCAACTCCAGTATATCAAATTCATCGAACTTCCATTATCAACCAGGATACGACTCACTGGATGCTTTGCTATCACTGCCGAAATCACCATTGGGTCATCATGGGGAATCATTACATCTTCTCTATCGGCTGGCGTAAAAGTGATGGGCTCCTCATCATGCTTTTCTTCCATTACCGAGTTAACTTGATAAGCTTGCCGGGCGTAAGACTTTCGAGACGAGGAAGATGAACCAGCCAACGATTCACCCCCGGATATCACGTTAATAGCAGGCCCTGTGGGTTCATTATCTTCTTCTCTATCCCTTATATCTGTTCTCCTGTCATTTTCTCTCCTGTTACCATCATTCTGCCTTGCAGTTCCCCTATTTTCACCTCTTCTGTCTCTAGAGTTGTCTCTAAAGTAATTTCCTCTGTCTCGTGCAGGATAAGTGTTCCTGTTGCTTTTCCACACAAACTGATTTATCTTTCCATCACGTGCTAGCTGCTCCAGTTGATTCATTAAATCCCTACATTTTTCTGTTGGATGCCCATGTGTGGAATGGTAGTTACAGTAAGAGTCTGTGTCACGGCCCAGAACCCCGGATGCTTTCCTTGGGAACCGTATAAGACCTGATCCCTCAATAGCAGCTAATACGGAAGTTCGAGACTCAGTAAGCGGGGTATAAGCGGTATACTTCATTGTAGAGGTTTTGTTAACCCTCCTCGACTGACTAGAGGATGCTTCGGGGACTTATCTTCCTCGTTTCCTTCCTTCCTTAGATTCTCCATTACCCACCATTTTCATTACTTCTTCTTGGGTGACGTATTTATTGGCTCGGGAAAGTAGGTCCGAAATTGTAATGGGCTGGTCTAATGACAGGGACTCTTGCAGTTTTTCAGACCTTGTCCCTTGTAACATGGCTGCCACAGCTATACCAACTTGTAAGTCTCGCACTTCCAGAGTAGCGTCTCTGAATCGATCGACGTAACTCTTCAACGACTCCTTAACTCCTTGCTTGAGAGTAAGTAAATAAGTTGGTTCTTTCCTTCTCTGACTATTCACTACGAACGCCTTAAGAAACTCATTTCGGAGTTGGTCAAAAGAGACAATAGACCCCTCAGTCAGGTTATTAAACCACTTCATTGCATGCCCGGTCAGAGTTAGAGAAAAGGCCCTGCACATTATTTCATCTTCCCATCCATGTAGTAACATCAATGCTTCATAATTCTGCATATGATCATAGGGGTCTGTCTTTCCTGTGTATGTAGTCATCTGTGGCATCTTGAATTTTGGCGGTAAGGGTTTCTGCAAGATGGTCGTGCAAAACGGTACTCTTCTCCTCTGGCTCTCCTCTGCGGACACCAATTTTTTCTCTTCGAGCACCTGTTCTATCATTTTCTTCATATCAATTGGGGGAGTGATTTGATTTCTGGCGTGAGATAAATCGGGCAGGTCCTCGGCAACTATTTCCTTTCCTTTTCCTTGAGGTGCTTCAGTTCGGGCCATTTGTGTACACCAAGTGGGATCGAATTCTGATCCGGCTCCCCAAATGCTTAGGTCATCGTCACCGTTCCTTCCGGCACCTCCAATACCAGCAGTATTTGTCAAATCATGGTGGTGGGCGGAAGACCCTGCCGCCCGGTCAAAACCCTGTCGCCATGGTGCCTGCCGCACAACACCAGACACCTGTCGCCTGACATCCGGCACCTGCCGCCTGACGCCAGACACCTGTCGCCTGACCCCTTCCGCAGGTTCCAAATTTACGGCCCCATCAGCCTCCCGCTGGGTCCCTGCGACAGGCACTCCGCTCCCCAGTCCTGTCGCATCCTGGTGTATGTCATTCTCTTCTACGAGAAGGTCCTCCTGTCGCAGCGGAGGATTCTCCGCTGTCGCATCCTCCTGTCGCCCATCAGCACGGGGCGGAGCCCCTCGACTTGTTTCTCCCACCAAATTCTGTACAGTCGGCGGCAGACCCAATGTCGGGAGGACCCCTTTGAATAAGTCTACCATGGCTTTCAACGCATGAGTCGTTTCTTCACTCTGCCGCCTTAGGGCCTTGAATTCGGCTACAGATACAGTCATCATCTCATCTTCTCTGTTCACCTGATTTCTATGGCGTATTGGCTGTTCAGGGGAACTCACGGAATTCTCATCACTGCCTGTTCTCACGTTAGTAGATCTAGTTCTCACCATCTTAAGAAGTTTGATTGGCTTTTATACGTTTCCCACAGACGGCGCCAATTGTTGTTGCACAAAACAACAATAAAGATATGCTGACGTAAATGGTCGTAATCTGTCTCCACTTATCCTCCAGAAGCTTCTGTAAAATAGTAAAAAGTCAGAGGGACGCAAGGGTGGTTCCTTGCGTAGACACTCCGATGCTTAAGTCAGCCCCCAGTTCTTAGGTATTGGGAAACGTAAAAGCCAGTAGTCAGAAAAAGTTGAGAATAGAATTATACCTGGGGCCTATTTATAGGCGAATATTTGAGATTTGATATCTGGATTGTTTGTGTCCTTTTACCAAGAGTTTGTTTCCCAATAGGATGCATCTTCCGTGGATCTCGGAGTTGACACGAGCCTGTCGCAGGCGAGATACCCTATGGCGCGACACCTTTTCGGGCGGCAGAGGTCTCTCGCCTGGCGAGAGGCGAGTGATCACGTACCGCCTTCGCGACAGAAGAAGTCTGTCGCCTGCGACAGATTATCTGTCGCAGCCTAGCTTCTCTCGCCGTAGGCCACGTGTCTCAATGACCGTGTGCCGCGTGGGGCCTCCAATGATCTTTGGGCTTGGCCCAGTGTAGATGGACTTTTGCCATATCAGTTACAAAAAAATATTAAATAATTAAAGATAGAGATGTTTGGATTAAAATTTAAAATTTACAATATATTACAATTCATCTTTAATAATTTGGTCAAAAAGTTATTGGCATCAATGTAAATTTTTAAGGGTAATTAACTGTTAAAAAGTTTGTGATAGAAGTGATTTTTTTTCATCTTTCTAGATAATTAAATCAGTAATTAACTGCAATATGTAAAAGTTTTAAAAAAAGCTGCCTATTTATAGAAAGGAAGAGAGAAGATTTATTGTGCCATGCCTGGACATCACCTAACTATCTATTTATATTTAGATATCCTTTGTCATCTTTTAACGATGCATGACAGAAAAATATATCAAGATTAGTTTGGATGGACAATAATTTGATTTTGCTGAAATTGAAAAAGTATGCATGCAGTAATATTCGTATTGTTCAATGAAGCGTGTGTATGGAGATTAATATTTGTGCGGATTTCTTAATCAATTTGGCACATGCTAACGAACTTGAAGTGTGGAACAATCAGAATCCATTAGGCAATTTAGTGAGGATGCCGTGGGTTTTAACTTTTAATACGACTATGCTCTGTTCTGTTTAATGCTGTTTATTGTAGTTTTTTTCTCGTATGCAAAAAAAAAGCTAATTATGATAAATTAGTGTTCATAATAATGGTGACATTGCGATCCATGATGCTTGGATACAAATACGATGTTGATAGTGAAATAAGTGTAAAGAGTTAACGCAGGCTGAATTTGTGGAAAGATCTTTTGGGTTCGACTCCCACTAAACACATCTTTGGGAAGAGGTGAAGAGTCTTAACAGCGACTAAATCCCGAACATAATTAATCTCAGATCGTTAAAATGAATGAGAATACTTGTGATCTACAACAAAAAAAAAATAAGTGTAAAGAGTTTCTATTTATACTTCATTTTTTTTATACTTCAATATTTATTAGGATAAAAATATCATTGTATGAAAATACAATTTTGCTCTAATAAAATTTTCAATATACCAATTTCACATTCATTTTTTTAGAGTTTTTCTTCTTTCAAACTAAAAAAAGTTCATGTTTTTTTTTGGTTTTTTTTCCTCTAAATCGTAAATTTTATTTATTGTTTTTCTTTTTCCAAATTAAAAAATATAAAAAATTTGAGTGAAAATAATTATTATTATAATAGTACAGAATAATATAAAAATACGAAGCCAAAGAAGTAGTTATTTTTTTAAAATTAAAGTGTTATTGTTTTTATTATATGAATTAAGAGTTGCAACAGATAAAAAAAAATAAGAATCTCAAACACAGCTAATTTGAAAGTAAAAAAAAAAACCGCTCATGCATGAATTTAATTTGCGCATTGCGCGCGCATACATATATATATATATATATATATATATATATATAAGAAATACTAAAGAGTGATTAACAATCTTTTATGTTCTAGATCTTCGGAAATATCAATCCTTCGTATAAATATCTGTTAAGATTGATACATAATTAATGTATTTTTTTTTAATTTTATGAAAAATATTAAATAAATCTATTTTTTAAAATAACAATTTAACCAATTTTAACAAATTATTATAACTCTTTAATTAAATGGATACTCTCAATTATGAGACTGAAATACCCTTGTTGAAATCAATATTCTTTTCTTCTGCTACTGTTCAACAAAATTTTCAGCTCTTTTGGTCCATTTGGATAATCCGTAGCAAAAAAAAATTCAAACTTGCCAATTTCATTTTTCACTCATGTCTGGTCAGGTCAGGCACTCGCAGGCGCTGCGCCAGCACCCTCCATTCCAGCCTCAAAAATTGAAAGATGGTCACCCAAGAATTTTATTTTATCTAAAATGCTCCATACATAAAACCCCTAATCAGGCGGATCTCAAACAGATTCCCACAATCCAGTGTAACCAAACCCCAACCCGAAAGCATGCAACGAAGAATGGCACATTCGTAAATAACCTAAACATTATGACCTAAAAAACCTAAACGACTCTCAGACTTCTTGAATTCTCTCTCTCTAACCGCCAAAAAGGACTGCAGTGCACACTCACCAGTCACCAGCAATATGCCTTCCGCTTCTATCGTAATCCCCTGTCGCTCACGCCCTTTAGGCGTCCCGCATATATATACATTTATAGCTCTCCCTCATAATCTCTGTTTGCTTCATTTTTGTCTCGCACCATTCTCTACAGCAGTTTTACTCTCCTCTCCCAAGCGAAGAGCGAAGACCTGAGAAAGGTATCTCTCTCTAAATGGCAATGTTGCTTGTTACTTGCTCTAAAATCTTACGCTGATTTTTTCTTTTGTTTCTCTTGAATGTCAACTTTGAGAACTATGGGAGATCTTCCAGAAGAAATAAAGAAACTGAGGGCGGCTCCTACGCCTTCTTCGACTATCTCTGCCGGAGATAGTGAGAAAGAACTAGAAGCTTCGTTGGGGAAAGAGGTGGAATCAGCGGATTCTTTAATCGATCTTCAACAGAAAGAAGAGTGCACAACTCCTATTGAAAAGCAGCCTTCGGAGACTATGGAGAAAGAAAGTGACGAGGCGAGTGGGAAATCCTCTGATTTTGTCTTGTTTGAGAAGTCTAATTTTACTGAGGAATATCTACATTCCCAAGAGAAAATGATTCCTAAAGAAGAGGAAGAAGTTTCTGAATCTCTTCAGAAACCTTCGCGTTCTTTAGAAACTGAAAATGTAAAATCGACTGATAAAGGAAAGAGTTCTTTACAATCAAGTCAGCAAGAGAGTTCAAATACACCAAAAGAGATATCTCAAGACTCTGTCGGAAAAGGAGAGTCATACGAGTCGCAGGAAGAAAAAGAAGCGACTGACAAACCGGGAAAGCCGAAGAAGACGGTGAGAGTGCAGAGCGAGAATATCTCTGATAACGCTAGCGTGGCACAGGTGTCCTTGAAGTCGTATCCTAGCGTAGGCTCGAGTCTTGAGAACTTTGAGCTCAACGGTTTATTGCCTGCGATTAGATCGGCCGACAGTCATCCGGGGAGTGCAGAGAACGGTGCGATGATGGAAGAAGCGTGGGAGAGATTACAGAAATCTTACGTATATTACAAAGGGAAGCCCGTAGGAACGCTCGCGGCTATGGATCCTATCGCTGAGGCTTTGAATTATAATCAGGTATAATTTGTTTTGTACTTTGTTATCGTTTTTATTTACTTTTGATTTTTCATATTCATTTTTTTTTCTGTAGTAGTATTATTTTCTTTTGTTTGGATATTTTGCAGTAAAGCTTCATTTCTCTTACAAGGTGTATGCTTTGCGGTCTCTCTTTAGCCTTCAAATCAATGCTTGTTAGGAGCCTATTTGATGTTCAGAATTTTACTTATTGCAATTTGCTCTTTCTATAGCATTTTGAGGCATTTTCTGTTGTTTGAAATGATGTTAAGGAAGTTCTTACTTTGCATTCATGATAATCATCTATATCAAATTTTCAGTCTTGTTCTTATTTGATATATAGTTTCCCTTCCTGTTATTTGATTTGCTTGGAAAGTAGCTGCGCCTTTTAGTTTTGTTACCTTTTCGTTTTCACTTGGCAAATATGCCGTCTAATGTACACTTCATGACCTGCCCCTACTGCCCCTACATAAATCTGCAAGGGATAGGAGTTGCAAGATAAATCAGTAAGTTTTCCTTTAAGTAGTTCAGCAGGAAGCTTGACTATTGGGGTCTTTACAAACTATTTTGAGTTGAAACTTATTTTGTTGTGAGTGGCGCGAGTAGTTACATTTTTCAAATTTATTTTAAAACAAATATGGAAGAGAATTTCCATATATGTGAAGATTACCACTTTTTGTAGATGTCAGTGAGAAGAATTAGCGAGTGTTACTCTTACACCAACTAAAAACAGAACCGTTTTTAGTTTTGGCTTAGCTATTATTCAATCATAGCATTTCGTGTATTATTGATTGATCAAATTCACAGTGCTGTTGGTTTTTTCTTTTTTTTTTTTTAACTTTGAAAGCTAGCAGATAATGTCATGATGAGGGTGCCTATTTCACTGAGTCAATATTCTTGTCCCATTCTTATATTGCAGGTTTTCATAAGAGACTTTGTTCCCAGTGGCTTAGCCTGTCTAATGAGACCAGCTAGTGCCGGTGGCGAACCAGAGATTGTAAAGAACTTTCTGTTAAAGACTCTCCATCTCCAAGGTTGGGAGAAAAGGATTGACAACTTTACACTTGGAGAAGGTGTCATGCCTGCCAGTTTTAAAGTTCTTTATGATTCACATCGGCAGAAGGAAACCTTGGTTGCAGATTTTGGTGGTAGTGCAATAGGAAGAGTTGCACCTGTTGATTCTGGGTTTTGGTGGATCATACTGCTAAGGTCGTATACCAAGTGCACGCATGATTATACGCTTTCAGAAATGCCTGAGGTGCAGAGAGGAATGAAGCTGATTCTTAACCTTTGCCTTTCAGATGGATTTGACACTTTTCCTACACTTCTATGTGCAGATGGGTGTAGCATGATTGATAGGAGGATGGTGAGTCATCTTGTTATTGTAAAAGTATCCTTTGACTTCTATGTGATATGTAGGCAAGATCAGGATTTAGACTGGTTTATTGTCACTACTACTCTAATTATTAAGTTTATAGTTTGCCAATCTAAGTTGGCAATGTTCTAGTGACCTTAGAGCCTGTGATCTGTTTGTGCATGATTTTGTCCTGGCCCTTGTCTTATAGCAGAGAAGCCAAACTCATCAGTTTCATCATGCTAGTAGTTGTGTGAGCTTGTAGAATTCTTGCTGGATGTTATGGATAAACAATGTATTATAGCTCCTAATATATCATTTTAACCGTTTGAACTCAATTTTTATCTAAAGCAATGCCTAGAGTTGCTTTGACGGTTGGTTGCTGCTACTTAATTATTTTTTTATTGCACTGATTCAGTGTAATTTGTGGAATTTAATTGGGCAGGGAATTTATGGGTATCCTATAGAAATCCAAGCCCTCTTCTATTTTGCACTGAGGTGCTCTAGACAGATGCTGAAACCAGAGCGAGATGGCAAGGAACTGGTTGAGCGCATCGATAAGCGCATCACAGCTCTCAGTTTTCACATCCAGAAATACTACTGGCTTGATTTCACACAGTTAAACAACATATATCGTTACAAAACTGAGGAGTATTCCCACACCGCTGTCAATAAGTTTAATGTAATCCCTGAGTCTATACCTGATTGGGTGTTTGATTTTATGCCCTTACGAGGGGGATATCTGATTGGTAATGTCAGCCCAGCTCGAATGGACTTTCGCTGGTTTTTGGTTGGAAACTGCATTGCAATCTTGAGTTCACTGGCTACACCTGCACAGGCAACAGCAATAATGGATTTGATTGAGGAGCGTTGGGAGGACTTGATAGGAGAGATGCCTTTGAAGATAGTTTATCCAGCCCTGGAGGGTCATGAATGGAGAACTGTTACTGGATGTGATCCAAAGAACACACGATGGAGTTACCATAACGGTGGATCATGGCCAGGTTTGTGTCATTAACATAAAGTTCCATAGCATGTTATTTGTGTAGATGTGTTTATGTTCTTTAATTTCAATTTTCCATTAAAATGAAGGTTTGTCTTATTGCTAGCCTTTGATCTTTAAACCATCTTTAAACTAAGAGACTATCAATTGATTTAGGACTTTAATATTAGGACATAAATGGCCTTTTCACATTCTTTATTTATCAGGTTTAGATTTCATTTTGTTTTGTTTTAGGTGGATCAGTTATATTTCCTATGCATAACAGGCAATTAAGGTGTTGTTTGTACAGCAGGATTTTTTTAATTGTTTCGTCCTTGTTGCAGCCTTTTATAGGCTGTAGCAGAACTTTCTGTTGTGAATGTTACCAAATAAAATGTGTCTGCAAGCTACCAAAATGCTCCCAGGGTGTGGAAGGCTGGAATCAATTTGGATAATTTGGTGATCACCGTCTCAACAGTGTCAAAATCTCCTTAGACTAACTTGTCTTTTACTCTAAAATACTTTATGGCCTGAGCCTGCTGATAAACTGCAAAAGGTAACATCTACAGTATGTGAATAGACTCCAGTGCCACAACTGAAAACATCCAGTGAATTTAGAATTATCAAGCATGAAATTACTTTGAACTTTCAGTACTTGACTAAATGTCTTATTAGTTATGCCCTTGAAATTGATTTATGCATTGATGATTTTTGCAACGTTGCTTGACCTGGTGTTTTGAATATTGTATATGCAGCTCTGATATGGCTACTCACAGCAGCGTGTATCAAGACTGGAAGGCCTCAAATTGCAAAACGAGCCATAGAGCTGGTTGAACATCGCCTTTCCAAAGATGGGTGGCCTGAGTACTATGATGGTAAGGCTGGGCGCTATGTTGGGAAACAAGCAAGGAAGTATCAAACATGGAGCATTTCTGGCTATCTGGTTGCAAAGATGATGATTGAGAACCCAGCCAATCTCCCGATCATCTCTCTTGAAGAAGATAAAAGGATTGCCAAGCCAAAGCTCACCCGCTCTATCTCATTCTAGAAACAACTGCAACCAACAGAGGAAAGATGTAATTGTGGTGAAAAGAATATTTCTTGGTATTACATTAGCGTCTTCTTCTATTTCAAAAGGCTGTTGCGAAAGTATTCAAATGTTCATATTGAGACAGTTTTGGCCGTAAAATTCACTTGCAATAAGATCTCAAAAGTCGATTTTTTCCACTGATGTTTGTTTTACGCTCGTATGAATAAGTTGCTATAAGATCTATGATGGTTGAAATATGGAATTTGTGAAATTGATAGGTTGGATTCCAAGCGTCCTGATATGCAATATGTAGCAAAAGAGAAAAGTGCGCATCCGGGGAATCGAACGCCGGTCAGTACCGTGGGAGGGTACTATGATACCACTACACCAGATGCGCGTTTTCGCGAGGAGGTTCACCCAAATATTTTTACAATACTAAAATCCGATGACTCGGAGTCCATAACCGTAAATTGGAACAAGTTGTAATAAAAAAAGCCAAGGCCAAAACTATTAGTTTAGCCAAGTCAAAAAAAAAAAAAAACAGATAAAGTGGAAAAAAAGCAATGGCCCCAGTGCGCTCTCTCTCTTCAGCCGGCTTAACATTACGCCAACGGACAAATCACAGCCAGGGATCCGTTATTAAAGCAAAGCAAAAAGCAGCTGACAAAAGAAAGAGTCTGGTTCTTTCCCCCTTAATTTACAACAAACGGTGGTTAAAACATCTCATCTAAAATTTTAATCAAATTAGGCGATGGAAAACGGCTGCAGCTTCATATCATGCGACAAGCTAGATCGCATGGCTACCTGGGTGGGCACCAATATGGCCTCCGCATTTTTTGCATCACTGGAGCGGTGCTCCTGTATTAACCTCAACACCATTGATTTCGATGACGAAGAGGAAGCCAAGGACCGCCCTCTCATGCTCACCAAGCCCGTGGTCCATGACGAACCTGAACCCCAACCCCAACTCCAACTCCAACCAGCCGCTGGGACCCACCCCACCGCCAATAAGCTCAACGTTTGATTATTTCGTCTTCTAGGGTTTGTTTCTTATGTTTCTGTGCTTTCTTTTCCTTCGTTGTATATGTGTCAATAATGTTTCTAGATTAATTGTGAATCAATTCCCGTACTCTTTTGTTTATAATTTCATGTAAATTGTTTCCTGTTTTGTTATTTGAACGGTAATTTCAATGGAATTTGTGAATTTCATTCTCGTTTTTAGCTTTCTTTTTGTTCGGATAATTCAAGGATGATGGAGGTTTACAATTTTCAACTCATTTGCGGATGTATCATAATATTATTGTGATCTCACGAACTTTCTTTTTCATTGGGATTATGATTTTAAGGTTTTGTTATCTACACTGGCGACTTAATTATAAGAGTAAGTCCAGGAAAATGGACTGCGAGGAAGTCAAATAATTGTTACTATTTTTTTATTTTACTAACAAAATGTTATTTTAACTGAATTATTGAATGCATAATGCCAATCACTTGAATAGTTAAATTTATGTTCTATGTTAATGAATTTCATTCTTGATGTCTTCCACAACGCTTTTCTTCTTTTACTTGGACTTTAGCTATTGCTGATTTATCTTGACCGTCTGTCCATGATTCCTTCGAATTTCAAGCAGAGCTATTACTCCTTGTAGGTAAGTGACACGTGAAGTGTAAATACCAAGGTCATTGTGGTGAAAGTTTTCTTTTCACTGAGCTCTCTAACATGTTTTCTAAATCTTATTCACTGACTGGAACCAAGGTGGGATGAGATGCAGTAATGAAAGTAGGTTTTCATTGTTAGCATTGTGTTGTCATTGGTTGCAGTTCATTCTATACTCCATAGCAGCATTTCTTTTTCCACTTGAAAGGGAGCTTTGGTTTCTTAGTCAAGAGAGTTCCGTTTGCTACTATAAAACCTTTCTTTACTCTACCCTGAAAATCTAACACGTTCACGTGATATATTATCATTTATTTCCTAAATTTTAACACAGATAAGAAAGAGTTCCTTGCTTTTTTTTTGGTAGAATTTATTATGGCTGGAGCCTTAATTATTTATCAATGATTCTGGCTGGATGAAATGGAAACTTCTAGATATTGGATTTAGGGACTTTGGTGAAAGCTCTTTTCACTCAAGTATCTGGGCAATTTGTCATCTATTGTCTGTTTAGATCATCGACCCATTTTTTTCCAATTTCAAAACCTCATAAGCCAGAAGTTTGAGCTTAAGAAAACCATAGAGATTACTTAATTGATGTGTATTGAATCAATAAAATTTTGGATATGTTGATGAATTGCAATTCTACTTATTAGCAATATTATTGTAATTCAAATATTGTTTCTCAATCTACTGTTGCTTAGGAAATCTTTTGTTATATAGATTCTACGGTCAAATATTAGGTGTCAACATTTCCATTTATATCTTTGGCACCTTAAATAGGACTGGCATTAGTGCATGTGATGCCAAATTAGGCCTTCCTCACAACATACAACCCAAAAAAACGTGTTGGAAATTACTAGCACTAATTCCTGTAAAAGGACATCACAATCCTTTTGTCACAATCTAAATACATGATTGCAGTTTTTCAAACAGCTTGTGAGATTTTTACCTTGGTGTGTCTACTTGTCTGCCTAATCTTTGGGGATTTCTGACCAGAAAAGGAAACAAGTTTATGAGGCCTGACGATGCAATTCTATGCATTAGATGCTCTATTCAGGATGACTGCTGTGTGAAGGAATAGTAAATAAAATGAAAAAAAAAAGGGGGGGAGCAAAAAGGGAAAAGAAAATTCTACAAAGACCAAATATGAGTTAATTGAAAGCATTTTTATATTACACAGAAAGGCTAAGTTCAGTGCTTCGAATTTGAAATTTGCAATGCCTTGCTCTTGGTTTCTCATCTATGTCTCTTAAGGTAATCTGCTGAATCATGTCAAATCTTTTATTTATCCTTGGGGTCTCTCCAGCAAATCAGCATCAACACACAACGCTGGATAATGCACAGTCTTGCTCGCTTCTCCTTTAAGATCCTACTTCTTGGTAGCTGAACTTTGCCTCGTTTTCTCACCGAAAAAGGCAGACATCCTGTTGCCATGAGTTTTCTCTTTACTGCTTTTTCTTGAATTGCCTGGGTACTAGAAGGAAGGTAAGTGCTATCACTGTTTGATTATCCTATTATCTGTTAATAAAGGGTGATTTCTTAATGAATAATATTAGAGTAGAGGAAGTTACAGAGGGTGGTTACAAATTTTGTCTCCTGGTGCTGTAAGTTGCATGTAATTATGTTTTATGATTTGTAGGCCATGATTGGCCTTGGAAGTTCTGCAACACACCTGGTAACCAGATTTTTTGCACTCAAATGCAGTGTTTGCAAAATAGGCATCTTTTGTATGGACGAATTTCTGAATATCTGTTTCCTGAGCAAACCAAGCCAGGTGTTTTCAGACACTTGGTTTACCATGATGCATGTTTGTTTTGGAATCTCATGTAACAGCTTATAGATCTAGTAGAAATATATTGGAAACGGAAGAAACGGTTTAAACTTCTGATGGCTGCTGATATTTGTCAGAAAATGAAAAATGGGTGGGGTCATCATTATCATAGAATGGAACTGAAGTTATAGTGAAATGTTTTACAGTTGCAGATCAATAGCTGGACAGATTGTGACCAGAAATGAGGATTTCAATCCTGTTTTTGAATTTAGTTTTCAGAAACAGCCCTGTGTTGGTTGTGACAGGGCTCAAGGGATGTGAGAAAGGTTAGTTCAGCATTCCCTTGAAATTTATGATAACCCAAACCAGAGTTCATTAATAACCATTATGTTTACTGTTTCTTTTAATTTAAAAATTTCCTCAAGTTAAATATTTATTTTAATGTTTTCCAGAATTTGTGTTTGCAATCCTAAGGACAACGACCGTTTTTAGAGAAACATGTTTTTCCCCCCTCATTTTTCAATTGTCACGCAATCATTTTTTTTTTTTTTTTGCTGACATTAATTATGCATAAGAGACCTCGTTCAGTCTTACCGAATAATATCTTACAACATCCAGCAAACAAGCAAGTTAAATGATGATGAAAATGATAATGATACTGCTGCTACTATTGCTGCTAGCTCTTGCATGCTGCTTCTGCTACTTATTACACAAACACACATCGAATTATTGTTGATCTCTTTGTCTAAACTACAGCTTCCTGGTAACAAAGACATCTCACAGTTTAAGCTTCCAAATTGGTGTGTAGTACTTGTTTCGTTTTTCTTCTAGATGGTAGGATCTGGCTATGACTCTGCATATATTTTCTGTTATAAATTGAAAATTTTCCTACTAATTTGAAAATTATATGCAAGCAACAAGAGTACTGAACAATGATTATTTAATTTTTATGCTGTTGCATGCATCAATAATTTATTTATTTTTAAATGATTAGAGAGCATAATTCAAGTATTAGATATGTTAAAACAAACACGTAATCAGCCCAACTTCCCCGTCTCAAACATTTTTTTGTTTTAAAAAATCGCAATTTAGTTAAGACGTAAGACTAATCAGCCAGGGCAGCGCGCGAATCTCTCAATCTCATACGTGAGCATTTTTGTTTTAAAAAATCGCAATTTAGTTAGACGTAAGACTAATCAGCCAGGGCAGCGCGCGAATCTCTCAATCTCATACGTGGGTGCTCATTGACTCTCAATATATATATATATATATATATATATATATATATATATATATATATATGATGTATTGATGGTATATGATTTTTATATATTGTTAATGTACTAGAAGTTAATACTTTATTAATAAATCCTTATGAGCAAGTTAAAAAAATTTATTTATATTTATTTTTAAGGACTTGGTATATTTTTTAATTTATTAATTGATGAGATGTCAACATCTGATGTATTGATGTGTATAAAAACTATACATTATAAGTACATCATATACAAAACAATATATATATATATAAATATAAATATAGCTAAACCTTTTTGTCTCAACTTTGCATTCCACGTTGATAATCTTTTATATCATCATATAATAAAAGTTGTAGGGATTTCTGAAACCACATTAAGCCACGTATTTTTTCTCTTTTTTCCACCCGTTGGCCTTAGTTTTCTTCATTGTTTTGTCTTTTTGTTATCCATAAAAGGGATTTTGACAGCAGAGGAGTTTTAAAAAGTCAAAACTCAAACTTCTCTTTACCACCTCATTTGCCATATCCATCCCCTGTACGGACCACATTTGCCTATCTAATATCACCGCTTTTTCCCTTACCAATTTCATGTTTGAGCTCGATTTTTATGGGGTCTCTGAGTCGAAAGTTTTTGGAAGCAAACTTGAGGGACCTGTTGTCGATTTTGGCGGATCTTGCTTCATCCCGGTGAACTCATGCTATTCCGACATGCCCAAAGGCCAGAGGTGAAATCCGTTCACGGTTCGTGGGACCAACACCACTCGAAGGCGGGTGGCCCCCTCCACCTAGGATAGTCATGCTTCACTGGGCTTACACACATTCGCTTAGTTACGCTATCCTCCCTCAGCTCACGTTAGCCTTGGGCCTTTCGCTCTCGCAAAGTGAGCTCCAAGGCTTCAAGATGAGATTGAGAACACAAATATCCATGACTGTGAGTGACTTTTTTATATATAAATTTGACTTTGAAAATCTAGGGTTAGGGGTTTTTAAGTTTCTAACTGTGGGTTTTCAAATGGGTGTAGATTTTGGGTTAAAGAAAAGTACCGAAGACTCTTTTTTTTATGATTATGCTCAGTAGGTGAAAAATGAAGCATGTGGTTAAATTTGGCTTGAGTAATGGTTATAATGATAATTGATATCATGTTTCTTTCCTGTGTTTTCAATAAACATAGATGATGCTTGATTTAATTTGGCTTCAATAATGGTTACAATCATGGACTTAATGAGTCGATGTCATGTTTCGCAACATATATTGTTTTTCATGTCAAAGAAATTTATGATATTTTACAAAAAATATATCAACAAAATAACTATAAATCGTTTTTTTTAACATAATACATCATAAATTTTTCTCATAAATTTAATAAAAAAAATATTAGTCTCGCAGCATCGCGCGGATTGTATTCTAGTATTATTAAAGTTGTAGAAAATGCTGGCTCCTCAAGGAGCCACGTTTTTTTACCAATTTTTCTACCTTTTGCCCCTTCGCTAAAGATCCTCACCTACTGAAACTCTTTTACCTTCAACCATTTTTTGTCTTTTCAGCAGCTCCTCCCTCATCAGTTCAGTTTCTCTTCTTTTGTTCTTTTTTTTTTTATCAAAACTCTGTCTTTACCCACTTCTTCATCCACACCCGCATTTTATTTAGTTACATCACCCACACCTAGATTACGATACATGAATAGTGCTTGACCCTTGACTACAGTGCTTTGGTCATGAACCTCTTTGCTCTCCACTAGGGATTTCGTCGGGCAAGTACACTGACTTTGCTCCTCACGTCTCTTTGTCCCCTGCCCCTTCCTCTTTCAGATTTCTGCCATGCCCGTACATCTTTTTTAATTTCTTTTCGCTTTTTTCTTGCCTAACTTATTCTCTCCAACAAATTATCCAGAAAGAAAAACCTCATTCTCTCCAACATCCGACCCATTTATTGATTTTTCCAATAAATATGAGACTAAACAATCAGAAGAAGATGGAATCGAGACTGGCAAAGCTTTTAATATAGGTTAGTCAAACAATTTGCTCATGGGTTTAAAGATTTGGGTTTTTTAGTTGACAAAATTCTCAATGTTTCATTTTGTTGTTTAGCAAATAAAATGCTTCTCATCATGTGTCAAATGAAATGGCTTGAATTTGATTACACGGGTTAGATTTTTTGCTGATAATGATATGAGTTGTTCTAAACTTTATTTCCGAATGAGAAGCAAAAAATGAAAATGAGTTTGCTTTCTCTCTTTTTACTTTTCTTTTTGACTTGATTTTAAAGAAATATATTTTTCATAATTTTGTTCTATTTTTTTAATTATATACCTAACAAATTAGTTTTTGTGCAAATGAAATCACCCACTGTTTAATTCAGGAGAAAGTCATTCTTTTGCTTTTTGGCTTTGGTTGAAATATTCTTCCTCCCTAAATAGCCAACTTTAGGATTTATATTACAAATTTTAATTGTAATTCATATATATTTATATGTGTGTATGTGTATGTGTGAAATTTTCCTCTTTAATGTTGCAGTTTAGTTTCCTTTTACCTTTTGTAAACTAATCCTTCAATTTCCTTGGTTTTGTTATTTGTATTGAAGGTTTTTTATTTATAATTTTTTTATCTTTAAGTTCTTTATTTAAGGCATTTTTTAGTACTTTTCTGTTGAATTCATACATAAACATTTTACTTTAAACACTTTTAAGATACAAATTGGTCTTAATTTCATATCTTCACTTCCAAGTATGAGTTTGTCTTAGTATTGTCCTATAGAATGGCCTATGTTTCAAAGCATGATAATGGGCGGCATTTCCTACAGAATTAAAGATGAGGTTCTTCTTTATCACTTGATGTAGAAATTTTGTCCGTTGAGTATATGCTGCTCCAAACCATTCAGCTTTACAAGACATGGATCAAAGTAATCTATCTTTCTTTCTTTGAATTACTAATTTATATCCTAAAATATGACAATTTATATAGTCAGGTTAATAATTTGAAAAGAAAATCTGTATTTGTATGATGCTGTCTAATTGAGAAAGCTTTTTTTTTTTAATGGAGACATGGAGTTTTCTTATGTGAGCCAAAATAAGAGTTCATTTGATGCACTGATGATAAATTTTAATACTAAATAGGAATACAATAATGTCTAAAAATATTATCAAGGTTACCTCAAAAAAATAAAATCATCAAGCTAATGTCAACAATATTTCTTTTAGGTCAATAAATACTTCAATTTGTAAGAGCAAGGATTGAATATAATGTCATGAATAGACAATCATGTTGATCATGGGACCATTTCCTGTGGTGATGACAAATTTAGTTGATTCTACATGATTGTATCAGTATGCTTAATCTTTTTATTATCTTTAAATTATAATTGTTGTATCATGTGAACTTGATACATATTCTCTTGCTCTACTTAGTATTCACTTGATTGATACTTCTTTCAGTTTTCTTTCTTCAAAATCTAATTAGCACATCCAAACTTCATTATTTATTCTTAATGGAGCTTGGTAGGTAATAATTCTTGTCAGAGAATAGCATTATCAATATATAAAGTAGGAAATGATAGTTCAAACTGTTGTGTGCTTTATTAGAAAGCTGTACGACTTGCTTAACAAACTAGATGAATCAATTGATTTCCTTTCTTAAAATCATCCAATGTAGCTCCACCATAGTCAGATCTACATGGTTATTAGCACGATTGTATATTGAACCGTGCAAAATCTTTTGCGTCCCAGATCAGAGTTTTACAAGGTGATTTCCTGTTTATACCATGCCAATAAGATGTTTGTGGATATTCCATAGTGTCTAAGCTACTGTATTTTTGTTTCTATTTCAGACAACTTTGCATTGCTAGATTGTTCTGTAGTTGCAATTAGTGGGCTCTTCAAATTGTTGTGGAGTCCATTAGATTTGATGTACTTAGTTATGATGTCATTTTTCAGATCAATGAAATATATTTGGCCTTTGCAAATGTGTGTGTGTGTGTGTACAAGTAAATATATATATATATATATATATATATATATATATATATTATATATTATATATATAAAGACTATTTATAAAGTTAATGCTTTATTCATATGTAATAGACAAGATGATTCTACAGTTGGTTGACAATCTGATGTTTATGTTATGCCAATTGAAAATGTATTATTAGTCAACATTTATTTCATATTTACTGAGAAGGTATTGTTCAGCTTCTTATTATTTTCTACATACAAGTAAGAATATCATGAAAATATTGCAAACGTGATGTATGATTATGTTGTTTCGAATAAACATGTTATAGAGTAGTGATTTCTGCATGATAAAAAGCATATTTTTCTAACCTGTCAATGTGATGACACCAAGTGTTTGAATGATCTTAATTGGTCATAAATCAATTGTGACCAATTTCCATGAGTACCTTTCATGCCTTGGAAATATGTTCTGTTCCTGTCTTCACAATGTTCTTAGCTGGACATTTAAGTTGTATTGTGATTTGGTGTAATATGATACAAGGGAAAGTGCTATGAATATATATTTGCTTCTTGACTTTAGTTGGGAAAAATTACTATAGCTCTTGATATTTTCATCGACTGCAGCAACGCGCAGATTTCATACTAGTATATATATATATATATTTATACAGACATATATACATACATAGAGAGAAAAAGCTAGATAAATAAACTTGTAACTTTTTTTTTAAAAAAATAATTCACAAAATAAAAAAGTATGTAACCAAAAAAAATTACTAGAGGTCTTTGCAACAGTTAGAATCTTCATTTATTTATTACTTATAGTAACTACTGCAGCCTGCATGCATGGGAACATATAAATTAGAAGAAGACCTTCATTAATTAATTAATAATACGTCGGTTTATCAATCCTTTCCTCTACGTGCACGCTTTAGGCCAACTGCTCCATTTTAAACCATACATCAACTCTGAACATTATGAACTTAATTAATCATCTTATTCTCATTCATCACAGTAGAAGAAAAAAACGAGGGCATGGAAAAGAAACAGCTAATGAGCAGGAGAAGAGACACCTGTTTCAAATTTGTGAAGAAAACCACACGCTCTAGAAGCAGCAGCAGGGCCGCTGACAGAATCTCACACGCATGGCCTTTAGCGTGACATTGAAGTTTCAATATCATGCTCTTGCGACACAATCATCCAACATACCTTTCTTTTCTCCTAAATTGGGTTCCAATTTCTCTAAGGTGCATAGGTGGGTCATTGCATAATCAAACTTGCCAGAAAATCATATCTAAAGTTCCCAGCCCAGGAAATAAAAAAAAAAAAATTCTAAAGTGATAAATGTGAAAAGGCAAAACAGTTGATGGAAAGTTGTAATTGAAGGAAATGAAACGGCTAGTAAATTTTAGCAATATGAGCAATTAAGAAGAAAAACAATGACTAGTGAATTCAACTGTGAGGAAATAAAAAAGAGAGATTCAGAAAACAGCTTTGGAAGTTCATGCTGCAGAGTGCAGAATGCAGAGTGCCCGGCTCTCCTTTTACCTCTCACCAAAAGCAGGTTTAAGAAGGCGTGTTCCTACTTTGCTTATGATTGAGTAAAAGGCATGTGTCTTAAAAAAGCACAACAAACAAACCCATCCTTTACTCCCCTTTTGCTCTATTTGAGTACTACACAGACCAGTTGAAAGTTGGAAATGCTTGGTCCAATCGCTTGTCTTGGGTAGCTTTTCTTTCATTTCCAGCTTTTACTTGTTTATATTTTCTCTTCACTCGACATTCATCTGCTGCACACAGACCTCAAGTGAAAAGGGTGGGCTGTCTTTTACTGGCAAGACATACCCATATATGAAATATTGATATTGATACCTTTGAAAACACAAAGATTATTGTCTCTAGCTAAGTAGATAAATTCTTTTACTATTGTTTTAGGAGATTTATGGTAATGAACGTAGGCCTTAGAGGATTTTGCATACGAATTTGGAGCAGTTAGTCAAAAAACTAGAAGGCTAACCACTATTAGAAAAAAAAAACATATTGGTCGTTGTGGCTTAGTTTTCATGGCTGAAGTTAGTTGAAAATCTTCTTGTGATAACTGGTTTTTCAACTTTCATAATTCATAGGTTATATATTAAGAGAAGAAATGCTTATAAATACGTGGAAACTAACATGAATTAAAAACATAAGCAAACATATATGACAGAGAGAGTAGGAAGTAAGTGTTGAGGTGGGATTTTGATTCTAGAAGCTGGAGTGTATATTTTCTCACAGTCAAACGACATAATTTAACTGGGAAAATGTTTAACGATTACGAATCAAAAGGAAAAGATAATCTGCTTTTCCCTGTTAAGACAGATATGGCTAAATCCCTTCCCCACAATGGGTCACACTGAATAATCACGCTCCCAACACCTTATTATCACCAAACCATGTTAGAGGAATCATGAAAGCTGACAAACATAATACACGGCTAGACCAAAACTTTCTTCTTTCCTTTTTATAGCTTAAAATATTATATGGCTTCACCCTTTAAATTGCCCCTCCTCTCCTCCACTTCAACTCTATCTCTCTCTGGCTCTGCTTCTTACTCAAAATGGCCAACATAGCCACTTTCTTTTTTCTATGCTTAAGCTTGTCAATGTCATCCTTTCTCCTAGTTTTCCATGCTGTGGCGCATGAGTGGCCTGGAGGGAGTTCAACCAGGATCTATGAATTCAAGGTCAATCCCTTGATCATTTCTCTCGAATAATGCGCTTTACAACTATCTCATTATTCTCAATTATGTTTTTCTTCTAACTCTAAGGTTTTGATTTCAATAGGTACAAACCCTGAGAGTTACTAAACTGTGTAACACCAAAGAGATTGTGACCATTAACAAAATGTTTCCAGGGCCTGTCGTTTACGCCCAGGAGGATGATAGAATCATCGTCAAGGTCACCAATGAGACACCCTACAATGCCACAATCCACTGGTATTTTCTTATAATTCTATGACGAAGATTACTAATTAATTCTATGACGAAGACTACTAATCTTGCTGCCTGTTTTCCCAGGCATGGAGTCAGGCAGAAGCTATCATGCTGGTTCGATGGTCCATCTTACATTACCCAGTGTCCCATTCAAGCTGGCCAGACTTTCACATATCAGTTCACATTGGTGAAGCAGAAGGGCACCTTTTTCTGGCATGCCCACGTTTCCTGGCTTAGGGCCACTGTTTATGGTGCCATTGTTGTGTATCCTAAGACAGGGGTCCCTTACCCATTCAAGCACCCTTACGAAGAGCATATCGTAATCCTAGGTATATCTCCTTTTATACAGCACACTGAAATATTGTAAATAATGTGATGGAATCTTATCTCTGGATCTGAATCCTGGAAATGTGACAGCGGAGTATTGGCTGAGAGATGTAGTACAACTTGAGCGGCAAGTTCTTGCAGGCGGAGGAGGTGCTCCACCGGCTGATGCATTTACTATTAACGGTCACCCAGGCCCCAACTACAATTGCTCCACCAATGGTAAATAACATATTTATACTGTAATTCTTTATAGTATTTAATTACATTGGATCGTCTGCTTTGATTGTTCAATCATAGGCAATAATTTATTACAAGTCTAATAATATAATTACTGGTTTGCAGATGTTTACAAGATCGACGTAGTTCCAGGAAAGACATATTTGCTAAGGCTGATTAATGCGGGCTTGAACATGGAGAACTTCTTTGCCATAGCTTATCATAAATTAACGATTGTGGAGGTTGATGCTGAGTACACCAAGCCATTCACCACGGACCGTGTGATGCTGGGACCAGGGCAGACCATGAATGTCCTCGTCACAGCTGATCAGCCCATAGGGAAGTACTCCATGGCCATGGGACCTTACATGTCTGCTCAGAATGTTTCATTCCAGAACATATCAGCCATTGCTTACTTCCAATACTTAGGTGCTGTCCCTAACAGTCTATCATTACCGGCAAAATTACCAAGCTTTAATGATAATCTTGCTGTTAAGACTGTCATGGATGGGCTTAGAAGCCTTAATCCTGTTGATGTTCCTAAAGAGATTGATACAAGCCTGTTTGTCACCGTCGGATTAAATGTCAACAAATGCCGGTCCAAAACACCACAGCAAAACTGCCAAGGCCCGAACAATGGGACTTTCGCAGCTTCCATGAACAATATAAGCTTTGTCAAGCCTACTCTTTCTGTTCTGGAAGCTTACTATAAGAAGATTGGTGGTCATTTCACAGAAGACTTCCCTGACGCGCCCCTTAAATTCTATGACTTTGTCAATGGGGCACCAAATAATGCACCTAATAACACACAGGCCATCAATGGAACTAGGACCAAGGTCATTGAATATGGGAGCAGAGTGCAACTTATCTTTCAGGACACTAGCACAGTCACCACTGAAAACCACCCAATCCATCTTCATGGCTACAGCTTCTATGTTGTCGGATATGGTACCGGGAATTTTGATCCACAGACTGCAAATTTCAACTTGATTGATCCACCTTACATGAACACAATCGGAGTTCCGGTAGGAGGATGGGCAGTAATTCGATTTATCGCCGACAATCCAGGTATGATTTTTTTTTCCTTTTACAAAAAAAATTACGAATCAATTTGAGATTTTAATTATTACATTGCTGCTAAGAAAATATAATTGGATTCTTGCGTCATATTCAGGGGTTTGGTTTATGCATTGCCACTTAGATATACACCAGTCATGGGGATTAGGTGCGGTGTTGATAGTGGAGAATGGGAAAGGGGAGCTGCAGACTCTACCTCATCCTCCGGCAGACCTGCCCCGCTGCTAGATCCCTTGCATCTGAATAAATGGAAAGAAATAGATTGATGTGATCTTTCTGATCAAGGATTCTTTTTGGCGCAAGTGTGTGTTATATGCCCGCATCATCAAATTGTGTATGTAAAGAAGAAGAGATTGAAGGAATAAAACTGCAAATTTCCTTTTCTTCTATGTCCAACCTGTGCTATGGATTATAATATCCAAAACATTGCTAACCCGATATAGATTAAGTTTTAAATTCTGCAAACGAGATAAAGATGATAAATATCTTTAGGTGAATCACGATATTAAAATGTTTTATTCTTCCATCGGAATTATTAGCTCTGCATTTTGTAAATGCAAAGTTTAGTTGCTTGAATCGAAAGGCATCGAAGAAAGGAGTTATTAAATATGAAATATTAACTAAAGTTTAAACTTTTGTAAGATCTAAAATCCAAACATGAACAAGGGAGAAAACAAAAAAGACACAAGAGGAACGCAGAATTTTTAGAAGCCAGACAAACAATGGGAGGCGCCAATAACTGAAGAATGAAGAGAGGAGGAGAAGACTTGCGGGTGTGGCGGCAGAAAGCAACACCAGCAGTCACAGGTCATTAGACGGGCTGCCCGCAAGTATCGGCGTTACTACTAGAGAGAGAAGAGGAGAAATAAACCAAAGAGCGAAAGTGCCCTAAGCTTAAAACAAATTGAAATTGGCTTTGGATCGGATTGGGTTAATTTTAAAATGATGAAATAGGGTTTTAAGAATCCATTTTAATTTGGGTTGATAAAACCCGAAAATGAAGAAAAATCTCAAAATGAGATATGGGAGGTTCACAGTTCACACGATTTTTCCTGTTTAACCGACTCAGCGTTTCAGGTTTTTACGGTTCTAATTTTAGCCGGTTCAACATAGGTAGTTGGACCAGAAGACATCCTAGTACCGATTCTCAGCTCAACCAGTTGAATCAGCCGGTCCGGTTTTTATTCACTCAAGTCACACGCACAGGTTCTATTTCCCTTTAGATATCCTTTGGGAGAAAAAACTGTTACGATATTTGTTTACGACCCATAAAAGAAAAGCATGTGCGTAAATTGCTTGATGACCGATGATGAATTTCCACATACATTTTAAGTGGCAAACTACTTGCAAAACATAGAACTCCACTCATTTCACTACAATGAATATTCACATATCGTTTTTTAGTGGCAAACTCTTTTTTATTTTTTTTTTAACCATAAAGTGTTCTCACACCACATTGGATAAGAGATAAATTCCCGCTCGTGCTACGTAGCTAGTGCTAACTCAAAAAAATTTTACCTGGTGAAAATTTAAATATGAGATCTCATGCTATAAATCGTACTCACTCAAGAACTCAATGAAAACTTACACCAATGAGCTTACCCTTTGGGTTAAGTGGCCAACTCTTTGAAAAACATGTTTATAGAGGTTTCTTTTGGAAGCTACCGCACCACTTCCAAGCAATAAAGTCTAAAATTTTGGGGTGGGAAATTATTTTCCTGCCCATGCTTTTAATATTTTTTAAATTATTTTATTAAAAAAGATATATATTTAAATGTCTTTTTATTATTCTCAATCTCACCGAAACCAATCTCACTGCCCATTCAAACTAGCTCAGAGTCTATAGATGGCTTTATAGATGAAAAAAAAAAATCGTAAGTGCTAGTGCAGGCAACTAAGAATCAATATTCAAACATGACTTACACAGCTAGAACTGTCCATCTGCAAGATATTAGGTCTAAATAACTGAGCTGAAAGACGATATCTCTAACAACAAAGAAAGATGATACATCAAAAAGATAAAAGATAATCTTTGAAAAGGTGGATGGTAAATTCCTGTCACCTGCTTCATATGATCCTAAACCGTGTAGGATGAGTGCTAATAAAAGATTAATACATAGATGGATTGGGGTGTACCTTAAAAAAGATGCAGCTTGGCTTTAGTCCATTCATCATTCCAATTCAACCCTTGGGAGCTCATCTAACTGACCATTACAACTCTCAGCCGCACTTTGAGTCACTGGCTTTCAGGGGAAGAAAAAAACTATCGCCTACCTGGGATTTTCAGCTTAACAATCCATCAAATCATACTGTGAAACTCTTAACAGTTCAAAACAAGAACGAGATGGAGTAACATTAATCTGAGATACTTAGATGTAGAAGAGTTGCAATGGTAGGCAGGAATACTATGTTTATTCAATAAATTAAATCTGTTTATTGCAATACACGTAGTACTTTGCCATTGAATGTAGTACAATAAAGGCGAGTACCATAGTATACAAGCATTTTATGAATTATTATTTCAACAGTTTCCTAAGAACCACTAGGTTTTATCTAATATGCATTGCAGATAACAAACAAGGGGTAGGAACATCATTTATAATAAATAAAGACGTGTAACTAACATCCTTATGACAGCTCAGCTAGTATCATTTCCAGAGGAGAAAAGTCCTCGTCCTTATTTAGTAAGACTGGTACGGCCCACCTGTCAGAAACAAAAGGATAACTTGCAGAAGTTAGGACGCATACTGAAAATGCAGATGGAAGATGTCTTTTCCTTACCAAAGAACAGAAGACAATCCTAAAGGCCTTCACGTCAATGCTTCAGATTTCATAAGAATCCATTCCAAGCCAATATTAAACAATCTTAGTGCAAGCTCTCAAACTTGCATTTAACCAAACATGTACATTCAAAGGTTTTTAAACAATAAAACGGATCCAGTAACAGTTTTTAGTACATTTTCATTTGAGAAGTAGTCATGAGTCTTATTACGTGATCTATACTTTCTTACTAAAGAGTTTTGCATGGCATTTATGGAATATCTAAAATCAACTCTGGGAGCCAAAATTCATGTATACAACAATAGAATAGGTTTCTTCAACAGCAATCACACCAGATCCATCAAATGGTTAGAAGAAGCCAATCTGCATTCACAGTATGGTTTTAAAAACAGAAAACAGAAATTATGGGTTAATTCTCTCTGAAGTCCAGCATTTCACTCCATTCAGACCTAGTGTGGATATAAACTTAAGCCTCTGATTATTCTTCAAATTCAAATAATCAACCTGCAAATTATAAAACATTATAAAATTAACATAGAAGCTGTAAAAGATATGAATATAGCACCCTATCCCTCACCCATTTCCATCTAAAACTCTTTCTTTTTTGAATATTTAAAGAAACTGCAAGTGTAGACAAGGTAATAAACCTGAACAGGATCTAGAACCAGCAGACAGAATGCATCAACTGGGCCCGTTGAAGGATCTAAAAATGTTTCCTCATCCAGGTGCTCACTTATGCAGCGGAGACCAGGATTAGGTCCCACGTATTGTAGCCTTGATTTAATAGAACTCGCAAACCAAGATTTCTCCCTTTGCTGCAGTATAAATTTTAAAATACATATGAGGAAGTATGGAATGGTTATAAGTTATAGCGTGCTTATTCTTTTCAGAGGGGAAATAGACAACTTATTTTAAATATTCTTATGCATCATTTAAATACTGTAAGAATGGGAATACCAATGTTCAGGTTCGGATTTACCATAGTAAAAACAACTAAAGCATTAAACTTCAGCTCTTGTGGAATAAGCCAGCAAATTGTATTTAATATGTTATTTTTCTTAGCAACAAAAGAATTTTGTTATAGCTTGTAGATTAAACAGCAAACAATAGTCAATAGATGATTCTATAGCATGCAGATAGATTTGGTATTCAAATTCTATGATGTTAACTACAATGATGGCACCATCACTGTTTAATAAAACTTAATGGTTGTTGATTCTGGTAGCTTCAGAAAACTCCATAGTCCTAGGACATTAAAATTAGCGATAAAAATCAGTTGTTATAATGCAATCAAAGCAGGGTTGAATCTTGTCTAACCTGAATTTTCAGGGTGTCGTGATTGGATTCATCAATGACATCAATTTTTCCACTGATTCGAAACTGTTCCCAGGAATCAGTAAAGTACCAACATATCTGCAACAAAAAGAAACATAAAACAATTTATACATAAGCATCAAGTGAAAGAATTAAATAAGATTCAAAGAAAAAATTCTTCAATTAAAATAAAAAAGCTTCAAAAGTAAACCCTAAGTAAAGTACACTGCACATTAAAAAGAGATTCTTTAAAACAATGGAGTATACCTCAAACAAAACTTACCTCAGCGAAAGGGCATTGCTTCAGCTCTTCTATCTGCAACATTAACAAGTAATTATTCAACCCAATACAAAACTCTCGCAATCGGAAATTTAACCTAAAAAGTGAAAACCCATTTCAACAAAAAATAAATTGAAAGAAAAGAAAGAAGTGTGAGAATTGAAAGAATCCGGAAAAAGAGGAAGATTAAATGTAAAAACCTTGTGACTCCTGAAATCGGTGTTGATTTGGAACTTGTCAGTGTTCTCTTGAAATCCTCTGTAAATGCAATCAAAACGTTTTGAATTCCAAACAAAAAACAGAATTTCAAAAGTATTTGCATACAGATTGATCAATAGGTTACCTAAAAACCACAGTGCGATTCGACGGTCTTCCATTAGATCCAACCGTTGCCTAGAACCGTAAGGAAAATACAAAAAACAAAAAAACAACGGTAGCTAACAATTCTCCAAAAAAATTAAAAAATAAAATAAAACTGAAGAGGAGAAAGGCTAACCAGTTGAAAGAAGGAAGAGTGCTTGAGGTGGCAATTGGATTCCAAGGCGTTGAGAAGCAGCTGCTTCCATGGCGCTGTCACCGTTCCCATTCGCTCCCTTTCCAGTTTTTACAGTCGTTACTCGCGAGAACTATCTCCTGTGATATAGTAAGTATTTCCAAGCCCAGTGATGGCCGTTCTTTCAGTTGGACCGTACTTTGGGCCAAAAGTTAACGTTGTTTTGTTGGAGTTGGGTTTGAGCCGGTCATAATAACTATGTTCAAGAATTTGAGAGAAATTATATATATATATATATATATATGAAAAGTTAATCAATTAATCTATTTTATTCTTAAAGGATTATTATCTAATACATTATCAGTGAAGTTTTTAGATTCTATAAGCATAGTTAAGATGGTGAGATATACTCACTTTATTTTTATTTTTCTTTTTTGTATTTGATAAAAGGTAATACAATCATTTTAACTTTGTTCGTGAAGTTTAAAAATTCTATTAGTAATATATTGAATAATCATTCATTCTTAAAACTCGTGATTGAATTGTTGTAGCCAATCAAATGACATCAATACGGTTACTGAAATTACTTAAAATTTAAAATAAAATGATAAGCAAAATATATAAATAGAGACATTTATATCTTTCTAATTTTTTTATTAATTAATTAAGTGTTAATTATAAATCTATTTTACTTGAACATTTGTCAACCTTTAATCTTATTGATGAAATTTTGAAATTCACAACTAATATAAAAAATAATTTTCCATAACTTAATTACTTTTGTGAATGATCTTATTATTTGATTATTTGATATTTTGTGAAAAAATTTTATTGGAGAAGACAAGCAATGAATATAGCAAGTAAGACATAATAAATGCAAGTGTCACGACCAGCCAGAACGCCCTCGACATATCCCGCGCTTCTAGCCACATCAGGTCTCGAGATTGAGAGAGTGTGCAAACCGGCGGCCACTGTCTCCTGCAAATCTCAGTCCTAGGTTCTGCTATGTCAACGATAGCTTGTACAGATAGCCTAAGAACCATACACTTTGCTTCATGACAGCTAAGCATTCTTTAGAGGGTTTGTCTATATAAGGGGCACCCTCCCCCTTCATTAAAACTCTTGTACAGTCTCCTTTTTCAGCAATATACTCCTAATTTTCCTATGCCATTTTTGCCTTCTGTTTCTGCTTAGTTTCGCCAGTCTGTATGGGTGGTGCTGCCGACTTTAGCCATTTTAGGGTCCTTAGAGCTTTCCTTTAGCACGCACACCTCTTGAAGGTTGTAGTAGGCTGACTTAGGAGCAGTAAGGTCAGAAAAACCTCACCTAAGGCCGCACATTGCTGAGCTTAATCGATCGAGGCGTGACAGTTGGTATCATAGCAAGTCTCGTAGCAGCCAAAAATAGCAGAAAAATGGTCAGTTCAGAAGCATCACAACATCCTAAGGGATAGGAGCCGCAACAGGGACGCGGCAAGGGCAAGAAGACTACCGTGAATGAGGTAGAAACAGCCTTCGAGGTGCGCTTGGCCAAGGTGGAGTTGGCCATTGCCCAAATCCAAGATGGGTTAGAGGACTGCTTGGAAGAAGTGTCCTCGTCAGCTAAGGAGTTCAAGGAAGAGGTGCGAGAGAAGGTGGACAAGATGCAAGAGAAAGTGGGCGAGGAAGTAGACTAGGTTGCCAAGAAGAACTCAACGTTGGAGGCTATAGTTGTAGCCCTACAAGCGGAGGTAGAAGAGCTCAAGAGGAGGCTCATTGCTTGTGAAGGTACCATCGAGGGAAGCCTGTTGGCCATGGCACCTAGGGCGAGATTGGAGGTTCCGAAACCAAAGGAGTTCAAAGGGACCCGTTCAGCCAAAGACGTGGACAATTTCTTGTGGGGAATGGAGCAATACTTCAGCGCCTTGAGCATCGAGGAGGACACCACCAAGGTTAGTACCGCTTCCATGTATCTTACTGATTTTGCCCTATTGTGGTGGCGTAGGTGACATGAGGACACCAGGCAAGGGGGAATACCGATCGGGACGTAGGAGATGTTCCAAAGGGATTTCAAACAGCAGTTCTATCCAGAGCATGCTACTGAGGAAGCCCGAGCCAAGCTGAGAAGGCTCACACAGAGGGCTGAAGTACGGGAGTATGTGCGGGAGTTTCAAGAGTTGATGCTACAGATCCCTACGCTTGGCGAGGATGAGGCCTTTTTCTCGTTCATGGATGACCTCAACCCTGGGCATAGCAGGAGTTAAAGAGGATGGGCGTCCAGAACCTTAAACAGGCGATCGCCGCTGCAGAGGCCCTGTGGAGTTCCAGAGGCAGGACAGGCCCGAGTCTCCCAAAGCCAAGTTTAAGGGTAAAGATGGGGGAGCCAAGAGCTCAAGTAGCAACAGCCCGCCCTGCTTCAACAAATGGAAGTCCTCCAGGGACGAGGGCAAGAGGAATTGGCGAGCCGAGAAGGGCAAGCAGACAGAGCAAGTTGAAAGGTCGCCAATGGCTTGCTTCCTGTGTGATTTGCCACACAGAGCCCGGGACTGCAGCCGAGGCAAGTTGGTTGCCATCGCCCAAGGTGAGAAGGAAGTTGATAGGGAAGCTTTGAGGATGGGCTCGATGGTGTCAAATGACGGGAAGACCAAGAGAGGTTGCCAACATGAGGAGATGAAGCTAGGGGCGATGGTACTGAACGTCGTGAAGACTAGGAGAGGTCGCCCACGGAAAGGGCTTATGTTCGCTGATGTGTTAGTGGCGAGCATGCTGTTAAACGCCTTAGTCGACACGGGCACGTCTGACTTGTTCATGTCAAATCGGGTCGCCAGAAATTTGGGACTCAAGGTCGCCAGAGAAGAGGGGTCCATTAAGACGGTGAATTACAAAGAGGCACCGATCACATGCAGGGCACGTGGAGTAGAAGTGCAACTAGGCGAATGGAAGGGTTGTGAAACGATTGAGGTATTTCCCATTGATGATTATTACTTTGTTATTGGCTTAAGTTTCCTCGATCGAATTAATGTTATTCTTGTGCCATTCGCTGATTGCATATGTGTGGTTGATCGCCGTCGCCAATGTGTTGTCCCTATGAGGCGATTGGAGGGGGCTGGAGTCAAGGTGATGTCGGTAATGCAAGTCACCAAAGGAGCTCGCCAAGATGGGAGTTCATACCTCGTCGCGCCGAAGAGAGAAGATTCTCCAGTCATCACCAACAATACCCCACCTGAAGTGCTGGAAGTGTTGGAGGACTTCAGGGATGTGATGACGCCCAAGCAGGCTAGTCGGCATGAATTTTTGGCGGAGTTCAACTCCAAAATGGCGATCAAATATGGGCGAGGCAATAGGGTTGCCGATGCCCTTAAATACAAACCAGATGTCGCCACAATTAGTTCGCCCGAGCGATCTCTAGTCGCTCAAATCAGAAAAGGCTCGTCCTAAGATTCCACGACCAAGGCATGGCAGGAGTGGACAAACCTAGTTAGGGCGTGCTTGCCCAAGGCAACCAATGGGTCGAAGAAACGGGCGAACCAGAAGAGGTGAGCTACCCGAACAGTGTCAAGGTGAGCGCCTATTGGGGTGAAGACTGCCCATGACAGGGAAGTCCAAGAGACATTGGCTTATAGGTTGATACTGCGCCAATGCCATAGACCTCAGTAGGAGTGCTTGGTTCAGTGGAAGGGGCTACCTGATAGTGAAGCGAGGTGGGAATCGGCACAGGCACTGTGGCAGTTCCTCGACCAGGTCAAGAAGTTTCGTGCGGGGAGGACAAAAGCGACGAGGGCGTCTTTAGGACAGATGGGGGAGAATGTCACATCCCGCTAGAACGCCCTTGACATATCCGGCGCTTCCAGCCACATCAAGTCCCGAGACTGAGAGAGTGTGCAAACCGGCGGTCACTGTCTCTTGCAAATCTCAGTCCTAGGTTCTGCTATGTTAGCGATAGCTTGTACAGATAGCTTAGGAACCATACACTTAGCTTCATGACAGCCAAGCATTCTTTAGAGGGTTTGTCTGTATAAGGGGCACCCTCCCCCTTCATTAAAACACTTGTACAGTCTCCTTTTTCAGCAATATACTCTCAATTTTCATTTGCCATTTTTGCCTTCTGTTTCTGCTTAGTTCCGCCAATCTATGTGGGTGGTTCTGTCGGCTTTAGCCATTTTAGGGTCTTTAGAGTTTTCCTTTAGCTTGCACACCTCTTGGAGGTTATAATAGACTAATTTAGACACAGTAAGGTCAGAAGAATCTCATCTAAGATCGCTCGTTACTGAACTTAAGCGATCGGGCGTGACACAAGGTTGATGAAGAAAGACATTTTTCTTTAATGAAAAAAGAAAAAAAGAAAAACAAATGGTAGAAATTTAGTACTATGAACATGGGCGATGGCGACCACTTAGCATATCAACAGCATAAGTCGCGGTCGCAATAATTTTGAGTTGTCAGGTATCTTACATTGTACCAAGTATGGATTTGTACCGGTTCAAAACTTGTTACCATCTGACGGTCAAATCAAGTCAAGATCATCAAACGGATACCAAACAAATCACTTTTCTTTGTTTTTGTTTTAATAATAATAATAATAATAATAATAATAATTACAAGCCTATGATGATAATGATGATGAATAAATAATAATAAATACTGAAGCATGCGTTATGCAATTACCGAAGAACCAAAAACCTATTATTGGGAGCCAGTCTGATCAGACATCTTGCGATTCTAATAATATTATTATGATACTTAACTGGCAACCTCATCAAGTATTCATTTTTTTTGGTTACACGTGGAAAAACATAAAAACATCTTGAAATGGCGAGGGAAGGAAACTCCCTAAGCATAAGCAGTTATCAAAGACTCTAGAGCTAGGGGAAGTCTATCAAGAAAGACAAAATCTACCTCAATATCACAAGCCATCTTAAATAATTTGTCTGTACAAAAATTTTTCTCTCTAAAGCTTTACTTGACATAATGAAAAAAAAAATGAAAAAAAAATTAATTAATCAAATAATTAAATTATAAAATAAAAAAATTATTATAAAACATAATTATTTAATTAATTAATTTTTTTTCTTAATCTCTTTCTTTCATCCTTTCAATATCACAAATCATCTTAGCTAATTTGTCTACACAAAAATTCTCCTCTCTATATAAATGAAAGATCTTAACTTCCCAGGATCGCACGAGCAGTTGTCGAACATCAGAAATTATACACCCATGAAGATGAGTCCGTTCATCTGCTGACTTACAATTTGAAATGAACACTACCAAAACAAATTATTATCAACGGAATACATGTAAATTTTTTGGTATTGCCAATGAACAAAATTTTCGTCAATAATTACAAACAATCGCTAATTACCGTCTGAAATACCGTGGTTAAAAATTCGTTGGTTATATTTTGTTAGTATTAAATATAAATTTGGTAGTGGAACATCATCTTCATTATCATGAAAACAACTACGCAAGAGATTAAGATTTAATTTGTATTCCACAGTATCAAAGGTGCAGTGAAACCCAAAGCTTTTTTATTTTCAACTGCGTTGGCGGGATGCATTGGAGCTTAGTTTTCCACTCAAGTGAAAATTAAATTTCCTACATTGCCCTTTTTTCTTTTTTAATTTGTATGTTAAATTTATATATTTAGTTAAAAAATAATTTCAAAAATATTCTTTAATAAAAACAATTTAAATTTTATTATTTATTAACTTTTCAAAAATAATTATTAAATATTTAATAATAAAAATATTAATTTATAAAAAATATATTTTTTAATTTTTTAATTTATTTATTAATTTTATAAATATAAAATACATATTATAAATTTTATTATCCATAAACATTAAAATAACGTCTACTTTAATAATTTTTTTTTCATTCACACTCATCTTAATTACCGTTACTATCGCAATTGCATAAAAAAAACATGTTACCATTTCATTATTTAATTTTACTGCTGCCGTAATTAATTTTATTGCCAAAATTATTTTTGAATTTTACCAAAATTAATATCACTGTACATTCAAATTAAACTTATGAATATGATAGTTGGTTTACAATTTTATATCAAAACAATAAACTCAAATCATCAATTATTTCAGAAAATTTATTGTTCGCTTACCCTAAAACATTGTACTATTTCACGGTTCAAGAAGTCCAGGTTCCGGTGCTTACAAATTATGCTAAAATTACTTCAATTCTGTAATTAAAGCGTAGATGTATGTCTAGCAATATAAGGGCAGACCGTTGGAATCGATTAGCCACTACGAAACTAAATATCGAGTGACGTGGACTCCGCAACTCCGTGTATTTGATATATATTAATATTGCAATTTGCAAATAATAATCAAGTTGCACAAAAGTATATTCCAGCACCACAAAAATTAGATTCATGAATATAATCGAGTAGTTGGAAGAAGTGAAAGTGAATTTCTTCTTCAATTATTTAGGTATAGTTTGAATCTTGAAATTACTTGTTAAGAGGACTATACTGTCTATCACTTTCAATTTGAACAGGATTAAAATTAGATCGTAAAACGGATGAGAATATATATCTATAGTTATACCAAAAAAAAATTCATGAATAATAGTTTAGTACGGTACAAATGAATTTTTAATAATTAAAATTAGTAGTCGATGAGATTTTGCCTTAACAATAAAGAGGAGGTTTATAGTCTCATATTCAAAATCTTATCGTATGTTTGAGTTTAGTTATTAATTTAATTAGTTAAGTGACTTTCATCTAGTTATACAAGTGCTAAGAATGTAATTGTTTATGATTGTAATTTTTTATTTCATGTACCTTTTCAAAAAAAATAAAACTAATAACCCCTAAACCCTAATGAAATTAAATTTAGGGTTATTGGCATCAAACATTTTAAATATTGATAGAATATTTAAAACTTGTCCTATTTTCTTTTGGACCACAATGCCAGGATGATGACAATTGATACTAATTTTCCTTGTTTGGTTTGAAGAGTTGAGAGTCCAAAATCATGGGACCATTAGATGTATAAAACAAAAAGTTTGGAACATAATTTTGGGGATTAATTAATTAGCCGATGAGCAGGGATTTTCGTTCATAAAGTCAAATGTCGACATCACAATACTTAAATCAATCATCAAATTATTACAATTTATAACCCATGCCCTCCCCATATAAATATTTGTGCATCTACCAATTTTGGAATTGAAGTTGGTCACGAGGTCATCTAACTTAATTCAAAAGGCTACGCAATTTCATGTGAAAACAACCTTAGGTTTTTTTCCTTGTCTGTTCATGCTCCCCCGGCCACCTCAATTATAAGTTGTGAATTAATTTCTTCTCTAAACTCTTAAACTTACCTTTCAGTGATGTTACCCTTTTCTTGGTTTATTCTCTTTCCGGACAAATATATTGGGATTATTTTTCAAATCATTTTGTCACATGTTCTAGGCATAACTGTTACCTATAAGAAAACGGAACAAATTTTCATTTTCAATTCTCTTTTTCTTTTTTTTGAAGTGAAATTGGAAGTTTTTCAAATGCAAAATTGCATTGAAATAAGGAGCTTCTTTCATATATATGATCATATAAGATCAAAAGAGTTAAATTTCGCAATTTCACCCTCAACCTAATAGAAATAACAATATATTAGATCAAGTATTCAGTTATTACGAATGATAAGTGATATATATATATATATATATATATATATATAAATGTCATGTTGTATAATAAACATGGAATAATTAGTATTGAGGTTTAGATAATAGTATGGTTAATTGTGGCTATACCGACACCATATAACAAGCATGAATGCAATTGATCGATGTTAACTTAAAATTCTTTCGAGTCTTTTATCAAGGAAGCAAATCATTTCGTTGACATTTTCATAATAGCGGAGTTCATGGAATTTCTGATTAGTGACTTAGTTGTAATTTGTCTATTATATATTTTTTATGAGATTTATTATTAAAAAAGTCTTTATCAGGAGTGGAGCAGCTATTTTTTTTGGGTTCATGGAGCAGCTAATTGTTGTTATATATTAACCAGTAATAATGAGTTTGCTATATTCATTTGACACGGCATTGCAGTTTAGAGAGTCGTGGCCTTTTTGTTCAGTTTTAGGTGGCTCACCAACTGGAGTATTCTACTTGTTTTTAGCTTTTGTTTTAACATTCTCAAGACAAGAAGCTGCTAACCAAGTAATAATGAATCATTTTAGGAATTAATAGAAAGTTTCACTTTATAAATCATATGAAAGAACTTTATGACCTTTTTGAATTAGAATGACTGCTTCTGCTATCAGAATTTCATTTTACACTTCTTTTTTGCAAAATTAAGCTTCAACTTTTCGAGTTTCTACAGAACAAAATAGAAATATTATCCATTTTCCTTCTGCTTTCAGAAAATGAATACATCATTTTAGTACGAAAAACTAAAAACATAATATGATTAAAAAAAGAGTACGTGCACGGTAGATGTGTTATTATCATAGTTATAAGCTAATTAACTACATTTAATAAATACCTACACTTCTGCTGCTAATAATATCTTACTCAAATGATTAAGACAAAATTGCCTCATGTTCTCAAATTTAAATTCGAATTCAAATAATATCATCATTTACTTTTAATTATAAAAAAAACCCACATTATTGATTCAAATCTAATCATTTGATTTTTAACTATATGTATTGTTGACTCAAATATCCAAATGAAAAACTACACATTTTAATGAAATTAATTTCTTGCTCTTAGTCTTGCATATTGGTCTTGCCTTTCATAAGATCCATAACGTTGGAATGATCTAATTTTAAATCTGACATTAATATATATGTATGTGTCTGTGTACACACTTGCTGGCATAGTCACTAATTAGTATTGTTGATACATACATATATATATATATATATATTGTATGATAATTACAGTTTTTTTATTTAATTAGGGGAGGAAGTATCCAAGTTAAAATAATTCTTTGCAACAAATGCAAGTAGCTACGGAGATAAGCAAGAAAATTTTTGTTATATCCAAGAAAACTAATTAGTACTGCTGATATATATATATCTAAATTATATAATAATTACAGTTTTATTCTTTAATTAGGAGAGGAAGTATCCAAGTTAAAATAATTATTTGCAACAAATGCATGTAGCTGGGAAAATATCCAAGAAAACTTTTCTTATAGACTTAATCAAGCTGCAGAGAGATTTCATTATAATAAACAAATTAAGACAAGTGATTGAATGATGAGCTACTAATTAATAAACAAGTCACTTCTAAATATAGTGCATTAGTACTGTATTCTCCACGTTACTTAGTTTCTTTCCCTCCCTAACGTATGTATCTACACTTGTGACCGATATTACTTATAAAGTCTAAAATCGATTTTAATAAGGTGGCTAGTACGTACATTTTTGAGCTGGAGCCTGGGCAGCAAGCAACCATAATTAATGTCCGGAAGATGTTGAAACATTATTGCAGTGCACTGTTACCACGTGCCACTGCAATAAATCTGCGTACCTAAAGAGAATTTCTAAATGCATTTTTTTTTATTTTTTATACCCCATTTTTTAAAATAAATTACTATTTATTACAAAAAAAAATTGAAGTATGAAAAGTAAAAAACGAAGAATATTTAAAAATTCTCATACCTCAAATGACTTATAAGACAAACACCTTTGTTATTTACTCCGCAAAAATGATTATTATACAAATAGGAATACTGCAAGAAAAAAAGTTGGTTCAGGGACTGGGAAGCTGGAAGATCCTCCTCACCGTCGAATTAACAAACAAGATTTGACCAGGTTATTGTTTTTTTTTTAAGAAATTAAATTTAAAGTTTGAATTTTTCTTTTTATTTCTTATGAAAGAAAACAGAATTGACACATGCAAACTCTATTAAATCTCATATACCAGTCTTATTATTCATCAACTTCTACCCCACACATATATTACAGAATATATAAGTACATCATATATTGTTATGTATGTTTCCTTTTACTACTAAGTCCGCAAGGCTAGAAGGTAAGCACGTGAAAGCTAAGATTCAACTTCAACCAACTTTATTGGGAGAAAATTAACCTCAAACCATTTGACATGCTCACACATATATAATTAATAAGAACAATATGCCACTTTTCTTTTCTTCTTCCTTTTTCTATCAGATCAGCAATGATTCAGCGAAAGAATCCAACTGCACTTGATCTTCGTTTGTCTTCAGAAGTTGCAGATACTCTTCGTAAAGCTTCTCTAGAGAATCATCATCTTCACTTGCTGCCACATGAGAGTGGCACTCGAAATCTGAGCCGTTAACGAGATCATGATCATCATAAGCGGCAAGAAAGCCGGTCCCATTTTCATCATCTTTCACATATTCTGACCAAGGGACTTGTACAACTACTGTACCTAAGGTTCCCTCTCCTCCTTGGCTTGAAGACACCGTGCTAATTGTGTTACATTGGTCAAAGCTGTCATTTCTGGGTAAAGAGAAAGAAGTGACCCGAATGGGTTTTGGGAGATGGACTTTGGGCTTTTCTGACGGCTCAACTGTCTGCTTTGCTTTGCTCTTGTTGTTTTGCTTCTTGTTACTGCTGCCCCTGCTGTTTTTTTTCTTCTTTACTTCTTGAACTACTGGCTCTGATAGCTTCTTGTGGGTGTGAGGGTCAGTTCCTTGGCTTATAAGTCTTTTGCTGAGATGGGTGTTCCAGTAATTTTTAATCTCGTTATCGGTTCGACCAGGAAGCCTTCCGGCAATGAGAGACCACCGATTGCCGAGAAGCGAATGTAATCTGATAATAAGATCGTCCTCATCTGGGGTTATATTCCCTCTCTTAATATCTGGTCTTAGATAGTTCATCCATCTCAGCCTGCAACTCTTTCCGCACCTAAGTAGCCCTGCAAATTCACCATTGAAAAAGAATATACACATGACAATTGACAAACCCCAGAAAATTTGGCAAGAACAAGAAGTCCTTTTTCAAAGAAAGTCGTGTCTAATTAATTTGTAGTTATAAGTTAAAATTAACGAATTAAGGTACCAGCTTTCTTAGGAAGTGATTCACCATTGAAAAAGAAAATACACATGACAATTGACAAACCCCATAAAATTTGGCAAGAAAAAGAAGTCCTTTTTCAAAAAAGGTCGTGTCTTATTAATTTGTAGTTATAAGTTAAAATTAATGAATTAAGGTACCAGCTTTCTTAGGAAGTGATCTCCAGTGGCCTTCACCATGAGCTTGAATGTACTTGACAAGCAATGTGTCTTCTCTGGGAGTCCATGGACCTCTATGCAACCCAACTTTAGAACAACAAGGTGCCCTTCCCATTCTGATCTCTCTGTTTTTCTTCTTTTCTTTTTTTTTTTTGCTTTCACCAACTCAACTCAACTCAACTCACTCACTCTCTCCAAGATACTTGCAATCAAACATTGGAACAATTCAGAGAAAGAGAGAAGAAGAAAGACAGGGAAAAGGATGTGTCCTTAGAGAGAGGGAGACTGAGGCTCCAAGGATCACGAGTCGCAAAAGCTTTGGCTTAGGCCTTTTAAAACCGTTGAAAGACAATGAATATTTATATGACTTAAATTTATATATATATTTTTTAATATTCCGACAATAATATAATATATATTTAATATTTGCATTTTGGTAATTTATTTGATTTTTTGGTTTCACGTAATTTATTTGATTTGGTCGTAAAGGAAGGATTATAGTTGAAGGATTTGCTTAATAGAAAGATGAAAGATTTGATAATTTAATTATTTGATTTTATAATTAATTTTCTATTTTATAACTTAAGTATTAAATTACTAAATTTTTTATTCTCATTTCTTTTTATTCTTTTTACCAAGTTAAGTCGAAAAGACGATGGCTTGCTAGTTTCTACACTACCTTTGCAAATTACGTGACCAAAATTATAATTTTTGTGAAATTTTCACACGAAGCTCAACGACCCGTCTCCTTGTATCTGCCCTTCTCAGTCCTCAATCCTCGCACTGTGCGGCTGTGCCGAGTTTGAAATAGCTCGCACTAGATTGCTATTGTACATGGCTGCTGATCAATTATGGCCGTCCACGTGGACAATGTAGTGAGGTCAAAATCAAGATGTTTTCATTTCAAAATTATTCGTTCTTATCAATTTCTGCTAGCTGCCTTGACTTTGGGAGTGGAAACCTCTAATTTCCTTACTAGTTTCTATTAATTTTTTCCTTACTAGTATCTATTAATTTTTTGCCATATAGTCATGCTAAGTATGGAGTATTATTTTTGGTTTGTTTCATGGGAAAGTAGTACAGAGAAAAAAAATCGAACTTTAAACTTAATATTTTTTAGAAAAGTTTAATTATTGTTAGGTCAAACTTTTATTTTTGAGTAGTACATTTTCATTATAAGCTATAATCACAATCAGCATATTACATTCCATGAATAGGTAACTATAAAAATCACATTACTCAAACTAGTTAAACTAGTAAATAACTATAACAAACTAAACAAACTAGTAAATAACTAGACTAATTCAAGCTTACATTTGGTGAGACTCGAACCTGTGACCTTAAAATTTGATTATATATGATGGAGTATTATTTTTTTTCTTAGTTCTATGACTATGACTAGATTTAAGCTTTAAATAGAAACTAAACTTAAACTGCATATATGATATCTCTTCATCACCTTCTTATCAAATGAAACATATATGATAATTAAGTTTAAGGTCCATATTAATTTAATTATGAAGTACAGTTATAATTACCTTATTTTTATGTTTATTTATAATTATTGCTACTCTTTCTTTCCTTCTCTATGCGTTGATAAGTTTCTTTTGATTTACACTATATATACTATTTAAGTGTTGTTTATTAAACCATTGAAAATTTTCAATTCATAAAAAATAAAAATTTTCAATAATTTAATATTTTTAATATGTTTGATAATGTATTTTAAAATCAACTTAAAAGAAAATTTTCAATGAAAAAGCATTGAATAAGATAAGTAAATAAATACCTACTTATCATTAATATAGAAAATTTTCAACCACTTTATCAATAAAAATAAAATAAATTGGACTATATTATCTTTAAAAAATTTATATAATTATTTATTCATTCATCAGGTTACTTATATACTCTAACTAGTCAGTGTTTCTCTACCACCATTCTTTTACTATTAGAGCATTGATATTGAAAAAAGTCAATGTCTTCCCCAATTTGACTTGTTCGAAATTGAAGACTTTGAAGATCTAAAGGCTGATATACTGTAGGCCTTGAAGACCATGTAACAAAGCATATTGGTTTTTTTTTTTTGACTTTTTGTTATTTTGGTATTTCAATTGTCATTGATATCCAAAAAGTTTTTTATTATGTTTCATTATGGCAGATTATTGCTTAAAGAAGTAATGATCCCATGAATAATTTAGAACTTTTATTTGTAATGCTTTTTTAAACTAAATGTGATTTGGGATTTTGATTTTCAACAAAAATTATTTTATTATAATTAAATATATTTTAGTTTTTTTTTAATTTACGATGTTTTTGGATTTAATAGTTATAGTTTTTTCTCATATTTCATACTTATATTATAAAATAGAATATTTCAATAAAAACTTGAATTTATTCGAAATAGTATGAAAATAAGGGTAAAAATGTAAAATAACAAAATTTCAAAATTTAAACATTTATTATTATCAAACAGTATATTTATATTCAGTACTTAATTTTTAATAAAATGCCAAACAATTTTCATAATTCAAATTCAATTCTTAAAAATTTAATACTAAAAATTCAACACTTAATTTTTTAGTTTATCATACAGCACCTTAGTACTTAACTTTACCTTTTAAGAAATTTCGAAAACTTTTTAGTTTTCATTTGTTCATGAAAAAAAGCAAGTTTCCCCATTAAAAGAAATAATAATTAGATCCTAATTAACTCAACCTGGCAGTTTAGTGGACCGATAGATCATATGATATAGGATACTGTCATAAATTATTGAAATTGAAATTCATCAATGGGATAAGTAATAAGGAAAATTTTGGGACCCTTTGTTAATTACGGGTTTAATTAGATTCTTTTATGGTTATTAGGTAGATATCAGGGAGAAATAGATTTGAACTTTGGATTTATATTCTATTAAGGATGAATAATAACCATCCGAAAACACGCAATACTCTCTCACTACTTTGAGAGCTTCTCTCTCTAGAAATGAGAGTTTCCTTCTTCTGCTAAGAATTCCTAATTGTTTTTCCTCATTTTTTCGATCATTGTGTTTTTATTTTTTTCTCACCTTCGTGCTTCGTTTAGGTCAATTTCTTTGTAAAGAGAAAGGATCGCCATCTAGGTATTGTGTTTTAATTCATTCTTTAGTCCATTTAGGAGGTTCTAGGGTTGTTTTTTGTTTAGAATCTGAGAATTGATTAGTGAAACCTTCATACAATTCAAAATCTATCAAATCCATTTTGTTTTAAGAACAGCTTCTTTGAAAGGGAGTTTCCATGGAGGGATTGGAGATCATATTGGATAAAGGTGATGGAGAGAGTCCGGAATGGGCAAGATTCATGGCCATTGGAAAAATAATAGTTGATAAGATGTTGAATAAAAGAGGAGTTACGGCTGTACTAAGAGGAATGTGGTCCATTGACACTGCACCAGTGATTTGTGAAGTTGGTTTCAAAAAGTATGGGATATCCTTCAAATCTGAAGAATGACTCAACAGAGCAGTAGAAGAGAGTCCGTGGTTAGTGATGGGGCATTGTATGACACTCAAGAAATGGTAAAGGGGTGAAGTTGCTGAAGAGGTTGATTGTTCTTAAGTAGAATTTTGGGTGCAAATCCACAACCTACCATTTGAGGCATTAACGATGAAGAATGGTGAGAAGATTGGGAATCATATTGGTAGGTTTGTAAAAGCTGAGGAGATCTAGAAGGAAAAGGGTTTCCGAAGAGGATTTCTAAGGATTAGAGTGGAATTCAGTGTTAAAAATCCTCTAATTGATGGTTTTTGGGTACCAAGAATAGGAAAGGAGAGATTATAGGCTTAGGTAAAGTATGAAAAGCTCTTTGAATTTTGCTTCTCGTGTGGAAGACTTGGTCACTTGTTGAAAACTTGCGGAGAACAGGCGAGTATGGCAGCTTACGATTCTTCAAAAATGAAGTTTAGTCCATGGTTAAGGGCGGTGTCAATCAAAGATAATCTTGGATGGAGAATTGGATCAAGCTGGTGGAGGAAAAAGGATGAAAGAGGGGCTGAGGAAGATGGTGGTAGTATGGAGAAGGTGGCGCGTGGGATGTACGATTTGGGAAAGGAGCGTGGGGCAGAGGAGATAGTAGTTTATAGATTAGGCATGGAAAGCGAGGTTAGAAAGGCGGTTACTCAGGAATTAGTTACAGGAGGCGGGAAAGGGAAGGTAGTTATTCAAGAATTGGTCACAGAGGGCGGGAAACCAGATGGAGGATTGGGCGTCAAAAAGTTAGTAAGAAATGAGTTAGCTGAGGTGGATGCACAGAGTGGTGGGGCTAGTAAGATTTTTGACACGTCAAGAAAAGATGCCAACCTGGAAAAGAAAAAGTAGAAAAGATAAAAGAGAGGGAGTTTTTGAAAGAAACAACATTAAAAGAAACAGAGAGTGTTTGGGAGATATCTTCTAAATGGGATGTTATAATACAGAGGAATGAAGAAGAAGTACTAATAGAGGAAATGCAAAGACAAGAAGCCTGCCATGATAGTAAGGGAATTGGTGTAGAGACGGAAGATTCTAATAGGAAGTTAGTTGCGAAAATTGGAAAGGACAACATAGTTGAATGTACTCAATATATTGTCGAGTTGCCTTCTAAAGATGAAATAGTTCAACTTAAGTCCATTGAAAAGAGAGGTATGGAAGTCATGGACATTGTTGATCAGAGGCTAGTCTATGAATTTGATTAATGAAGTTAAAAAGGGGTTGGGAGGAAATCGTAGACATGGGATTGAGGAAGAAATTGAATGTGGATGGAAGGGAAGTGTATTGTGAAGAACAAATAGAGGAAGGAAATAATAGGGGTTTAATGGAGAAAGGAGCTGAGATAGGAAGCTATAATCAGAGGAAAAATGCGAGAGTGAGGGTGAAAAGAAGAAGAAGGCTTACTCTAAAAAACAAGCTGGATAAGGAGGAGGGTTAAATTGAAGTACCAGTGGAATATGGGGGTGGGAGTTTTAATGTAGGAAAAGGCGGTGATGGGTGGCCTATAACAGCCACAAGGCAACCATGAAGATGATTGCATGGAACTGTCAAAGTGTTGGATCTACCTTGACAGTTCAAGCTCTCAAGGAGCTTAAAAGGGTAAAAGATCCAGATTTTGTGTTTCTGATGGAGACCAAGAATAGAAGGGAGAAAATGGAAAAATTAAGAAGGAGAATGAAATTTGAAGATGTAGTATATGTGGATCCAGAAGGTTTAAGTGGGGGTTTAGCATTATGGTGGAAAGGTGATATGGAGGTGAAAGTTGTTACAGCTGACAAGAATATAATTGACACTTTAATTGAAGATGTGGTGAAAAAAATTGTGTATAGGGTGTTCTGGATTTATGGAAACCCAAACTTTGAAGAAAGAAGAGTTTTATGGGAAAGTTTAAAGAAAAAAGCAATGCAAATAAAGGGGCCTTGGATGTGTATAGGAGATTTCAATGACAAAGCATGGAATTATGAGAAAGATGGCGGAAAACCAAAGGAGAAAAGAATGTTGAAATGTTTTCAAAAGATGATTTGTGAATGTAATTTGAATAAGGTGCATAGTAAAGGCCAAAAGTTTACTTGGTCAGGTATTAGAGAAGGAGTCCTTGTAAAGGAGAAACTTGATAGAGTGTTAGTTAATTTGGAGTGGTTGGAAGAGTTTGACAGGATGCAGGTTGTTAATCTTCCAACAGTTGAATCTGATCATTCACCTCTATTTGTGGATACAGAGTTAGAGGTTCTGAAGGGTCCTAGAAGATTTAAGTTTGAAGCGTTAAGGTTAGAGGAGAATAATTGTGTGGATGTCATAAAGGAAAGATGGAGGTATGATAATAGGGGATCTAAAATGGATAGAGCAATGGGAAAGCTTAGACATTGTCGGAGATTACTGATTAAGTGGAGCAAGGGAAATGTCCTAAATAATAAAAAGATGGTGACAAAACTGACACAGAAAATGGGAGAGATACAGGATACATGCAAGACAGTTGAAAAATATAGGGAGATAAAGGAGATCAAAAACAAACTAGAAGACCTATGGAAAAAGGAAGAAATTTATTGGTTCTAGAGATCAAGATGTAAATGGCTGAGTATGGGAGATAAGAATACAAAGTTCTTTCATCAATCTATTGTTCAAAGGAGAAGAATAAACAGAATAGTCAGGATTAAAAATGTGAATGGTGAATGGATAGACGAGGAGGATGGCATAGTAGGTTCATTTGTTGACTATTACAAGGAGTTGTTCAAGACAACTAGAAGGAGGAACTGGGAAAATGTTCTGGGGCATGTTCCAGAATTGATCACTGAAGAAGAAAATAAAATGTTGGTGGGAAAGGTTACAGAAGAAGAGGTTACAAATGCAGTTTTTCAATTAGGAGCATATAAGGCTCCTGGGCCGGATGGATTCAGTGGAATCTTCTATCAAAAATTTTGGAGAATCATTAAAGAAGATATTATGGAAGCAATGTTAGATTTTTTTGACAGAGGGAGAATGCTTGTAGAAGTTGACAAGACTGATGTGGTGTTGATTCCCAAAGTGAAAGACCCTGAGTTGGTTACTCAATACAGGCCAATAAGCCTGTGCAACTTTTTCTACAAAGTGATCTCCAAAATAATGGTGAATAGATTAAAACCTATTATGGGGAAGGTTATTACTGAAAATTAAAGTGCATTTGTAGCAGACAGACAAATACACGACAACATAATAATTGCTCAGGAGGTATTTCACTACTTGAAGATGAAGAAAAAGGGTAGAAAGGTGGAACTTGCTCTCAAAATGGATATGAATAAAACCTATGATAGAGTGGAATGGGATTTCTTAGAAGCTGTTCTTACTCAAATGGGATTTGATAGAGTTTGGATCAAATGGGTTATGGAATGTGTTTCAACAGTATCATATTCTTTGGTACTAAATGGAAAATCCAGCTCTAGTTTCTCTCCTTCTAGGGGTCTTAGATAGGGCGATCCTATTTCTCCATATTTGTTCTTGTTAGTGGTTGATGTTCTATCCAGATTTATAAATAATGAAGCACAAGGTAATAGGATAGTAGGTATTAAACTTAGCAGATAGTGTCCAATACTTACCCATCTGTTTTTTGCAGATGACTCTCTTTTCCTTTTCAGGGCTAATCGAAGAGTTTGTTCCCATGTTGCTGTATGTATTCAGGAGTATTGTGAGGTGTCCGGACAGTTGGTTAATATGGAGAAATCTAGTTTTATCCTTAGTAGCAATGCCACACTGGAGGATAAGGTAGAAATAGAAAGATGCTTGGGAATTAAAGCTGCTGCAAATCCAGGTACATATTTGGGAATTCAGTCATGTTGGGGTAAAACCAGATATGAAGCTCTAAAATATATATTGGATAAAGTTTTTATTGGCTCTTATAGGCTATACCGAGAGGGGGGTGAATCGGTTTTGAACTAACCTTAAGCTCGTTTTTCGATTCTACTAAATTCTCTAGCCCATATTGATATTTTCTAAGTTCTTTAAGCTAGGCAATTATACAATATAGATTCAATACAATAAACACAAATATAATTGCAAATAAGTAAAGAGAGTAAGGATAGAGAAATTTACGCAAGTGATTTATAGAGGTTCGGCAACCTTGCCTACTTCCTCTTCCTTGAGATGCTCCCAAGGATTTTCCCAAATTCACTATACTTGAATTTGTTACACTCCCTCTTTTTCTAGGCTAAAGAGAAACCTCTCACTTTTTCTAGGCTCAAGAGAAATCTCCCTCTTTTTCTTAGGCTAAAGAGAAACCTCCCTCTTTTTCTAAGGCTAAAGAGAAACCTCCCCTTTTTATAAGGATTGATTTGGTTTACAAATAATGTAATCAAAGAAAGGCCTCTAGATAGGCAAGTGATTACAATGTTTAAGTTCAAGGAAAAAACCTATACAAGATTTGTGCTTCTCTATACAAAGAATATGAGAATGATGGATGATGAAGACTTTGTAGCTCTTGATTTGTTGTTGAGGCTTGAGGAAAATGAAGAAGATGATGAATAGAATTTTTGAGCAGTTCCTCTTGCTTTCTTTAGCTTCTAAGCCTCTATTTATAGTCCCTTGGATGTATTCTAGCAGTTGGGTGGAGCCAAAACTTGAATATGACCATTGTCTCACAAAAACTAGCCGTTACAGGCTATTTTCGGGCAAAGGGATCGACCCCTTTCCATAGGGGATCGACCCCAAGCTTCCAGGATGTTAAATCTGGGCTTGAGGATCATTCTACCTTGAAGGGATCGATCCCTTCCCTTAGGGGATCGATCCCATGCCTCCAGAAAGCTATTTCCTGCACTATTTGGGTTAGAAATGATGTGGTCTTTGATCCTAATTCAACCCAAAACATTTTGGCATTTTTGTGGGAGTTTTTCTTGACTTTCTCTGATGAAAACATGGTCCAAAAATTCATCAAGTGATTTTCTAAAATATTCAAAACATTTTATGAAGTATTAAGACCAATAAGAATATGTAATTAAATTATGGTCTTAATGTTTGATATGATCACTTGAAAATGGATTGAGAAAATCATGTGTGATAAGGCAAATTTACAATATGAATTATAACATTAAATCTTACTTAAGTTTTTGTCATTTCAAAATATATATGGCAATTTAAAGCTAACAGTTTTGAAGAAGTTATCTAATTGGAAGAGGCAGACATTATCCTATAGAGGTAGGGAAATTCTTATTAAAGCTGTAGTTAGTTCTGTGTCTGCATATACAATGACTTGTTTCAAGTTCCCAAATAAAATGCGTGATAAGATCAATTCTGAAGTAGCAAATTTTTGGTGGAATCAAAAACAAGAGGAGAGAAGGGTACATTGGTGTAGTTGGCTGAAGATGACAATGTCAAAGTGTCTTGGTGGTATGGGGTTTAAAGACTTGACTGTGTTAATGAAGCTTTGTTGGCAAAACAAGTCTGGAGAATGTTGTGTAATCTGAGTGCATTATGGGTAAGGATGCTGAAGGGAATTTATTTTCCTAATGATGACTTGATGCATAAGTGTCTTGGTGGTATGGGGTTTAAAGACTTGACTGTGTTAATGAAGCTTTGTTGGCAAAACAAGTCTGGAGAATGTTGTGTAATCTGAGTGCATTATGGGTGAGGATGCTGAAGGGAATTTATTTTCCTAATGATGACTTGATGCATGCCAAAAAAGGAGTAAGAGCCTCATGGATTTGGAGTAGCTTACTGGTTGGCAGGGATGTTTTGAAAGAAAATGTCATGTGGCAGGTTATGGATGGGAACAAAGTTTCAATATGGGATGATTGCTGGATTTTTGCTATGAAGGGAAAGAAGCTGGTAAGGCTTACTGATAGTGAGGAAGAAGTACCCGAAAGGGTGAATGAAATTTTGGATAGAAACATGGCTAGGTGGAATTTAGAACAGATTAAGAACTGGATAACAAAAGAAAAGCTAAAAGCAATTGAGAGGATAGCTGTGAGTGAAGTGGGTGGTGAAGATAAATATATTTGGCCTTTTAGTTCTAATGGTATTACTCTGTTAAGTCTGGCTACCATAGACTAAAGGAATCAAAACAGTTGGTCTATAATTCTCCTTCAACCTCGCATTGGACAGATGGGAAGGTGTGGAAGATGATCTGGAATGTGGATGCACCTAGCAAAATCAGAATCTTCTTATGGAGAATATGCAGGAATGCCTTACTAGTTGAAACTGAGTTATGGAGAAGGAAAATAGTTCAGGATCTAATATGCAGACTTTGCCAACTAGAGGAAGAATCAATAGAACATCTGTTGTTGTTGTGTAGTTGGACAAAAGGTGTTTGGTTTGCAGTTTGTAGTGGGGTTAAAATAAACAAGGCTAGGATCACTACTTTTGATAAATGGATTTTAGAAATAGTTAAAGGACTGGATAAGGATGGATAGAAATTAATTCTGATGAAGATTGGTTTTATTTGTTGGTTTCTTTGGAAAGCAAGGTGCAACTGTCTATTGGGAGGAAAAAGCATAGATGTAAATATTGTTGTTAGGAGATGTATTGATGCTATTAATGAATGGGAAAATAATAGGGAGGAACTGTTATACATACCAGAAAATAGAGGAAAATCGGTTGTAGAGGTTGGCAGAAACCAGAACTGGATTGGTTGAAAATTAATGGTGATAGTGCTTATGATGCTGGTTCGAATGAGGTTGGTACTGGTGTAGTGGTTAGAAATCATGAAGGGAACATAATATCTGCAGCGACAAAGAAGGTAGTGGCAGACTCGGCTTTAATAGCAGAAGCAATTGCAGTAAAGGAAGCTGTGAGGATTACACTCAATCAAAGATATGAGAGAGTTATTTTGGAGACAGACTCGACTACCATTCATGATGTAATTAGTAAGAGAAGGCTGATTATGGATTGGAGAATTTGGCCAATAATGAAGGATGTTCAAGTATGGATGACAGGATTCCCAGAATGGAAATTCCATATTGTTAAAAGAAATGCTAATACAGTAGCAAATTGGCTAGCTAAGCAAGCAAGAAAGGGGATGTTCTTGGTTGGATGGTCTAGTCATATTTCATCTTCCTTAGTCGGGATTATGGATAAAGATGGAGTTACAGCCCCACCTGTATAGTTTCATTTCTTGACTATGGTTTGAAGTTTTTCCAGTAAAAGTAAGAAAATAGATTGTATGTTTCAATTACTTTTACTGATACATTGTATAAGACATGTATTGCTGAGAATTTTATAATAAAGGAATTTCTGTTGACCAAAAAAAAAGGATGAATAATAACCACTAAATAAAATTTTGATTGTTAGATTAAACTTAGATTTTAATGAAGCTTTTTAATTGTCAAACTGAAAAGTTGCTAACACCGGTGTACTAACCTATAATTAAGCGTTAATCTTGGAGCGGATCTTCTATAAATATATATGCACTAGTCCACCATCATTTTCAAGTTACATTTGTTTCCTTTTTTTTTCAAACATTTATATATATAATATTTGAAATTAAGCTAAATTCCAACAGGTAATAGAGAGGGTGATTGACCAACATTGGTTGGCGTGAGTGGTAGTATCTCTCGCCCCTTAACCAAGTGTCCAGGGTTCAATTCCTGGCCTTGGGTATGGAGCAAACTACGCTGGGAGAGAACTACCCACTTTGTGTACGCTCAGGATCTCCGACGGAGATTAGTCACTGTTGTCGACGGTGGATACTTCGTACCAATATCATGGTTAACCAAAAAAAAAAGAGAGAGGGTGATTGAGTTATAAGAGCTAGGAGGGTAAATGAATAAGGGATAATATTAATCTATTGTAAGCCCCTAAAAACATTAGCACAAGCTAGTTATTAAAAACTACTTGTATATAGAGGAACTATTATAGCAGTAGGTTTCATTATTTAAATATCACTCACATTTGATAACTTTTCATGATTAATTAATTTCCCGTCTTCCTTCTACGTTCAAACTTTTTAAAAAGAAAAAGCAAAGTGAAAAAGCAAAATAAAACATAAAATTAACAAAAGCAAGTGGAAAAAAAATTAGGTATTTATCTACTATGTTATATCATGCATGTAACTACTAAAATCAACAACCATAATAAATAAAATAAATGCATACAAATATTAATTAATTAATAATTAACGCCTCGAAACCCAAAAACATTATAAAGTTTAAACTTTTAAATCCCGCTAATTTGATTGGCTTTTTCTTTTTATTTTTAATTTTTAGGCATTGAAAGCCTCTATATATGTGTGTGTGTATTTTGTCTTTTTGTTTGGCTTTTTCTTTTTCCTTTTAGTTTTAGAGGGACCGATTAATATTTATTATATTATTTCTTAAAATATGTTTTATCACAAACATGCGCACGCCTGTATATTTATGTGCGTAAAATAGTATACTAACAATAAAAAAGCAACAAATTCATAAAATTATAAAATAAAAATATATTATGACAACATTGCACTTTTAAGAATATCAAAACTACCAATTTAATAGTATAATTATTAATTATCTTATAATCTTTTAATGAATTATAATTTTTATTTATTTTTTAGGCAATTTAAAACTTAAATAAAAAGTGTAAATATACAATATATTTTTATTGAAACAAAAAATAAATATATTTAGAAAAAAAAGTGATGTTGAAACTTTGAAATTAAAAGTTTGAATTTTTTTTATTTTATAAACTGATTTCAATATAATTTTTGGTTGAAAGAAAACACTGGAAGACAACATGAAAAAAAATCTAGAATAAGATGAAAAATCATATGGAGAGGAGAAATTGTAGTATATGAAAAAATGTAGTCTCTCCGATTTCCCATAAGGTTTGAACTCTCCTTAAAAAAATTGGTATTTGATTAAAAATTTATAAATTTTCAATAAATCTAAAAAGTTAATTTCACGTTTGTTAAATTTACATAATTTGATTTAAACATTACAACATTTTTATTATTTTAAGAATTCGTAAATTGTGATTAGTGAGTATAATAAATAGATAAATAATAATATGATTTTAATTAACCCTCTTAAATTGCAATTAATAAAATTAAACTATAAACCAAAATATAATAAATATAATAAATATAATTAACAATTTAAAATGAAAAAACCAATTAACTATATATGTGTGTGTACACTATTGACTTGCGAAAACTTTGGAGGCCCCTCAAAGTTCAAGGACTGTCCGGCATTGCATGTGACCGCATCACATATCCAAGTATTTCCGACTTATTCATCTAAATGCAGACAAAAATGGGTCTTACATTCATGGTTTATATTATCATGCTGTAATTTAGATTCCCTAGCAATAAATCGACGGAGTAATTTACAAGGGAAAAATGATAGAGAAGAGAAAAGAAAAACGTGCATGAAACTAAATTAAGTAGTCATCTAACAAGAAATATAAAAGTGTTGGATAGCTTGCTGAAGTAGTGAAAATAAATGCGTTTCAAACTCCATTATTACTTCAATGTCCTTAATCATGGGAGGGAATTCTTGATTTGATTTCTTTATCGTGTTGATGTCTGGGAATTGGGATCCAAATCCCAATTCCCAGATTCCCAATTGATTCTTTGGCTGCTGCTGACGAAACAAGCGGCCGAAGGTTTTCAAAGACGCGTGGAATTTGCCTACAGCTCATCGACTGTATGTAATTAAGAGAAATACCTTAGTTTTTCGAAAGAAATAACCAAAGCACATGCAATTTGGCTGTTTGGAGTGGAGATCAATCCTTGTCCGGATGACTCCAGCAAAATCATATGCTAATGAGTATGGGGACTAGTAGGGAGCCCCCGCTGGCCAATTTTTTTTTTTTTAATTTATATTATATAGATAATTTTTTACATTCCACCTAATTTTATTTCATCTATTTTGGTGAAACAATTGACCGGTGAGTTTAATTTTATACACACTAAAATTTAGTTTTCAATGTTGAAAAGAATGAACTATTTTTTTATAAAAATGGTTGAGATTAGAAAATATAAAAGGGATTCATTAATTTATTTATTATTGACACTAACATTAATTCTATCTTTTTCACTATTACAATAGATAATGCATTTTTAGCAATGAATATTTAAAAATGCATTATCATTTATACACACAACTAATTTATCATATAATCATTAATCTATAGTAATTTATCATTTAATCACAAATATTTAGTAATGTGATTTTTAACACTTTTATTTATAGTACAAAATTAATATTTTTATCTATAGTATTCAAAAATTTAATATTTTTATTATCGTCAAAATATCAGCATTGCAAATTTATACACACACACACACACTCTCTCTCTCTCTCTCTCTCCTCTCTCTCTCTCTCTCTCTCTCTATATATATATATATATATATATATATATATATGTTTACATCCTATTTTGTCAAGAGCTAAGTTGCCCATTTTGAATTTGCTTAATTATTTTAATTAAAAAATAAAAAAAATCAAAATCATAGTTTGCTTTTATTCTTATGTTAAACTCTTATTAATTAAAACTTTTACTAATTCAAGGACTAATCCCTGTAAAAGCAAACTTTACTAATTAAGAGCTTAATTTTTTTTTTCTAAATCACGATTTATTCAAAAGCAAATATGATACGGTGAACAAGTGATAAACCAATCAAGATGAAGCACATGATTTCCAAGCATCATTTTATGTTCTACTTTCCTTTCTCTACCAATAACGTCTTCATTTGTTAAACCCATTTCAAAACTTCATAATTGAAAATGGGTTCTTTTTCTCTATTTCCATGTATTAATTCATATAGACTTCCAAGCTACTCACACCCAAACGTTTTCACTCTTCAGTAATCTTTTTTTTTTCATGCATTTGCCTTGATTAATAAATGGATTCTTTTTTATGAAAAAAATATGCTATTGCCATGATAATATATATATATATATATATATATATATATTATAACTTTGCATATAAGTTTCATGTGTATATAACTTACTATATTTCATGAACTTGGCTAAAAATTTAGTTTGTAGTAAGAACTAAATGATTAAAATTTGAGTAAAGTAAGATATAATTTAACAACTGATTAATGATAAATTATATAGTAGCTTACCAATATATATGTATAATTTAATTATATGTAAAAATAATGCAGTATCTTAGCAAAAAAAATGCAATAATTTTACTAGTTCTTATTTTTATTTTGGAAAGAAAAGCATTACTCATACTTACACAAAAAAATAAAAAAAAATGAAAGAAGAACTCGCCTTCTAAATTTAAATTATTTTAAGAGGCCGTTCAGCTCCACTATTATTCAAACTTTTTTTTTGAAAGGTAGTATGATTTTATTAATAGATATCAAATGATATCAAATGGCCTTGTCCATCAGACATGGATAAGGCGAAACAGAGCAGCACGACATAGGCTCACAAGCCTCAAAAGCAAAAATATACACATAAAGCAGCCGCCTCCAATTAACTCAAATGCAGCACCCACAAACCCCAACAAGCTAACATGTCTAAAGGCAAACCAGTGGGACACCACTCAATGAAACCAAACCGAGAAAAGTCTCTATCAATTCCAAGCCAACAGACAAATCAAGCATCAGACGACGGGGTAGAAGAAATCACCTGAACAAGACATCTCCCGTGCAGGCCATCAACAAACACAATTTAAACATAATCGACTTGGCATCCAAAACTGATCAAAATGAATTCCTACTGCTCGATGAGGCAAAAGCACAAACAGCAAAGGGGCAAGACCCAAACAACCAAGAACCAAGAACACCAAAACCAAAGACCCAACCATAAAGACAACCAAGAACGCCCAAACAGAGAACCAAAGCAATCCAAGAAATCTAGGACAGCCAACCAAAGGAAAAAATGTCTGACGTTCTGTAGGAATCATCAACGCCCCACACAAACAAGATCTTATCGCAGCGCAATATCATTTTTACCTTCTTTTTTTTATATAAGGACAAAGAATTTATAATGCTATTGACAGAACACCTGATATAGTTGTGGTGCTCAAAAGCAAACTGAGCCAATCTCAGTACATCTACAACGATCCAAACAGAGACCTGCAACAGCCAAAACTTTTAACCCACCCGAAACACACATCAGCTAACAATACTCTCTGGAACAACTTATCAGATAGGAAAAAGGCAGCATCACAAAGAACCAAACAACCTCGATTCACGAATCCCATTCCTCATCAATCAGAAATCAAAACGAAACTCACGTCACAACCATTCCATACAAGTTGAAAGAACCTTCACCTCACCTTCAGCAAACACTGAACAAGTCATCTCAGAGACAAACAACCAACTTTAGTCAAAAACCGATAACAAATTTGAGCCTCTGTTGACCCCCTGTTTTGCAAGGTAATCTGCCGTTTCATTAATGACCCGAGGAATGTGAGAAATTTGCCATCTGCTGATTTGTAACTCAAGACTTTCGATCTGGTTAACCATCTTCCTAAGTTTCCAAGGAGCACTCTCTGGATGTTGTACCCATTTAACAGCATTAACGGAATTGCTCTCTATGAGTAACAGATGGGTCTTAGCCCACTTTGAAGTTGCAAAAATTAGAAAAGCCTCCCTGATTGCTAATAGCTCGGTAACATTGGATTCTTAAACACCTACTGATTTGGAGAACACAATCTTAATTTCTTCAGAATTGTCTCTAAGCAACCATCCAATACCAGCAGGACTTGGCTTTCCTTGTGCTGACCCGTCAACATTGAATTTAAGGGAGCCCAGGGGAGGTTTCATCCACTTGGCATCATTACGAGTAACCCTCACCAGATTTGGAAATCTGATAAAATCAATAATGGTTTGACCATTTAAGGGCCATTTGGCTTTAAACAAAAAAGCTAATCTCTGTTTCATAACCTCCATAATCTGATCGAGCATAAAGGATTTGCCTTTAAAAACAATTTCATTCCTAATAAGCCAAATAGACCAAACAACTGCAAAGAAGGCCATCTTCCAAACCTTATTGCACGTCTTAGAAGGGAGAGCTGATTGCCAAGCTATAAAGAAAGGGATTGGATCCTTGTGCCCGCTCCATGACAGCCCCCAATAAAAGCAACATTAAGCCCATACCTTTCATGCCACCTCACAAGTGAAAAACAAATGCCCAATAGACTCCACATGTAACTTACATAAAGGACAAGCAATAGAATCCCAGTGAATTAAACCCCTCCTAGCCAACGACTCTTTCATAGCAACCTTCCCTTTTAGTAATTGCCAATAAAAGAATTCAACTTTGGGGGGAGCCAAACCCGCCCACACCTCCTTCCAATAATCTTCTTTAACTTGAGTCTGGCTACACACCCTCTTACAGAAATATTTAACTGAGTACTCACCATCAGGGGAACCTTTCCAGATCACTTTGTCCTCCAAGTTCGAAAAAACATAAAACTCATTTAACGTGCTATAAAAATCATTCCATTGTATGATCTCTCAATCGAAAAGCCTCCTTCTAAGCTCTATACTCCAAAGCCAAAGATTATTATTCCAGCAACCAAATTCATTAATCTTCCCTTTTTTATTCAAAGCCAAAGCAAAGATCCTTGGAAACATAGAACATAACTTTACACCATCAATCCATTCATCCTTCCAAAAGGAAATTCTGTTGCCATTGCCAAGGCTGTACCCCACACCTTCGTTCATCAATGAAAAATAGCAATTGTTAGGGGATAGAGGAATAACTATATTCGTCCACAATCTTGATAACTTCCTGTTGTTAGCTTGGACAGGAAGGAGGTCATCTTGGTTTCCTCTATATTTCTCTTGAACAACTATTCTCCATAATGAGTCTTTCTCCCTGCTATACCTCCAAATCCATTTGTTTAACAGTCTTCTGTTCTTGATCTTCAAATCAACAATACCAATCCCCACTGAATTCCTTAAGGGTGTGTTTGGATGAGGGATTTTAAGGAGGGAATTCATTTCAATAAGGATATTTAAAAGTCTAAAATCTAAATTTCTTGTTTGGCAAAATTTTTTGAAGAATTTCAAAATTTAGTAAGGAATTTCAAAAGAGAATTTGAGCATCTCAAATTCTCTCTTGAAAATCCACTTAAAGAGGTGGTTTTTTAAAACTCCCCCCACTCTTCTTTCCTTCATTAGACATGCTCCACTATTAAATATAAAGTTAAAAATAAAAACATATTATTTTATTTAAATATAATATATATTTTTGTTTTTTTATATTATTAATAACATCTATATATTTTTACAAATTTAATGATATCCATATTGCATATTTTATTTGATTTTTTTCTTTTTTTAATATATAATATTATTATTTTTCTTTTATAATTAATTTTTATTTAATCAAATTCTAATATTCAAAAATTCTTTTTAAATATTATTGACCCAAACAAGTTAATTAAAAATGCTAATATCTTAAAATGAGATATTTTGAAATGCCTTTATTTTAAAATGCCTCAAAATTTTCAAATTCTCCATCCAAACGCAACCTAAATGTGCAAACCGAATTCCAACCCACCCAATGAACTTTCCTTTTACCTTCCGACCCACCCCATAAGAATCTCCTTTGAATTTTATCAAGTTTATCCTTGACTCCACAAGGCATTTGCATAATGGACATGTAATAGATTGGTAAACTAGCTAAAACAGACTTAAGCAACGTCACCCTACCTCCCATAGACAGAAATTTAGATCTCCAACCAGCAAGTCTTCTTTCAAAATTTTGAACTACCGGGCTCCACAACTCATAAGACAACGATTGACTCCCTAAAGGAAGTCCAAGATACTTCGAAGGCAATTTCTCTGACTTGCAACAAATCAAATCCGCCCACCTGTCCACAAACTCTTGATCTATGCCAATACCAGTGAGACTGCTTTTCAAGAAGTTTATTTTCAGTCCAGACATTAATTGAAAGCAATGAAGAACCCTTTTAATATTAATTAAGTATTTCTCTACTGGTTCACAAAAGATTAATGTATCGTCTGCGTACTGTAAGTGGGATATCCTTAACTGATTACTTCCAACAGCCAAACCATTTGTGAGTCTGAGCGTAGTAGATTTAATCAATAATACATTGAGAGCTTCAGCAACTAAATTAAACAAGAAAGGAGACAATGGGCAGCCTTGACGAATGCCCCTACCTGTGCTAAATTCTCTTGTTGGTACTCCATTCACAAGAACAGACATTGAAACCGTGGATATGCATTCTTGGATCCACCACCTCCACTTCGCTCCAAAGCCCATTTTACTCATTACTAGATCTAAAAAGTTCCAATCAACACTGTCATAAGCCTTTTCGAAGTCTACCTTAAGCATTAGGCCTCCTGTACCTTTTTTTTTTATCTCATCAATCACCTCATTTGCTATCAAAACATAGTCCATTATTATTCAAACTTAATAGGTTTAAAACTAGGGCATCACAACCAAAAAGAAATAAATGAAAAGCCTAGCCGCACCACTTATAAGTATACCCTCAGCTTTTGTTTTTCTTTTTCAACTAATCCTTTGCCTTCCAAAGGCAAAGATTATGACGACTAATCTTTCTTCCTATTTTCCCTTCCAACCTAAATTACAGATTAATCATCAACAAACACACATCTCTCAACTTTGTTTACAGGTAACACTTTTGGTTTATTATTTCAAGCATTTTATTAAAAGGATTTTTACATGAATCATAAATTAAAATTTGTTGGGCATTTAAGTGGTTCTATTGTGATATTAATTTCAATTTGGTGAATGATTTTTGGTTGGATTTTCTGAAAATTAGTTTTATAACAAAATTTAAAGCTTTTGGGTATTTTTATGGTGTTAATCCCTATCATGCTGGCATTTGCTGGAAATTTGGGTTTAAAGAAATAATTACAATAGTATGAAATTATTTTTTTAATATTTTCTGTTTGATTGTATTATTGTATGGATATTTAAATTTGATTTGGGTTGTGTTCAAAAGATTGAATTAATTGGTAGCACTCTAATATTTTCTTTGCTGCAACAAAGGGAACTTGGTTTCTGTCTGGTTTTGCTTTAATTTATTTGGTTTACAATATATATTTATTTTTGAGTAGTTTTAATTGACTTTTTTTTGTGTTTCTTCATTTTGCAGGGTACCAAAATTCAAATTACTTTTTTTTTTTAGAAATGTGGATGTTTAGTTTTGTATTTTTTTTATTCATTTATTTGGAACTTGTACAAGAATATTATAATTATTTGATGGAATGTAAATGGAATTTCAATGTTCAAATTGTATTTTGAGTAGCATTTTTATATTTTAATGAATATACATGGAATATTTAGAAATTAATCTTGCACATTCTTTTATTTTAATGAATAGTCAACGACAAAATTATCATTTCTAAATTTATTTGTAGCCATGACTATAGTCGTTGTGAATAAAATTAGATATGACAGAATTATCATTTCGACTATAATCGTTATGAATAAAATTAGATATGACAAAATTGTCATTTCGTATTTATTAGTAACAACAACAATAGTCATTGCAAAATTAACTATTGCAACAATAAAAAAAAACTGTTGCCAAAAGCAATTGCAACTAGATATATTCCGTTACTAAAAAAAACAAAATATTAAGTTGTTGCTAAAACAAAAATTTAATTAGTAAAGACAAAAAGTCGTTGCAATAAATACGTTTTTGCAACAACTTATTATTCAATGAAAATCATTACATATGCTTTTAGCAACGAAGTTTAACGCAACAACCTTGCAACGATTAAAAGTTGTTATGAAAATGTTTTAGTAACGATAAATTTGCATTTTGCAACGACTTTAAATGTTACAAAGGATCCATTTTCTAGTAGTGTAATTTCCTTTCACTTCCAAGAAACAGTTACAGGAGAAGTAAAAAAAAAAAGCTATCACTTGTCTGGCCAAAAAACATGTATTGGGAGTTTTGCGTGTATATTATTGGTAAATAGTACTATATATATTAAATATCACCAGTCCACTGGTACTTTAATACTCCTTATTCTCTCTCTTTCTTCAAGCATTGATAAGTATTTCAAATTTGTGATCGACCCTTATACTATAACTAATTCTTATTTACATCAACAACTTTGCCCATGTCCACTTGGAAGCGCCTAAGTGTAAGAGGCCCCATCTTAAGCAAAATCGACCTCACTACCATGGCTTCCTCCACAAACAACCTCTTTCGATTTTTTTGGTGAGGCTTGTGAGGGGCACGCCCGCTCCTCGCAACATCAGGATCACCTTCCTGGGGAGCATATTCACTTCTCTGCGACCCCGAACTTTTGCGACCCTTTGAACTATCCGCAGGACGGTCACGAATAATTTACCTCTTCCTTTTGTCCCGTTCGATCTCTTGCGTAAGGTGACCAGGCTCACCAATGACCGAAGGTGGAGTAGGGGTGCAAGGGCACCTTGAAGTGAAGGCCTCAATCTGAAGCTGTTTCCGTGGTGGGGGAGCATCTAGAGGAACTTTAGAAGAGGACACTGAGGCCTTCCTCTTGCGGATAGCATCCTAGAAACTCATATCTGCATGACACAAGAAAGGAAGGTTAGTATGCTAGGTCAAAAGACATTAAACACGTGTGTGAAGGTAAAAAATCATCGTTCAAAACCTAAAATGTCATCGAAGTCATTTAAATTAGCTAGATTCTCATCCGATGGAAAGTCGTAGAAGGGACTTCCAAATGCGCCATCTTGGTTCCACTCAATGTCTTCCTCGAATGAACTACTGACATCTGTAATCTCAGGTGTTTCATCTCCCGAGTTTGAAGAAGAATTATCTATAAGGTGACCTACGGGGTTCGTTGGCTCGACTAGGGAGACCACAGGTGGATCATTGGGAGAGAAGCTATGAGTGCCTGAAGCCGAAGGTAGGTTCGAAGGAATAGTGGGAGTCTCGGAAACAATTCTGCGTACTCCCTAACCAGCCGTAGTAATGTTCTCGGGGGTTAAGAGAAAAAATAAGTTTCACTCTTCAGTAGAACAAATGAGTTGTATGGACTCCTTAAATTGGTCTCTCAAAAAAGCTAAACTAAGTTTTTCAAAGCGTCTCGTGTGGTCGCTAGTATCACGGTTCCACTTAGTAGGGATTCTCAAATCCCTCGAAATTTCAATAACGACCCACTCGCTCTCGAATTTGTGTAACTTATTAGGGGGATCTGGAAAAAATCTTATCAGGGAACCCTTTGTCTGACACCCTTTAAAGAGAATATGTTACTAACCCGGGTAACCCACGAACTCTGAAAAACACATTTAGAAGGGGGATAGAAGGAATGATACCTAAGTCACGGCACACTATAGAGAATCCCACTAGCTGGGCCCAACCATGGGGATGAGGTTGGCATCGGACTATCTCTTTATACCTAAAAAAGTCTAGTCCAAATTCGGAAAGTGGAAAACGGAAACCAAAAACAATGGAAGCTTTATGTACAACTACACTGCTGACAACTAAATCGAGGGAAGGTTCCCTACTGGTTGGAAGTCTATATTGATAGCCCGCGAGAAGGGGGAAGCAAGTATTGATTTCTTCTAAATCTGCATTGGTTAACTTACACTCAATACCACCTTTCCTTAATGTTTTGCTTACACCATGAGAAGCCATAACTAACTATAGGCGAGAACAAGGTAAAACAAGTGCTATAGGCGGGAGACCTAGACCCTGTGGCAGAGCTAAAACCCTGAGGGAGACTACGACGGCACGGGAGACTCAAAACTAGTGTGAACGGTATGCATTGTGGAAAACTTACTTTCTACGGCAGGCTAAAGAGTGCAAGAGAGTTAGGATGCGCGGCAGGCTAATCACGCGGCAGACTTAAAGCGTGTGACAACCTAGACTTAGGACGTGCGGCAGAGTGTTATTATAGAGAATTTCTTACACGTTCAACTCACCTTCTGCTACTTATATAGCAGCGGCAGAGAATACGAAACGTCGCGCACCAAGAATTACCTCTCGCAGGATTATGGTTCGTGACTTGCAAAAAATACAAAAAAAAAAGATAAAAATTCACAGAAAAAAGACCAAAATATCCTGAATCTATGTATATATCCTCTCTTTATTGGAAAAAATCTAATAAGAGAGTGAGGAGCAATTGATATAGGAAAACCTAATTTGAGAAGGCCCATTATGGAGACAGCTCAATAGCCACGTGGCACAGTCTTATTGGGCCACGTGGCTATATCATGCGGGAGACACCTTCCCACCGTGCGGGAGGCTGTATCTTGCCGTGCGAGAGACCATCTCCCGCTTGGTGAGATACAGCCTCCCGCCGGCTGAGAGGTTTACCCCTGCTTGCGAGTGGAAGCCCTTGCAAGGCGGGAGGCTAGCCGCAGATAGCCTCCTGCTCATTGTAAGTGCCTGTCATCAAACGACATGCATCCTCTCGCCTCCGAGGAACAACGGGCGTTGGAATTTTTGAGACGTATAGGGAACAAATTCTCTAGAAGCGCAAAAAGATAATATTGCCCTCAGGTAATTACTCTGCAGTAACGGTAACTCATTCGCTTATAAATAGGTCACAAGTACTATTTTATTCTCTAATTTTTTATTAATTCTGGCTTTTACGTTCAATACTTCCAAGAATACCGTGCTGATTTAAGCATCGGAGTGCCTGCGCAGTTAACCACCCCCTACGTCTCTTTGACTTCTTTGTTCTTGCAGAATCATCCAATGCCACGTGTGTAAAGGAATCAAATTACTTACGTCAGCAATTCTTCATTGTTGTTTTGTACAACAACACATACATACATACATATATAATATATCTTCCTTGTCGTCTTGAGATTTGATCAAGTAGGGTTTCTTTTAGTTTTGTTTTTTTAATCTGCATAGAAAATTTGGGCACTGTTAACTAGCCAATGTTGCATAAAAGGGAAGAATTGCAGTTTTAACCGCTAGTCAAGCAAAAAATGAAAGGCAAAAAAAAAAAAAAGCTAAACTAAGTTCTCGCTTCCTGTCGACCAAGATTTCTATATATCAGTTCAAATTTCAGGTGATGCGAGAGCTAAGATTATGAGAAAATTTTATAGTAACCAATAAAGCATTGAATACAACATCTGCATAACACTCACCCTTACCTTACCCATGCAAATACGGTTCCACTCATTCTCATTGTGGTTATAAGTATAACCAACAATGCCAACATGGATTAATGCTGAAATTTGCCATTCAAAAATGCTAGCAGGGGAACCGTATTTAGAGTTTACTTATCCGTTGAATTCATGCTTATGTTAATAAAGCTGGATTTAGTGATAATTTTTTTTTTGAGACTTTGAAGTCTCAAATTCAATTCTCATCATATGTGAGCTATATGATTACAAGTTTTATAAATGTAATATTTGATTATAATTTTTTTTTCATGTAATGTACGTTTTGAAAAAAACCATTGACTCCATGCAGAAAAATTGAGTGATACAGAATTAGCCATCTATGCATGAGTAGGCGAAGCATTCACTCATTAACAGCTGGCTTCATAAGGAGCCGGTGAAGGTTGTTTTAAACAAACAAAACTTAATAGTACATATATATATATATATATATATATATATATATATATATATATATAATATTCCAATTTTTACTTTTTCATGATTTCCAAACCTTATTCCAACTCCCCCATTATGGGGCCAGCATTTAGATTCCGCCTAACTGCCTAAGCACTGAGAGCTCTATTTGTAACTAATATCAGAGGATCCAAGAAAAGTCAATCAGATGTGAAATAGGAAGTTCCAAGAGTGTTCGACAGTTTAAAATTCTCCTGTTATATATATATATATATATATATATATATATATATATATATATATATATGTATATATATCTCTGGAAATTGGCAAGCAAAAATGACAAAGGCATAAAAATAGATGAAAATTAATACGCTCTAGACTTTGTTCTAAATTGAATGATCTCTCTATATATATATATATATATATATATATATATATATATATATATATATATATATATATGTATATACACACATACTTGCAGTCTAGCACGGTTAGTAATTTCCTTTTACTTCCAAGAAACAGATACAGGGGAAGTAAAAAAAAATGGCTATCACTTGTCTGGCCAAAAAGATGTATTGGGAGTTTTGCGTGTATATTGTTGGTAATGGTACTATATATATTAAATATCACCAGTCCACTAGCACTTCAATACTCCCTATTCTCTCTCTTTCTTCAAACATTGATAAGTATTTCAGATTTGTGATCGATCCTTGTACTATAACTAATTCTGATTTACGAGTAATGTGTATCCCAAAGGACAAGTCAAAATACCCACCAACCGAAGTGACTGCAGCCTTTCATTAATCAGCAGCAGTCAGCAGGGCTAGATAGCCTTCTAACCCTCTTGCGCTTCAAGGAGATCGGCTCTTTCATCCTAATGTTTCTTTTTACTACTTACATATATCAATTAATTAATGAAACACTGATACATAGGTAAATCCAATTTTTTTTCCTACAAGAATGAGAGAATCAGAGAATCGGTGTTCATGCCAATTGCCAGGCTTAAATATATATAATTTGCTTTAATATGCAAAAATCTTTTCTATAATTAACCCTTGCAATTTAATACAAAGCTTGCGCATTAATTAATTATGACTACCTGCATCTCAAGTGGCTGGGGCTAACAACCAATGTCCTTTAGACCAAATATTTCTCCCAGATTGAAGACAGAAGACATAGCTTGGCTTAGTGCATGGCACTAGAACAACAATCCAAGCGTAGCATATCACTCGAATGTGGAGATAGACTTATAGACTGATCAATCATTTGACAATGACCCCATCCACTAGAGAGAATGCAAGCAGCCGCCAGAATGGTCCAAAACCTGTTAATGCACAACGACTACCAAATATTCAACCACCCAATAAACCAAGGAAACAAGCGGCACTAGTTTTTCGAAGAAACTCCTGGCCACCAGCTACAATTCTCCTCCTTGGCCACTCTAAACATGTGTTTCCAAAAGACCCCACAAAATATCTCCAGTTGTACATCAATATACAAAACCTCAAATGGGTCTCTTGTGGCTCTAAGATTTAATTCCATTGTAACACATTTGACAACCTTGGTTGGCCTGCTAAGGAGAAAAGTGTTGCTTTGACGTCGTATTCGGTGCTTATGCAGACATATACTTCAACACCACGTCAGGCTCTGGATGTGGCTTAAATCCAGTCATACGCAAATGGGAAATCGACCAAGCATCAATCATTTTAGCCCCAAACGACAAAAGCATCAATACGCGTGATGTTATTCTTGTTTTGCCAAAATCAAACAGTAGAATTTCGAGGTCATCTCAGTTAAATCATCTCAATAAAGCTAAAGGTGGATTGGTAATCTATAATTTTTTAATGATCTGACCCTTCCATCCCAACCAGCTGTTACAATTACCGGGCCCCATGAATGTGAAGAACCAAGTGCACTCTAGCAAGATGTCCTAAGAACTCGTACTGAGAATTACATATTGTAGAAGATACAACCGATGAGTTTGGAAGGGGCAGCTTTTCCTCTGGCCAGGTTGCAGTAGCCCTGGACAAAGATTCCGAGAAAAACCCATGGCCCAGCCAGAAACATTCAGAAGAGTAGAATTGTAATTTGTGTTGAGAGCTCTCACCCAACTCAGGTTGCAATAGCTCAATATTCTCATTACAGCTCCTTCTGCTAGAAGAACTTTGGGTGAGGATGAAGTTCCTGACATTATTGAGAAGAGTTTCTAGACGTCATCCCACACCAAGATATAGCAACTGATGAATATTCGATTACTGTTGATAGCCTGTGTTCGATATTCTTATTATTATTATTAGAATTATTATATACATTTTTCCGATGAATGTTGATACGCAAACAGAAATTTTTCACAAATTCCCTTTACTTTCACACATATTTTGCTATCAATTAGTACACAAAGTCTTTGTCCATTGGGGAAGAAACAGGCAAGCTCATAAAGTCAAACCGGATCAGGAATTCAGGGCCAAAATCGGAAGCTTATAACCCAGACCTGCTTAGTTTCAAGGCTTCAGGCTAAGGTCTTTGAAACCCTTTAGCCCGGCTCATACCATAGGACCAAAATGAAACGGATAGTCGAAACTGGACCCGAAAAAGTGGGTTTGTTTCCCTGTCCAAACTTCATGCATTTTCAATGCTGAAAGATATGGATAAAGCTTACAAGCTTATAAAACTATCTACTTATCATCAACTTATATTGTAACCTTATATACACCATTTTTCAAATAAAATGATTTTATTGTCATTCTAGCTAGATGTATGAGGAAAGAAAGAAACCATATTATTACTGATTTGAATCATGGGGGAAAAAGTTCAACATAACATAGACGTTGTTATGTAATTCTAAGCACTTTAATGGATGGTTCTTTTCTTTCTCCTCGTCTTCCTTTTTCTTTTCAGATTGTTGTCTGGGGCCTGCCATCATTTCGTTTAGGCATTGCATCGAATTGGGCCCCCAATTCCTCCCTGGCAAAATCATTACCCAACAAAGGACAGAGTCCCAGTGAAATTTTGGCCAAGAGTGTAGCCAGTAGCCAGTAGACACTTTGAAAGCTCGAAACATCTTGAAAACTTCCACCACTGATCGCCAACCCTGGAAACAATGAAGCTCTAAAACAGGACCATTTAAAGTTATATTTTTTCCAGGAAAAAGATCATCTGAAATGCGTTTCCTTTCCTTGGCGTGATTACAAGGAAGGTAGATTGAAGAAACGCAGAGCAGATAAAAATGAACGATGGAAAAGAGGGCTAATGACGTGTAGAGCACCAGATCCATGTGTTACACGTTAAAGTGATTCAAACAAGTCATCAACCTTGGCTTCTACCTGTCGCTGGGAATATAAATATTATATTAGCTTAGCCCGCCAAGGCATCTGTGCTTGAAGCACTATTTTTATTTTCCATCCCCTCTCTATGTTCTTCGAAACTACGAAGCGCCTTTTTTGCTTTTATTTACCTACTGATTTTTTGGTACGTACGCATAATTTTATCTTTTCTAGGAGACATAAAAAGGTTTCTTTATAATTGTGTAGAAAGAGCACACTTTTTCCGCTCCAATTAAATGACACGCATCATTTTGTTCTAAGAAAAAAAAAGAGCTAAAGTTTCGGCTAAAATTGAAATTCAAAGACAAAGATTTGGCTTTTGGTTGTAAAACAAAAATTTGATAATCATTAAAGATAAGTAATTTTAGATAAAATGACACAATAAAATATTAAAAAAATTATATATAAATATAATAAAAATAAAAAATCAATTTAATATTTAATATGTTCACACAAATTATAATAAAATAATTTTTTGTATTTTACAGGATTTGATAAATTTAACGCATTCATGAACATGTGTTATAATTTAAATAAGTGTAGTCATGTACAGCACAGGGAAAGGAAAAGGATATAATCTTTAATTAGTGGCGTCAAGTCTCAAGTCTTAACAAAGTGAAAACACGATGAACGAAGGAAGGAAGAAAATGCAAGGGGGTTTCCAATGCGAGTTGTGTTGAGGAAGAGAGCGTGTGATCGTTAGTTGTAACCAAACTCGAACAGTCACTGAGATTCTCAGTCCTTGGCGGTTTCGAAGAATTCCAACCCAAATGTGTCACCATCGCAAAAGAAGAAAAGATCACCCATGACCCGGAAAAAAAAAACTTCTGTTAGTGCTACTACACAGACATCCTATAGGCTATCGCCCAGTATTTGACCCCCACGTTGCCCTCTGTCGGCTCCTGTCGGCTCTCACCATCGACGTTCACTTTTTTTCCTTTGATCGAGTAAAAGTATTCTTGACCGGTAATATTTGTGCATCAACTTCCATTTGTCAAAGTTGTTGAAGGTGGAAGATGGTTACCTTTGCATCGATTTAATTACAAGGCAAAATTCCATAGCTGCAACTGAAAGAGCAACTTAAAACAATCACTATGAAATACTTGCCATGGCATACTTTTAGATTCAAAGGATCATCAGGGACTTTTTTTTTTTATTATAATGAAAGTTTTTTACCTAAGAAAATGAGAACTATAAATTCCAACTTTAAATATGTAAAAGAGATGATTATTTAAATTAATTCTTAAGATTTATTAAGTATATATTTTATAAAGAAAGAAAAGGTATGATATCCTTGTACCCTCATTATTTTTCCTTCTTGCTAATATTAATTTGGAAATACATGATTTTCAGAGGTTTCCATTTCTAAACAGATTAAGAACTAGCAAATTCTTGATACTCAATTGACTGTGACTTGAAGTACAAACTTTTCAGCTATCTTATTCCCACCAAACGATATGTATGCTAGATTTCATTGCTCAGAGGCAACAAATCTTATGTCTTAGAGACGGAAATGGTGTTGCAAACTTATAATTCTACAAAAATTTGAAATTTGTTGGTTGATGAATTAATAATACCGTTTTCAGACCATATAAAGAAAAAGAGAAAAGGTCTCATATGAAGATTAAAAAAATAAGTGAATCATAGATTTCTTTAACAGCAAGGAAACGAAGGGAGCTACTTTTAAGAACATGAAAAAGTAGAAGCGGTGAAGAGGATCTTTTGACAAGTGAACAGGGAAATGTGCTGTGTGATCAAAATCTTATCTTTTCGACAGACCAAACAAAACCCAACCCAACCCAACCTCTACTATATTCATGAACCCAACCTCTACTATGTTCATGACTAGTCCTTTGTAAAAACACTGAAAAGGAGTGACAGGAGAGGAACAAGAATAAAGACTTTTCCCATTATTAGGTCAAAAAGGAGAAACCCACCACAGTACACATTACTCATAATTCCACCCACACTCAGTTCTTCGTATAAAATAAGACCAAAGCAAAATTGATGTTGTAATATTTTATGAGTAGTCAAAACAAACGCACCTCTCTTTTCTTCTTTTCATCATTCATAAAGTGAAGCCAACACATAAAGCCAGCAAAGAAACAGTCTAAAACATTCTTTCTTGCACTAAAGAGAGCAGCTGCAGACAAACAAAGGAGGTTAATTCTCTTTCACTCGTTAGTTCTCTCTCTGTGAAGTCATCAGTTTGTTTCTTTTTCTCCTCACTTTTCATCAGTTTGTTTCTCTGAGTTAATGGATGCTGCTAAATGGTCACAGGTAGGTGGATTTGATCCTGATTTTTTTTCTCTTGATTAAATTGAGCCTTTATTCTGTTCTAGAGTTTTTTCTTTTACCCTTTTTTTGCTTTTTTATAGAGTAATGAAGATCAAAGTTCTACTTTTTTTTTTGAGACAACAAAAGCTATTGTCTTTCTCCTTTATTGGTTCTCAATGTTATTCATCAAGTACCATAATATGTGGATGATCAAAATCCTTTTTGGAAGGTGAAGTTTAATTTTGTTCTTGGAACATAAAAGGCTGCAGTTCTTCCTTTTTCCATCTTTTTTTTTTCTTTATTGTGTGATGGGTGAGATAAAGGGTTGGAAAAAGGTTTTATTTGTTATTATTGTTCTTGTTTTTCAATAAAATTTAGCAGGCAAAAAGCTCACCTTGTTTTGTGTGTTTGCTTGTTTTATCTTCTGTTTCAGGTTAATTTTGTTATTTATGGTCTGTCTGATCTTTTGTCTTGCTAGTGAAATGATTGCTCTCTCTCTTATACATTTCTAGGGTTTTCAGGATATTGGTTTGGTGAAGCCCATGGAGGAGATGGTTTCTAATACATGCCCAAGGGGGCAGTTGGAGAGAAAGACAAGGCCACCAGAGCAATTGAATTGCCCAAGGTGTAACTCTACCAACACCAAGTTCTGTTACTACAACAACTACAGCCTCACTCAGCCAAGATACTTCTGCAAGACCTGCAGAAGGTACTGGACTGAAGGTGGGTCTCTCAGGAATGTTCCTGTTGGAGGTGGTTCAAGGAAGAACAAAAGATCTACAATATCAAGCTCGTCATCTTCTTCAGCAGCCAAAGTCCCAGATCTAAACCCAACAAGTTTCTCACAGCTGTCTTCTCAAAACCCTAAGGCCCATAAAAGCCAGGATCTTAACCTGGCTTTCCCAGCTATGCAAGAGAGTCATGGTATGTCTCAATATCTACAAGTGCCTAAGATTGATAACAACAACGAGCAGCAAAACTACTCCACTTCCTGCAATGCTTCATCCTCGCTTTCAGCTTTGGAACTGCTCAGGACTGGAATGGCATCGAGGGGATTGAATTCTTTCATTCCAGCACCGACACCAGACTCATCTACAATGTACTCAGCTGGATTCTCTATGCAAGACTATAAACCAACCATTAGTTTTTCAATTGATGGACTAGGAAATAGGGCCGGTATCCATGGTGTTCAGGAGAATGGAGGAAGGCTTTTCTGCCCTTTTGGAGAAATGAAGCCAATTCCAAGCACAAATGAAGGTGATGAGAATAAGGGACAAGGCAATTCAGCTGGGTATTGGAATAATGGAGTGTTAGGTGGAGGATCATGGTAAAGAAAGAAGGAACTGCTTTTTCCCTCTTTATTCTTTTTCCCACTCGTTTCACATGGTTGATTACTTGTTTAAGCTGTTTAGAACTAACATATCATAGGATACATAATGGTTTTCTTTGCTTTTATCTCCTCTGAGCAATGTAAACAGATAGGATCCATTTGGGTTTGGTTTCAAGAGCTTGTCTTATACTTTGCGTGTGGATAGATGAAAAAAAAAAGTGAATCGGGGCTGTAATTTCTATCAGAACTAGGACTGCTGCAGTGTTGCTTCTGAATCTAATGAGTTGCTTAAAATAATTGATTTCGAGTTTGTAGACGAGGCAAAGAGAGAATGTTTGTATTCAGACGCTCCATACCATGAATTACAAGGCTAAGTATTACTGTTGTTTGTACTTCACTCAGATTCTTGCGTGTGGTGATGGCCTTGATTTCCATCTTCAGATGCCTGGCGCCTATGAAATTTAATCTAGTAATTATGCTTCTAACATCTCATTGGCAGCATTGAAAAAACGTTACTAAAGATCTATGGTGAACCCCTTGAACACGAAACTTCAGTACAAGCTCACTGCCACCCAAGTATTATTTGGTTACAATAAAGCTAGCTAACTAGCTAGTCTAGTTGCATTTAGTAGTGGCAAATTGTACTTTGAATATTCAGGTTTACCTGCTCCAACTATAATGCTTACCTAATTTTTATTTTTCGATGCCCACTCAGTTTAATTTAAAGCCATTTTATGGGGCAGCTAGTAGCTCTAACGTTATATCTCATTTCCATGAATGATAAGTACAACTCCCAACCCAAGAAAGGACATTTTAATATTCGGAGCAAGAAAAATATGACCAAAGGCTACCCCACACTGGTACAGAAACATTCCATCCTGAGAAGTCAATCCCATCCAGAAAAAATATGATATGTTTGTGTTGTGTTGTGTTGTGTTGTGTCCTGTTGTTGTCTTTATCACGATATCGAAATCTTTGTTCATAAATTTGGGCCTCTTCCATGGTGCTATTTGTTTGGCTGCCCTCAGTTTACTTATTCTTCTCGAATCTAAAGAAATGGGTTTGGAATCACGTCTCTTCTATAGCCAGTTATGGTGAAATTCCTATAACTAGAGCAGATTGAAAGCAATTGTCGCGATTTTTTTCTAAGGTCATTCTACTATAATAGTGATTATGTTTTTTTTTCTCTCTCTTCTAAATTATTTAATTAGTGAATACCTTTGTCCTTTAAAGAAAGATTAATTCCATTTTGAATCCAAAGCAAGATCATTTGTATTTTTTTTTTAATCAAGGAAAAATTTAACAGTAAGAGAGGTTAACTAGTTTTCAAAGTAAGAACAAATTATTAATTTATTAATGAGATTTTCAGATCTATTTAATTACTAAAATTTACAGATTTATTAAATAAGAGATTTTGAAGATTTGACTTTAAATGTTTTGCATTAAATATTCGAACCTTAACCATTCATGTGAAATCTAATTGCCCTGTAATTCCTCCTTACTGCTAAAGAATTTAAGCAAAATTATAGGACCTAATTTTGGTAGTATATGATATAATTTGATTGATAATTTGTTGTTTGTTGGTTTTACTTTTCAAAACAATCTTGTGATTACACAGGTTCCAGGCAGCAAATTGCATATTCTTTTGCACTAAATAAAACTGATTTAGAAAATGGACAAATAATAGAATAGAAAGGCCACTGGGATGAAGCTCCCACTATTAAGTCAATCTGTGTTGCTCTGCTCTGTACATAAAGGGCAATATTCTTTCAACTCCTACTTTTGGCTGATACACCTTTCTACTTCAGGGTACCTGCAAGGTTTGGTTGTCGCCCTTCTGGAATAACCAGAGACAGCATTTACAATCCAGTAACAATAACAATAATAACACACATTCTCTAATTAGTGATGTATAAAACGAAATGGAGTCCAGGCTGACTGTGGCATATTAACATCCGGCTTTCCCGTATGTTTGATCAGCTGGCATAAGAGATTCAAAGATATGAAATAATTACAACAAAATAACAGTATGCGGATATGTCATATGCTGATTAGATTTCTATACTGTACAAAGGTAACTTGATACATTTATTATTCCTTCAGGGAGCTTGTAAATGCAGTCAGAACACTCAGAAAAAAAAAATACACATTCAAAATGTCATATACAAAGATATACTCATTTTTTAACAGGTGAAGGAGTGTTGTCTTTCTAGCTGGTAAAACCACTTATGCTTAACAGGAGGCCCACTCACTTGTCTGCATTGATTCCAAAGATCCGGACCTTGTGCATGTTGGGGAACTTGGCAACGACAAGCACAATCACAGCGAGAGTGTTCAGAAAGAGCATAGGATGTTGGTAGTCGGTCGTATGAGAGGCTATCAAGTACCTGTAAGGAAAAAAAAAAGGAAAAAAATGGTGACTAAATGTCTGACTTCAGCAAATAAATCTTAAGAGACTAAAAACAGAATTTTCTATGGCAAAACAACAAAGGCCATGAAATATGCATGAACCCATGCCACAGTTGATCATAAAAGCAGCAAGAGAATCGAGGATGAAAAGCTGTTGCTATTATCTATCAAAATATAGTCAATGACCGATTTGTAGAGCAACTAATCAGACTTCTCTGAGGAAACAAGACTGCACAAGTTGGCACCAAGTTGAACACGACCAGCAACCTGAATCTCCTGAATCCCATAGCAAAACGAAAATCTAATTGCAGAATATAGGATCTTCTCTTTTCAATACCTAACAATATATTCACATGCACAGAGTGGTAGATTTAACCTAATACCTCGAAGGCCTAGGACATTCTATTTAACAATGGACCAAGTTTCCATTTCATCTTGAAATTCCAAGACAAAGTACTGCTAAACCATTGAAATAAGGCAGGATTTTCTTGATGAATGTCTTTTACAGAAAAAAAAAAATCACAAGTAGTATTACTCTAATGATTATGCAAAAATCTAATCCAAGTGTCATGAGCTAATATATGGATGTCAGGGTAGCAGAAATACTAAAAACAATCAATACACATCAATGCATAAAATTTTTCTATTAACATAACCATGTCGATGATGAGACAAGGAGCGTTAAAAAGGCCATAAATTTTACAAATCCAATTAAATGATACATGTTAGAAGAATGCAAAAGAAAATACAGCTAACTGTACACACAAAACATACTTGATCTTTGTTAAAAGCAAGGCAATAGAATATACATCTGATAAATGGAAGGACCAGTTTACACAAATATCATTATAACAAAGCAACGTTGCAGAAACCAAGTCGTGACAGTACAGCACAAACAATGTTATATATGATTGGTCTGCATCCATGTGTATTTACTCATTGTCGGGTGCTGGCATCACCGATAGTACATACAGTTTGTTACTCCAATTATGAAAACAAAAGAAAAGGCTGAATAATCAACATTCAATGCTTGAGAACGAACACATGCATAAACACATAAATTACAGATACAGAAAAGTTGAAAAATAGCATACAAGAGGACTTACAGCACAACAGGTACAACAGTCAGAAACTTTCTGTTACGTGTAAGCTGCTTTCCATTGTCTATCTGCTCCCACCAAGTCAAGCCATTGTAAATCCCTTGATCTTCAGCAAATGGAGTTCCTTTCTTCCAGTGAAAGAATTGGTATGTGACCTGAAAATAAGACCAATCTCAAAATGCTGGTTCAGATAACTGTTATGCAGATTGGTCATGTTCTGGAACTCAAAATAAAAAGTAGTAGAATAAGCACAAAAGAGCATCACCAGAAAAGGACGCATAAGATCTGCTAGATTAACTACCATGATTTTAAACACAGCAATGAACTAGTCATCATTCATCCATTATCATTATTGAAAAACTTCATATAATAACTAACATAGATGCTGAATTTCTCATAAGTTAATGTACTATATAAAATGAACCAGCAGATAAAGCACTTCACAAACAGATATATACAGATGAATAAGAAAGTCCAAAAATACTAGATGGATAAAAATATTTAGCCAAGCTGCCAAACGGCTCAAAACAGACAAAGTTTGCTTTAGCAAAAATATAGCTTGTGTAGTGATGTGTGAAAATGCCTATGAACCATGAATTTGATAAATGCTACCTTTTATCTCAACACAGATTCTCAGAGCATGGTTCATCTGATTCTCATAAAATATCCCCAAACACTACATCACTTTATGTGATTTCAGTTCCCAATAATGTGCAGGCCATCAAAACAAGGCAAAGTTCAAACTTTAAACAATTGGTCTAAGATAAGTAAGAACCAAAATGATAAAATTGATGCACCGGTTCAGACTTACAGTCCCATTCTCATCACAGATTAAAACAAAAATAAATCAACTAACCACAAAAGAACCAAAAGGATATTGCAAGAACATCTCCTGTTTTATATTATTAAGAAACACAGAGTAGAACAAAAAGGGTTAAACCAAAACAACCTTCAAACCCTCGAATCCAACCATATAAAGCCAATTTCAACAAGAATAAAATAAAAAAGGGGTAATTTGCTGGCATAAAAAGAAACGCAATTGAAACAATAAGACAGTTAAAAAGGGTAAAACTTGAAAAGAAAACATACAAGGAAGTGAGATAGATTGACGATGGTCCAAGCCATGCCAGGGGAGCACCCGAAGATGGAGAGAACAAGAAGCCAGCAGAAGAAGAGGATTAGAATATAGGTAGTCCACACTCCAGGGTACATAAACCACTCCGTGTTCCGATTCAGATCCGCCGTTGGCACCGCTTTCACATAAAGATTCGCCATTTATTTTCAATACCCACCAAATCCCCGACTTCCTTTTTCTCAAGCCACCCTGTTTTTTTCGATTCGATCGGTTTATACGAAAATATATGAAAGGCTTTGCTTCTTTGGGTATTCGATTTATCACGAATCTAAAAGGCAAAAACCCAGACAACCAAGAGTTTTCTTTCTGTAGAAGATCGATGATGAAGAAGAATAAAATGATGGCGTGGCGATAGGATAATAGGCAAGCGCTCGAGATATTTGATTAATTATCTAAGACGGTAATTATTACAAAAACAACCAACTGGGAGGGGGCAACGACGACTGTGTTCTCTACCCGAAAAAACAAAGCTGACTTATCTCGATTCTCGTGAACCTTTGGCTTTTGCAAAACCACACACGACTTGGTCCAAGACTTGTTTTCCTTTTTAGCAAATTTGCATCAAGCAGTCACTGAGATGTGGTTACATTGCAATTTGCAAAGCAAAAATTTATAGCCGTGTGTCTAAGAATATCATCTTGAATACAAAGTTTTTTTTTTTGGTTGTTGCTGATAGAATGGCATGATTTTTTTTGACCAAATTTAGTTTACCATATAATGAATAATGCAGCAAAAATTCGTATCTATTTGGCAAAACCCAAAAAGGGAGATATTCATTATGTATTATTTGGATAAAAAAAATTATGTATTATTATCTAATACATTATCAATAAAATTTTTTTACTTCACAAATAAGATTTAGATGATAATACATATTTCACTTTATTTATTTTTTATTTTTTAATATTTTAAGTAACTATGTGTCATTATCTAAATTTTATTTGTGAAGTTAAAAAACTTAATTATATTGAATAATAATCCATTAATTATTAGCCCAAAAGATACAAATTTTGAGATAAGCCTCTTTCAAGTTCATCGGCAAATCTCATTTCCTATATATGATGCAAATAAGTTTGAAATTTAAGGTCAATTAAAAAAAAAAACAAAGAAGTACTGTCAATATTGTTGTCTCCAATGACAGTGATTTCATTGGGCTCAACCTCAGGTCACGGAGGCAAAGAATTAAAAGTTGGAATGGAGCCATATCAGTTCAGATGTTCATGGCTCCGAGCCACTAGGGCTGACCCATAGTGACTGACCACTTAAATGTTCGACAGATGACAGGGTTGTGGCCCAAAACTTTGAAGTGGGTCAGAGGGTCTATTCCAATAACAACGACAAGATGGAGAAGAAAACAATGAAAACGGAGGCGGAACGGAAGCTACTTGAACTTACATTACATTTTGTAATTAAAAAAAAAAAACTTACATTACATTTACATGGGAGTGGATATGTGCGGTCCTATTCAATTTCTTATTATGAAATTTTTCTTTATTGTTTTCTTCAAAATTTCTGATTGGCAAAACAGTGAAGCATGGACCACACTTTCGCTCTCGTCTGACATTTTAATTTGATAGAGAAAGCAATCAACTTAGACACCATGAAATGAAAGATTTCAAGCTCTGGTAAACTCACCATAAAATTATGGAATTTCAATTTTTTTTTTTAACTCATAAAGAAGTATAAAGACATAAAAAGGATTTAAATTTTGAAATTAAATTTTTTAATCACTAAATTAAATTTTGATTGTTGAATTCCAAACTCATCCACTACTTACAGCTGTGGATGATATTTACATGGAAGTATATATATTTGTTAGAAAACTAGTTAAATTACTATATCAACTGAGCATATGTGAAGAGAAAATACAAGGGAAGAAATTGTAACTAAAGTTGTTAAGCTCCTATTGAGGTACAAGAGCGACTGATTTCCTTACACCAGGAAATACAAAATATTATTTTAATTTTAATTAAATTTATTTATGAACTTTTATCAAATTTTAATTTATATCATTTTGATGTTATGATTTCTGATGGACTAGGTCAATTATTATTGGGCTTTTCTATAAGTCAAGTTGAAGACCATTGAGCAAAATGATAATCTAAGCCCAAGAGGAAAGAGGACTCAGAAGGCCCATAAATGATCCATTGGGTTATTATTTAAGCTGTGGGGCTTAAAGGTAATTACGCGCAAAACAACTCTTATAAAATAGGTCACAGGTATCATTCTTAAACCCTAAGCTCTATTTGCCTACGGAAACTCTGCCAAAAACCTTGTCTGACTTAAGCATCGGAGTGCGCGAGCAGGGGAAAGCCCTTGCGCCCTCTGATGGTTTTCTATTTTGTAAAGTTCATGGAGACACGTGGAGCAAGAAGACAAGCATCGACGTTAGCAATCAATCATTGTTGTTTTGGGCAACAACAATTGGCGCCGACTGTGGGAAACAAACAAAAGAGCCATAACAAAAGATGGTGAAAAGACGATCTGCGGAAAACAGGGTATGTAGGCTGCGGTAGGGTGACAGATTACGCGATAAAGTCTGGGGCGAGAGACAGCACTGGGTGAGAGGCTAGCTCTCGCACGACAGGTCTGCGAGAGATCTCCTCATGTTTAGCACTGGCGAGAGCTATCTCTCGCACCAAACAGACCCCTGGCGATAGGCCTTGGACGATATATGCGACAAGCTATCGGCGAGAGGGTGTCTTCCGCATTTGATAGCTTTTGGCGAGAGGGTGATTATCCTGTCGTACAAGTTTGTCGTCACAAGCCTGTCGCACAAAGCCTCACATAACCTGTCGCACAAAAGCCTGGCGAAATCGCACAAAGCCTGGCGAGACAAAAGTGGAAGCTAGCATGTCGCACAAAAGCTTGGCGAGATAGGCATGGAGAGAGATTGCCTCTCGCCCTTGACAAGTTTTGGCGAGAGAGAAATTGGCGACAGCATTTTGGGCGAGACTAGCTCTCGTGCTAGACAAAAAGCTTGGCGAGAGAGGCAGGGCGAGAGATTGCTCTCGCACCTGACAAGTTTTGGCGATAGCATAGGGCGACAGGCTGGGGCGAGAGAGTGGCTCTCGCATTTCGTGAGGCTTGGGTGAGAGAGCCTCTCGTGTGGGCGATTGGGAGAGGGAAGGGGAAGGAAGGGGCGCGCCAGGGGCGGAATGTGGGCAAGCAGGACCATGCGGCAGGACCCTTTGGCGAGATATAGCAACTCGCGCATGCAAGGGAGGCAGGGTGCCGCACGAAGAGCACACACATGCGTGAATGTGACAAGAATGTTTCATCGCAGGCCTTTGATGAGAGATTGTGGCTCGCTTATCGACAGTCAGAACAGGCGAGGATAGTTAAACGTGACACGAGTTTTGACAAAAGAGTAAGCCACGATGGCGAGAAACGCACATACACGATAGTTTTGGGCAGTAAAGAGACGATGGCATTCACGGTCTGTAGAGTAAAAGATCAAAAAAAAAAACAACAGCTAACGTAAGGCAAGCACCGTCGCAACAAAAGGGCTCCTGCCACAACAGACCAATCCACCTTACGCAAAGCGGTAGTGCAAATACACGAGCACTGATCCCAAACTGCATGCTTGCCCTATAGGTAAAAGGTAATGGTGAGCACATTCGATAGGTTATATTGCGATAAAGCGGTTCGTCTTATGCAACAGCCATGCGGGCAAGTAAAAGTCACACGACAGGCATTCTAGGCGAGTGAACGGCTCCCGTAAGCCCAGCGTCCCGCACACAAGGCGGGAAGCAATGCTGCCCACTGCAGCAGACACTTTCGGTGATTGAGTGGCATGTGGCGATTACATAACCAACACCACAACCTAGCCTCCGTAGCAAGGCTCGCTTGGGAAAACACTTGCCAAGGTGCGAGAAGCAATCTAGATGGACAAGCAAGGAATAAGCCGAAGGGTCTGGCAAAGATGCAAACACAATGCTAAATGAGCTCGCCCAAGAAAGGAAAAAGCTGGACGAAGAGCTCAAAATGAGGGAGCGTAAGTCTAGGGAAGCTCTATTGGACGAGTCCCAACCAAAGACCTCGAAGAATATGCCAAAACTTCAAAGGCCAGCTCGCGCTCGCTCGGGTGCGTAAAAACATAGATAAGCAGCTGAAACCGAAAAAGGCACAAAAGATCAGACGAGCCAGCGGCCGCCACGCAAGTATGGTTATGGGTGGCGCGCAAGAGTACGACCATCCTAAGACCCAGGCGAGTAAGCCCTTTGTCGACCAAGACAGGAACTCACATCGGAAAGAGAACTCTATGGATGAGCCATTCAGAGTGACCAAAGCAAGAAAGGATTAGGCAACTCTGTACATCATCAGGTGCACGCCCATGTAATGAAGGACCGAGCGGGGATGCGCTCTCCCTGACAATGAGAAACTTCAGTTTGCAAGTGAGACTTTGGCGGGCCTAGCCACAAAAGCTCTCTATAAACACAGCAGAGTTCGATTGGTGATCTGGCTGAACGCCCAGCAAGGAAGAAATCAAGATGGCGAGCACATTTAAATTTGACGATCCAAGCACACGCCCAAGTGCGGAATCTGAGCGGAATGATCTAGAATCTTTTAGACTTGGTGCGCGCGCTAATCCGACAGAATGTCCAAAAGCTTCCTTCGGCCCATCTATCACAGAAGCTTTCAAGAACTGCTCTAGTAACCATCTAGAAGTAGCTTAAGAGCCACACACTTGGCTCATTGACAACCACACATATGAAAGAGGGTTTGTCTATATAAAGGGTGTGTCGGCTTCGTGAGTCCTTTAAGCAAGACAAGGATGTATCAGCTTAAGGTGTCGAGATCAAGGCCGTGTCTCCCTTGTAAGCCCCTATACATAGCATTCTTGAGTATCAATACAAGTGAGTGCTTGGCACAATGAAAATTGCAAACACACTCAAGCAGGGACATACGGGTGGTAACCAGATTTGAGGTACTCTCATACGATGTTTTCGATTTTCTTGTCCACTCTAACAATTGTGATTGAATCAAACAGGTGTTCGAGGTAGGCACTAGCCACTGTCGTGGAAGGCAACAAGCCAAGGATAGCTTGGTTCGATTGAAAACAGCTTGTGGTAAGCTCGTGAAGGTAGATTGCTGGTACCAAGGCACGACTTAGTGCACAATCCATGGTTGACAGCAGAACATCCCAGCACTCGTACTTTACAAAATTTTCAAAGACAAAGACTTGGAATGGTACTGGTGGTAAACATTTGCTATTTTTGTTTTAACATTTGCTGCAATTATATTGCTACTTACTCCATTTAATTGAAAATACTACATTATGAAACGAAAGGCCAATTATTTTTATCTGTACTATGATAATCCTCCATGTTTGATAGACATGTTGCAGGAATAGAAGAAGAAAAAACGGAAATTGGCCAAAGAGACGCGAGACGGGCACAAATAAGTCCCTAAGCGAAAAATGCGCAAGACAGGCAAAAATAAGTCCCTAAGCGAAAAGATATACAAGACGGGCACAAATAAGTCCCTAAGCGAAAAATGCACGAGACGGGCAAAAATAAGTCCCTAAGCAAGAAAAAACAAAAAGTCCCTAAGCGAAAAATGCGCGAGACGGGCAAATCAAAAGTCCCTAAGCAAAAAGTGCGCGAGACGGGCAAACAAAAAGTCCCTAAGCGAAAAGTACGCAAGAAGGGCAAATAAAAGTCCCTAAGCGAAAAATGCGCGAGACAGGTAAATCAAAAGTCCCTAAGCACAAAAGGGTGCGAGACGGGCAAAAATAAGTCTCTAAACGAGGTATGTTACAATTTTATCAGATTACATTTAATGTATTATGTTTGCATCTCGGATATAAATGATATTATATTCTAACAAGTCCTTAAGCGAATAGTACGCAAGACAGGACCAACACTCCAGTAAAAGTTCTTCTTTGGACACAAAAAGTCGCAAAGAAAAACTTGGGGAGCACACGGTATGCAGGCTGTGAGGTATGTTACTAGGTATGTCACAATTTATCATTGGATATGTGCCGCAATTGGTTGACAAATTACATTTAACATTTTATGTTGACATTTCGGATATAAATAATGTTATAGTCTTATCAATTCTAAAAGTCCCTAAGCAAAAATGCGCGAGACGGGCAAACAAAAAGTCCCTAAGCGAAAAATGCGCGAGATTGGCAAATTGTGAAATCCTGAAGCAATAAAGTGTACGGATAAATGCGATACCCAAGTACGAATTCTTCTCTAGATGTAAGTGCTTCATAAGAAGAGCTGGGAGCACTATAGATTAACTTCTGCATTAAAAGGAGTATCGAAACTAATAGGCACCCACGCATATGCATCCCGAGGTGCTATAATGTCAAGAGCTTAATCCTTAAGAAAATTAATCTCTGGATTATCTAAATCTTCGTCCAAGCTTGTGAGAACCTCGACCATCTTGAGTCGACAAAAAGGCTTTTAAGAGCTGGTAGATCAGATAAATCTTTACAAGTGCCTATCCTCAGAAAAGGTTCCAAATTCTCAGCATCTGGATCGAGCTTCAACCAATCAAAAGCATGCCGGGTACAAACCACATCTGATGAAACCAGATAAGAACATATGCATCCGCTTATGGCACTTCTTGACGATGTGCCCTCATGGCCTTAACCCATATTCGGTTTTCTTCCTCTTGGCTAATAGAAGGCACTTGACAAAAGAAATGATGACACGAAGTCGTTTCTGCTACAAATAATAATGAAGTTCACTAGTTAAGCCCTCAAGAGAAGATGAAAAGATTCTTGTGATAATCCCAGGAAGAGGGCAGCAAAAGAATTTGAAAAGCCCATTCTTTATATACTCTTTCACAAGGTAAACCTTGTAAAAGAGTGGGGAGCAATTGATGTGGACTAGGTCAATTATTACTAGGCTTTTCTATAAGTCAAGTTGAAGACCATTGAGCAAAATGATAATCTAAGCCCAAGAGGAAAGAGGACTCAGAAGGCCCATACATGATCCACTGGGTTATTTTTTAAGCTGTGGGGCTTAAAGGTAATTACGCGCAAAACAACTCCTATAAATAGGTCACAGGTATCATTCTTAAATCCTAAATTCTATTTGCCTACGGAAACCCTGCCAAAAACCCTATCTGACTTAAGCATCCCCTCTGATGGTTTTCTATTTTGTAGAGTTCATAGAGACACGTGGAGCAAGAAGACAAGCATCGACGTTAGCAATCAATTATTGTTGTTTTGGACAACAACAATTTCAAATCTTAAATATGATTATTGAATCTGGCTTAGAGTTTGAGCAAATACCCTTTTAATTATTTTAAAAAATACATGGAGGTGGACCCTTTAGCTTTTAAGAATGGTTTTTAAAAAAATCATGACCTAATTTTGACAAGAATATTTAACTAATTTGGTACACGTTTAAATTAATTTAACATCCATTAAAAAAAATTATCATTGTAAATTCAGTCTGACGTGGTGATGACAAACACTCCTATATATCAAATCTATAGATTATATTAATGGAAAACATGAGGGCCTTTGCACTTGTGCCTAAATTAGGCCCTTCCACTTATCAATGGTTATTAATTTTTCCAAAAAAGATGACCCAAAAAATTAGGTCTTTCTCCTAATGTTTTGTCAGATAATGGATTTTTAGAAGTTAATTCAGTTTTCAGAGCATTTTGCCTAGATGTGAAAATTTAAGTGGAAAGTAGGCTAAAGTTTTTCCTATGTTGTGTTTTTCTTGGTTTGCCAGAAGTGCTTCTTTGTTGTAAAGAAAGCTGCTAGTATTAAAGGAATCCATGAAATTTACTATGATCCTCCTGCTTTTTTACTTGCTGTAGACTTCTTTGGTTAATACTATAATGTGTTTGTCTATGTTGTTTCTGCTGCATTCTTTATCATGATTGCAGTGTCTATATATAGTTTATGTAGATTGCGTCTCTGGTTTTCATTCAGAAGGTGCTGATTGAATTAATTCCAGTCACTTGTATACAAGCCTTGTCGAACTGAAAATGAACTGTCTTTGAATTTATCAGCTGGTAACTGACATGTACACGTGTAGCTATGGTTTTTGCTGCTTTGTAGAGTGATCACCAAAGACCCAGCTGCCCAATTGTACCTAAGATCCATTGCATGCACTGTGCCGATCAATATCACCGAGCTGGGACCTTCAACCTAAATTACCTGAACAAAGCGGTGCCTTAATTAGAAAAATCATCAGTACTAATTTATGTTGTTCTCTTAGAAACCCCTTAAATTTATATATAATCATCGGTACTTTTAAGCGCATTTCCTCAGTTTTTGCCGCTTCCATAATCTTATCTTAATCTTGTTAATGACAGTGAGTACTGAGAGGTGCTCTCTTCTCTCAGCTTAATAAAGATCCACTTGTCAGTAAAGAAAACAGCCAAAACATATTGGTCTGCATTTGCTAGTAAAAAACCACAAAGCAAAAGACGCTCATCAGCTAGAATTTTGCAGGCCATGCATGCTGTCTTATAATATCTTCTCCAAGGACAGTGGACCATAAAGAATTACATAGTGGTGGTCACTATGTGAACTACCCTACCGAGAGGGGATAGTACAACATAAATTCTTCTGAATTTATGTGAAGCAGTCAAGTTAACAGGGGCTTCCATGTATATGTGCTTGACAGTTGACATGACAATGATGTTTTGTACAACAAACAGTGTAGCCAAATAAGAAACAAAGAAACTGAGAGGTTAAAGCAGCTGCCCTCCTAGTTTTTAGAATCAAAAACCCACCGGCCCTGACTAGCTCTATTTTCTCCCAACAACTTGAAATCTCTCATTCTTGAGAAATTTTCATTCAACATGGCAAAGGACGCCTCTGGCAAATTGGAATGGAGGATAAATGTGCCTGATGGTACATCGAAGATATTGGAGCCTGAATCTGGGCTAGCAGGCAAAATATGGCTCGGATTAAAAGGTTTTATGGGAGGACTAAGTTTGAAAAAGGCATGGAATTTAGGAGTTGCCGACCCTAGAAAGATCATCCATGGTATCAAAGTAGGGCTGGCACTTTGTATTGTGTCACTCTTCTACTACATGAGGCCTTTGTACGATGATTTTGGAGCGAATGCCACGTGGGCAGTGATGACCGTCGTGGTTGTTTTCGAATACACTGTCGGTTAGTCGCCGAGCTTCTTCACTTTCCTGCGACTTACTTGAGATTTCTTCATGTTTTATGGTATTGAATTTGATCACTCATTTTCCGTCTTCATTTCCGTTGCAGGCGCCACATTGTCCAAATGCATTAACAGAGCAACCGGAACTTTTCTTGCGGGAGCACTTGGTGTTGGTATTCACTGGGTGGCTGATAAGTCAGGAGATAGATTGAAACCCATAATTATTGGGATCTCAGTTTTTCTCTTTGGTAAGTAAATGAAAGAGCAAAGCCAAGAAATTAAATCTCCTAACTTCCTCTGTTCCAAGTCTCTATTTATATTGCTGTTGTTGTTATTTCTTCATGCAGCTTCAGGAGCAACCTTCTCAAGGTTTATCCCATCGGTTAAAGCCCGTTTCGATTATGGCGCTATGATCTTCATACTCACCTTCAGCTTGGTATCAGTTTCTGGGTACAGAGTGGTAGAGTTGTTTGTATTGGCTCATCAGAGGTTATCTACAGTTGGCATTGGAACTTCCTTGTGCATCCTTGTAACCATGCTGTTCTGTCCCATCTGGGCTGGTTGCGAGCTTCACCGTCTGATTCATCAGAATATGGAAAAGCTTGCGGATTCCTTGGATGGTACATAAACCCGAGCCACACTCACTGGGGAAAAAAAACTATTGCTACTCGATAATATTTGGTTTCTTTGTCAAACTACTTGCAGGATGTGTGACTGAGTACTTCATCGACAATGGAAAGTTGAGTATTAGTGAGGAGGATCTGAACAAGAAGATACAAGGGTATAAATGTGCTCTTAATTCCAAGGCTACAGAAGAATCTATGGTAAAACGTTAATTTAATAAAAAGTGTCTTTAGGGGGATTATTTTCGATTCCTTGTAGCTTGTACACTCAATTGTCATTATCAATTTCGCAGGCCGATAATGCAAGATGGGAACCCACACATGGCCGGTTCAACTTTGGACATCCATGGAAACAATACATCAAGATTGGGGCTTCATTGCGCAACTGCGCTTATTGCATTGAGACTCTGAATAGCTTCATCGGCTCAGAAATTCAGGTAGAAACCTTAGGTTTTAAAGAAATGCATGGTATGTTTAAGTTTAAACCATTGATTGTATGTATGGACGCAGGCGCCTCCATGCATAAGGGAACATCTTAGTGATAAGTGCTTGAAAGTCGGCTCCTATTCTACTAATGTCTTGAAGGAATTGGCATCAACAATCAAGAAGATGCAAAAGTCGTCCAAGATAGATTTCAGAGTTGCAGAGATGAACTTTGCAGTACAAGAACTTCAGGATGCCTTGAAATCTTTGCCTAGCCATCTTATTGCATCCTCATCATCATCAACAGGAGAAGAATCAGCAGAAGCCAAAGCAGTGACCATCAGAAAAGCCAACGTGCTTCCTATCATGAAGGTTCTTCCACTGGTCACTGTAGTTTCTTTGTTAGCAGAAATTGCGGCAAGAATAGGGGGACTTGTTGATGCAGTGGAAGAGCTGGCGAGCCTTGCAGAATTCAAGCCTGCAAGGATCGGAAACCCAAGCAAGACCAGCCCACGGACATAAATCTAAATCATCTAACCGTTTGAAGGACCAAACCCGGAAGTTTGAGTTGATTGTAATGACTGCTGTGTTTACCTTGTCGCTTAAAGGTTTAGTTTTTTTAATGAATATAATTATAATTAACTCGGCCATTACTCTGGGCTATGTCTAGCAAAGAACCCTAAAGGGTGGCTGACAGGGCCTTAAAAGACCCTTCGGGCAACATATTGTGAAAATCTTGTTCATTGCTTGCTTTGTATATTGCCTTGCACCTTTCGATGCACCAAATCTCTTCATGTGTTTCACTCTATGCAATTTTTATTATATAGCGTTGAAAAATAGATGTTCCAGAATTCTCAGACTCCTTTGGATTCTAGGACTGTAGTTGCTTTACGCGCGTTTGCACGTTATGGAATCTTTATTTTCTGGTTGCAGAATCCAATTGAACCACCTGTGAATCAATTGAAAGTGAATAATATGGAAAATGATGGAAAATCTGCCATGCCATCCGTGCGGTTGGCAACACGTCATTACATGCGTGTATATAGGGACAGTGGGACACCAAAAACACTGGGAGAAGTAATAACACATGTCAATACACAGATATTTTCTTCAATATTTTGTTATCAAGTTTTGAGTTTCTGGTCTGAAAATCCCTCAGCTTTTATCTTGCATTAAACTAGGGATGAAGTTCTCCTAAAATTACATGGAAACATTTTACAATCTCAGAAGTTAAAGCAAAACCATCGAGTCTAAGGCTTTATTTTGCAAGAAGAAAAGAAAGTGATTATAAAACTTTACTAATAAATTAACAAAATTTTCATTCTCAACTCTTTCTATTCTTTCTATCGAAAAAATGTTTGAGGATGCACAGAAATCACTTTGATAAATGTTTCAAATTACCAAGTGATAGCATGGCTTTTAGAATTCAAACAAACCTATGCCTCTTCAACAGCATACTTTGACCGACTATTATAAGTGCCAAAAGAAAAAACAAATAAACCTCTAGGATTCTGAATTTGTTATGCAGGATAACAAGCAGCCAATGGCACTAGTTCATTTAATCCTTAGTTCAGGTTCTTTCTGATTATAACACAACTTAAACGGCTAGAGAGTAGTCTAAATAAAGATTACAAAGCAATGAGCAACGAGAGATATGGAGGAGACAAACAACCACATTATGAGTTCAATCAATTTCTCAGCTAACGCTTTATTGTGCTGTCTAATGAAGTATGTACCCAACTTCCCATGCACAAGAAATTCACACCATGTCACAATGCCACAAGTTGTCTGTTAGAAGCATCATCTTCTTCAGCTGCTTCATCATGTTGCCCTGCCCAGCCTAGGTTCACAGCTAAATCCTCAACCGCCACCTTGATCACATCACTTCGAACACCTATATCAGTTGCATACCTGCTCATACAGTACATCCCAGCTGTAACTGTTGCCACACCTACAGGACTTGGCATCAACAATTGTAGTGGAGAAGAAAGAATAGCAGCCAAGGGGGCACCAATTGCTGAGGAGGCCTGACCGCTTCTTCCAACCCCTAGCTTGTCCATAATCAGAAGACCAGTTTTGCAATATAGTGCAAAGTCCTCACAGTTATTCTGGAATATGTCATAATTTCCAAATCCATTTTGGAGAAGATACATGGCCCGGTGGATAACTGTTTCGGGAGGGTCAGACAATGCTGTGGTGCATGTGCCTCCACGCACTTTGGCAAGGAAAACAGATGGGGTCACCCCATATTCAAAGCAGTAGGGAGATCCATTTCGAAGGAAGCAATCCAGGCACGAGAGTACTACCCCACTGTTCGGCTGCCGGAAGCCACAATCAGGAAAAGTCGGACAAGTTGATTCAGGGGATATAGGATCATACTCAATGCTGGAATCTAAGTTACGGTCAGGTCTAAAATGAACCACCTTGCTTCCACCAACAAAGATACCTACATGATTTGACATTCAAGACGTGCGCATAATATTGAGCCTAATTCAACAATGTGCATACAAGGAACTGCTTAAGTAGACATCTCACAATCTTATCTATCGTCTAAATATATCCTTGAAAAGTTTGAATATACCTCTAAACTATGTGGAACGAAGCCATAGGGTATTAAGGTAGAATAACAAATTGGTAATAAACTTGATAAAGAAAGGATTTATGCAAGCATGGGGTAACTGAGGATTTTGACCCTGGAACCATAATTATATTTGCTTGCTAATTCATATTAACCTGGAAATTGAACAAGGTTGCTTCAGTCATACAAATATAGGAAGAAGAAGCAAGAACCAGAGTTATGCTTTGGAATCTCAACAATCAGATTAAGGAAGCTACAAAGTGAAGAAATCTTGAGAAAGATGATATGACTCCTCAAAACATAATTCAGTTGATGATGCCATGAGATCAGTTTTAAACCATCAACGAATGAATATCTGTTGAGTCCATAGATATCAGCTAAATTCAAGTTTTAAGCAGTTCACCTAAAGAACAGATAGAATGGCCCTAAAGCTCTGGCTAAAGAGATCATGATTGGGATTGAAACTTTGATAACAATGCCACTTCTTAACAACAAGAGGGGAGAGAGTGAAACACATTTAATATTATTCAAAATAGCTGCACCATGTAGGATTCTGGCTAGTGGCAGAGACAAGCTAAGAACAGTAGACTTCTCCAAACTGCTTGGCAAATGAACCTCTTCATACTAACATGACATTATTTGATTATCCTGAACGGCACTATCTAGCAACTACTTGACCTCTGTAACATTACTTTCTGCAGAAGACTTTTAAATAGTTAATTCGACCATAGCCAAATCTTGATTTAGAAGAACAAGTCTAAAAAGCATCGTCAATGATAACATTCCAGCAGCTTAAGTAAGAGACCACCTAAGAATGGTGAAATTTAAACCACCATTATCTATCTTCCACTGCTAAGAAACTCCATTCACTAGGTCTAAAAAGGGTAGATTTGAAATTCAACTTAAAACACCTCTAACCGACAGAAACGTCAATTCCTAGACATCCAATTTATAAGACCTTTTCAGTTTCGGAGCTTTCAAAGCAAAATTCACCTTTCCAAGGAAAAAAAAAGAGTAACTTTTACCTGTAAGTTACGAAGAGCCAGGAATAATTGGCACAAAATGGCAAAAAAGACCAAAAAAACAAGACATGCAAGGGGGAATCACGGGAAATTCTCAAACATTTGTCAAATTTACAACAAAAAGTAAATTTAACCAAGCAATATGGGTACAAGATAAAAAAAAGAAACCCAGAAACCAAGATAAATGCACAAATCACAACGCAAAAAGTTTCCAAATCTCTTTTTTTTTTTTCAGAAAATAAGAAAAAAAAATTTCTGAATCCCAAATTCAAGCCAAAGAGGAAGAGAAAAGATACCATGGTGAGAGTAGGCGAAAACAGCTCTGTAAGTGTAAATATGATCTCCTGGTTTGATCTCATTCCTCTCTACTCTGTTTGTAAGCAGACCCATTTTTCACCCTTTTACTCTTTCCCCTGGCCTCCGCTGCTGCTGCTGCTTCTTCTTTGCCTCGGATAATGTAGCTCTGCGTTGGTAAAGCAAAGGACAGCTTACTTATGGTAGACCACGCATGGTTAAGCCTTTGTATTTTAGCAGTGTGGCCTAATCTCATTGGCTCACCGAATCGTCCACTCAACAACCGTTGCTAAATTGACCCTGTATCGGTTACTTTGATTTGTTTGTTTTTAAAAAGGTCATCGTCATTGCTCATGTGCTTTCATGGGGATTCATACGATTGATGATGATCAAATTCTCTTTTTCTTTTTTTCTTCCCTTTCCTTTCCTCTACCTTGCTTGGAATTTAAATCCACCATCACAAGGCAAAAGGAAGTTTATTAAGCCAAGGATTTTAAGCATGTTTAAGGGCCAAAGGCAATCCAAAGATGAAGAGTTGCCGTTTCCCAGGTAAAAAGGCAAGGAAACGACAAAATAAGGGGCTTCGGATTCCTTGCTACGTTCGGAAGTTTCCTTCATTCCCCACCTTTCCCTGCCTTTCTATGTATACCTAAACAGCATTTGGAAGAATACTTATATTTCACAATACCCTTACACTGTGAATGCACAACGAAGTAATTCACCTTCTAGCAAACCTTTTATAAGTTCTGTACAAGAATAATATTTATCCTACAACAATGAATAATAATAAAAACCACCTATGGATCGTGGTAAAGAATGACAAGTTTCTATTTAAAATATAAACTCTCTGTAGCCTATAATATAATTAGTAGACGCTCCAATCGTAGATTACTGAATCAAATTCTGGGTTTTTCTCTAACACACTTCTCAATTCTTTGGCGCATGTGGCATCTTTGGCAAGTAACAATCCAAAGCCCCCACCACCAGCTCCCACAAGCTTGTAGCCAGAGCAGTAGGCGTCAGCGAATGCAAAAAGTTTATCAACATACTCATTGCTGCAGTAAGGATCAAGCTCTTGATGCAACCTCCAAGCCTCCAACATAATCTCCCCTAGCTTATCTACATCGCAGTTCATTAAAGCTTCCCTCCCTATCTTAGCTAATTCAGTAAGTCGCTTGATACTGGATACGAGAAGGTTCTCTCGTCGAAGGTACCGAAGGACTACCTTTTGTAGGACTTGATGTGCAAGTCGAACCTTCAGGATAATGATAAAACAACAATTAAATTATAATCTATCAGAAATGAGGTCATAAGTTGTAATTATAATATGACCATTAGGTCCGTTTGATGAAGATGCAAGTATATATCAAGGCAAACAAAACTGCTAGGAAGTCTTAATTACTTACTTGACCAGTAAACACCACAAGCAACCGCTGCTGCAATTCTGAAATCAATTGAGGAGATGGCACAAGAGGGAAGACTTGGAGCCGCAATGGTATCCCAGGGTAGCTTGCGGTAAACTTAATTCCAGGATATAAACCTCCTATCTGATCCTGCCAGCCACCACCAGTTCCCATGAGCTGCTCGAGTACCAAAACCAATCTGGCAACATTTTCATTGCTATCATCAGCATCGATAATCTGGAGAAGTCCTTTCACAACAGCAGCTGCTAAGATGCTAGAAGTTCCCAAGCCACTGCCCCGGGGTACATTAGCCCATGTCTGTATTTGCAAGCCATTAGATACTAGAAGGTTTTCGTGAATAATTCCAGTCACCAGCAGTGCAGATTTGACAAGCCTAAAAGGATCATTGCCATCAAAGGGAGGAGTGATCAAAGTAAGCTCTTCAATATGTAACTCATTACCAGAATCATCAGTAATAAACACTCCGCTTGAATTTGTTGTCTCTATAATAGTTCCAATTGGAAGAGAACCTTCCAAACTCACTGCCATATTCAGAACACAGCCAGCACGCTCTAAGCTCCATGGAGGAGTATCGCTCCAGCCACCGACAAAATCTACTCGAACTGGTAACTCAACTTTTACTTTTCTTGAACACAAAAATTGATCCATGGAGCCACCATGGTTATTGTTCCCAGAGGCCGAAGCAGAGTTGCTGCCAGACGAGTCCAAGAGATGTTCTAAAGTGGGGAGAAAACAGAAAGAAAGCATCTCATCACAAAAGAGAGAGAGAGAGAGAGAGATACAGAAAGGACAATACATATAGAAGCAAATTTACAAAGATTTGAGTGATAGTCTAGAGTTGTATTTAACAGCTTTAGTTATTTAAAAACATTTTCCCTAAGGCAAATGCGCATGATTATACCTCCAAAACCATATCTAACTGCGGAGGCAGTCTCATCAGCAACTGCTACCCAAACTTTGTGCTCTAACTCACAAGCTTTCCTTTCCTCTCCACATGCTCGAAGAAGATCAACTTGCACCTGATATGCCCGGCTCTTGGGAAGAATCTTAGAATTCTGCTCAATAAGTTTGGGACATAGGGCTAGGAAGTCCTTGCATATTTGGACTCCGGCAACCTCTTTTTGTAAAATTTCTGCACACAACTGAGATAAATTGCGCCCAAGCATGCCATAGTTTATGCAAGCCTTAGCAATTCCAGCTGCAAGATCTGCTTGGTGATTACTGGACCCAATGCACATTTTCGAGAAGTCAATTGATCTATGCAACTCCTCCAAACTGACACGCTGCGAGTTTCTCCACAAGGGAAGAAAGTATTGGTTTTTTCCATCACTCAAGCCCATCAACCACATTCCCACACTAAGCATCTCAAAGTAAGAAAGAATAGGAAATAATTTTGCATTCCACAAGCACTTTTCCTGACCACCAGTTGAGCTCCACAGATCATTTTCCTCAATACCTAAGTCATGCATGACCTTCTCCCAGGGTTTCCCACAAAATGTCCCATCCTTGGTAAGTGGATTTTTGGGGTTATCATGAATGCCACAAAATACAATAACTCTTTCAGTACATCCTACCAAAGGAACCTCCCAAAGACAATGGCGATCAGGAAGCATGAACTTAGGTGAATTATCTATCATCCTATAACTATCCTCTGGAACATTTATTCCAACAACTATAGACTGGGAACCAATCTGTATTCCACCTGAAATGTTTGAATCATATATTAGAGAATCTTCACCAATTGAGACACCATCTGCAATTTTGCAAGAAAGAAGAACAGCAGATGCTGCAATGTCTGACACGGTGGTTGCTGGTATGGAACATAAGTGTCTTCGACCTACAAGTGCTGAATCAGCTGCACTAAGGTGATCCAAAACTTCACTTGAAGTTCCAAAATGTAGAAACAACAATTCATCTGTAGTGGAAAATGAAAAGGAATAACATGAATAAACCAAATCACATAAATATTAACAAAATGAGAACACTATATATCAAGGTTTTGATACTTTAAAACAATGCTTTTTATTTAACATACAGGCACAATAGCTGAACATCCTCTGTTTTCCCAATTTGCTGACCAATGCTTCACCCAAGGGTCGATGTCGTAACCAGTCATGCTTTCTAGGTACCCAAGCTGCCACAAGATCTTCATACAAACTCATCTGCATAAGTACAAGGATGCAATAAAAGCTTGAAACTGTTAGAATGACATGAAGTTTTCTAGTACTACATATAAAATTGAATAAATGGTGTTTTCTTTACCAAAGGATATAGAAGTTCTAATAATTCAACACATTCAATATTTACCACAAAATTAGATATAAGAATGAGTAGCTTGCCTCCTTTTTGCTATTCAGAAGCTCTGAAATCAATGGTTGGCAAGAACAAGCAAGCTTGACAAGCTCCACCCATGCATTGCCTCTAACAGCTATTATTCCAGTGTCAAGCAATGCTCTACCATCATTTAGTATTGCTTGATTCTTAACAAGCTCTTCTACACTAGGTTTCTGAAGGAGGTTGTCAACTAAACTGACCGTGTAACTTTCCTCAAGGATGTCAGTTTTAGACGCAACAATAACACCATGGTTTGCAGCTATATCAAGAGTTATAGGCACAGTGATAATGCTAGATGCATCGGGTGGAAGAATCAAAGTGGAGGCATCAAAACATGGGAGAACATCTCCGGTCATTGTAAATATTCCACCTGCCCAAAGATAAAAAAAAAATAATAAAAAAAGGATATAAACACAAAATGTGCTGAGAAAGAATTGTTACTTATAAATGTGTATGACAAAAATTATTCAAAGAAGATTTATAATTGATTATAGTGTGACTTAATGCATTTTGCAATCTAAGAACTTACATTTCTTAAAACTATTGTTTACTTTTGAACCCAAACTACATTTTTTTTATTTCCGGAGACAAAAAAAAAAAAACTTAACAAGAGCAATCAGCTTGTTTGCTCAACTAACTTTTATCTCTTACCTAGTATAAAGTTTAACCAAAAGAAGCAGTAAAATCACTACAAAAACAGTGAGGATTTTACAGAATTCCATAATATTTTAAGTATTCTCTGAATCTCACCTTCACTTTTAAAAGCCTGTCGGGCACAAGAAGCAATTGCAAGAATATGGTCGAAAAGCAACGGGACCGGACCATCAGGATCATCAGCAGCCAAGTAAGGAAGCGGCAAGAACACTTTCCCCATTGGATTCGCCCATGGAACCCTTTTAGAATCCCCACCAGCGTGAAGCAATAGAATATGCTTTTTACCCATCAAACTTACCGCACTATCTCCGCAACTCCCTCCATTTTCAAATTGAATAACTTTCTCGCAATGTTGAGCGAGGGCGTGAATGGCATTGAGAGTGGCAGCCCCGGATCCAATCCGTTGACCGTCCGGATCGGGCACGGCGAGAGTGATAGTGGAAGAAGCGATCCGACCCATTCTCTTGGCCCGTTTGAGTTGCCAGTCGTACAGTTGGGCTTGCTCGGGGCTGGCTGCCGTTAGCACGATGGCGTCCCATGTTGGAACCCTAGTGGGATGACGCACCGACAACCTTAAATGGTACCATGATTTTCGGAGAATGGCGGTTAAGTCGGCTTTCCGTTTGGTTCTCGAGAAGATTCTATCTCGGTTTGGTTCCATTAGATATTGGAGGGGATTAGAGTGATCGAGGAGATTTAGGAAGTGGACGAAGTGAAGTGCGCGTGGAGTGAATAAAGATCGACTGGACTAACCTTAACTGATGGTTTGTTTTTCTAAAGAGTAGACAAGATGAAGGGGAGATGAAGATTGGGGTAAAAAACAGGTTGTTTTCTGGTCCACCATGCCTCCTTGGTTGGTTCCCCTGTCCTCGGATTAAATTCTTGATTGCCCTGGCAAACAATATGGAAAAAGGTTAATCGAAAGAAGGAAAACAAACTTCCCGACAGCGGGATTAGAAACGGAGTAAGGATGCAAACGGTGGTGAGTACATGCGAGATTTAATGTATTTAAGCTCGAATTCCATAATATTTTAAAATATTAAAATTTGATTAAATATTCGATTATTTTGATTTTTACTATTTAAATCTTCCCTATTTAATATAACAACTATCTGTTTAACTCTCCAAACCCGTTAAATACACGTTTATTAAGTTAAAATTTGACTTTTAATTTTAAATTTAAAATTAATTTTAAGAAAAATTAAATTAATACATTTAAATTAACTCATAAAAATAAATTAATGTTAAAAATCATAATTAAAATACTTAATGAATTAATTTAATTAAGTATTATATTAATAATAATATTTTATAAATAAAAATATATATAATAATATTTAAAAATTATTATTTATAATCGGATTCGGATAATAAGGTATCCTAAGATCACTATCCGAACCTACCAGAACCTGTGACGAGTAATATAATTACTATCCGAATCCTACCCAAACTCGATTATTAACTACCCTAACCCTACTTAATGAGATCGGATAATCTCATATACCCATTTATAGGATATCTATTTACATCCCCAAAACGGAGTCCTCTAAGGTTCCAAGAGAGTTGATTCCTTATGGATTCTAAAAACGGGATCGCATAAGTGACAGGCTGACATTCATAGATAAACATGGGCCACGGCCAACTAAGGATGTAAACGATATACTGGTGCTCGCAAGCTACTCGGGCTCGACTTGAGAAAAACTCGAATCGAGCCGAGCTTGAGCTCGAGCTACTCGAGCTGTCGAGCGAGCCGAGTTCGAGCATTAATATGTCTGGCTTGAGTAGCTCGCAAGCTTAATCGACCTATTAATAATTTAATATATATTTTATTATTTTAATATGAAATTACATATTTGTTCTAATTTGTCCTAAAATTACATGTTTGCCCTAATGCTTAAAAAACCCTAACAGATTTCCCTAATTCCTCTTTACCTCTATTCTGACTTCTCTTCAACTCACCCATGCCCGCTCCCCCCGCTTTTGCTTCAATCTCCGATGGCTAACCCCATCCTACGACACTCAGAATCCACACCGATGTGAATCTGTTGTTAGACGCCCACTTCCTCAGTCCTCACGTTCGCATCTCACGGTCTCACCTCACCCTGTTCAAGTATTCCTCAGTGGTTAGCAACGTGTTTTTCTATTGTAGGATGTCCTCACCGACGTCATCTTCCAATATTCCTCAGCAACCCGCGACAAACCAGATCTGCTATTCCAACCCAAATCTGCAATTCCTACTTAGATTCGACGACAACCCAGATCCGACGACCCTCGAAAATCCTCACCGACGTGAACGGCAGAAGTCTGAATGTCCTCTTCAAGTCGTCATCATTCGTTTCCTCCAAGCTCCAACAACTAGAGTCGTGGCTGTTTTGTTGTTTCTGATTTGGAGTATGCATTCAATTTTCGAATTTTGAGGTTTTGTTTGAAGTCTGTTGTTGTTTGGTTTTGTTGTTTCTTAACTCGATGTTTGGATCTTTATTTGGTTCTGATATGCTATTTCATTCTTTGGATAATGTCTCTGTATCTGATTTGGAGTATGCATTGTATTTCTGAATTTTTTGGTTAAAGCTAGTTGTTGTTTGGTTCTATTGATGTTTGGATCTTTGTTTGGTTTTGTTGATGTTTGGATCTTTGTTTGATTCTGTTTTGCGATTTCAGTGGAGCTCATAAAATCGAGCGTAATTGAGCAAGCTCGAGTAGTTCGATTTTGATCTTGAATTAAGCTTGAGCTCAAAAATTAAGGCTCGACCGAGCTCGAGCCGAGTACCGAGCACCGAATTTTTGAGTCAAGCTCGAGCTCGAGCACTTCACTGTATCAGTTCGGCTCGATTACACCCCTACAACCAACGGCCCACTAGCGCAAAAAATAAACTGCTTAAAACGTTTTGTTTTTATTTTTTTGATAGAAAAAACGGTTTGTTTTTATAATAAGACAAAATCCGGGTAAAATAATTAACACTTGACCACAAGTGCTTTTTTTTTTTTGAAAAAGCTACAATTGTTTTTTTTGGTAATGTATGATTGTTACATTTTTTTTCTTCAAGGACGATTAAGAGATTTGGAATTTTTTTTTTATTTTCTCAAAAAAATAATCCATTATAACTTGGTGATCAGTTACCTTTTCACGACTAAATTAAAAAAAATTTAACGCTCGTATATATCTTCAGTTTTTAGTATAAAATAGATATAAATTTTATATTTTTAAATGACATTATATGTGACATCTGCTCACGTTATAGTTTATATCAACAGCTATAAACAGTAACAAATTTATGTAGTTTATATCAACGGCTACAAACAGTAATAATTTAGATTATTTATATGATTTTAAAATTTTATGATCTTATTTACGTGAATAAAAGTTTACAAATTTATTTAAATGTAATATGAATGTAATAAAATATGAAATGTTTAATAAATTTTCTATAAAAAATTCAGGATATATTTGATTATTTTAAAATGAGAAAAAAAAAATCAGAACTGGCGGCGCGCGGCGAAACGTCAACTGCCGGTCGCAGTCGCTGAATTTTGCTTTCTTTCTCATCTTCTCTCTTAGCTGCCGTCGAACCAGGGACACGTGGCTCGGGTACTCTGACCCAAGCACACCAAGCCAACAAGCCGAAATTTAACATTTTGATAATGTTAAATTTAACATTTTTTTTCAATTCACAGAAAATAAAAATAAAAAATCAAATTTTAAATCTAAATCCTCGCAAAAAAATAACTAGCACCAGACCATTGTACCAAAACAAACACACACAAGAAATGTAACGTTAGCATAAACTTTCTTTGAATTCAACCCGTACAAGTGTTTGTTCAAAGCTTCTCTTTCGGATTTCATGAGCTCTTGTGCATTCCAACAGCTGTCTCTCATGTTTCAACCGCTTTGCTTTTTCTCCTTTTAGCCACAATCCCCATTTCTTTACTTTTTTTCTTCTTTCAACACGTCCGTTTCAGAAGACCAAATCTCCTCTTGACTCTCCCAATCCATTTTTTTTTTCTTTTTGGGTTTTGGTTTTTGTTCTTTTCTTAAAGGGAATTTGTTTTGAGAAATAAAATGGTATTGGAGAAGCTGGGTTTGGTATAAAGAAATGAGGGGGTTGCGAGAGAATGCACTTGGGGTTATGAATTGTAAACGCGGTTCATTGCCTCGAAACGACGTCGCTGTTTCTATAATCGAATGCCTATTCCGTCCACGATCGGCGTTCGATTCTTTCTCCACTGCCTCCGAAGCCTTCTCTGAGCAGCAGCATCAACAACAGCAACAACATCGTTGTTTCCTTCACATACTGGTTCTTTTAATGGCAATCGCTTTGATTGCTTAGTCCAATCTCTTTCACGCTCTGCACGCCCCTTCTAAGAAAAAAGTGAAACTTTTAAAATAAAAAAAGAAGAAATACAATTTTTTTCCTTGTCTTTTTGGTTTGGCTCCTATCAGGAATGAATTCTGGGTTAGCATTGGCAATGCCAGCGAATGATGGAATGTTTTGTACTTCTGAAGCAGAACCCGGTATCGTAGAAAGAGATCCTACGGGTCGTTACATTCGGGTACGTATTTGTTCCGATATTATTGTATTCACAAAATGCAGTAGTTTAGAAAAGCTAAAGTTACATTTTTTTTTGTAAAATGTTTGACATTTAAGGCAAAGATTTGGGAGCTATCGCTAGAAGTTAATGTTGGAATGTTTTAAGAAATTTTGATGTTTTTATATTTTTTTTTTTAGAGTTTATATATATATATATATATGATGCATTGACTGTCAATGCATAAGAGGTTGACACCTCATCAATAGGTCATTATGGGCAAATTTAAAAAATTTATTTATATTTGCATATAAGGGTCTATTAATGAGGTGTCAATTTCTGGTGCATTGACAGTGTATAAAAACTATACACTGTCAGTGTCTTGGGCAAGGGTGCATTTAAGACAGTGTATGGTTCTCAATCTTCTCTGGTCTTGGCAACAACTAGGATTCTGTTTTAATGGTTGTTTACTCCTAGCCTTAGGCTTTTGCTTACAATTACCATGTTGCAGTTATAGGGGATTTGATGGAGTTGATGGAATAGAAGTTGCTTGGAACCAAGTAAGGATCGATGATGTCTTGCGGTCGCCAGAAGATTTGGAAAAGCTGTATTCTGAAGTTCATCTCTTGAGATCATTGAAGAATGAAAATATCATCAAGTTGTACAATTCATGGGTGGATGACAAGAAGAAAACTGTTAGCATGATTACTGAGCTATTCACATCTGGGAGTCTCACGATGTAAGCACTTGTTGCTTTGTTTTCATTTTGTTCCTACTGGTCAATCCTATTCTGTATGAAGCAACTTTAAATCCTTTGTTATCAGATATAGGAAGAAGCATAAAAACGTTGATATTCAGGCCATAAAGGACTGCGCAAGGCAGATTCTCCGAGGCCTATTGTATCTTCAGAGTCATGTCCCCCCTATTATTTATCGGGATTTGAAGTGTGACAATATTTTTGTTAATGGAAATTATGGAGAAATTAAAATTGGTGACCTTGGATTGGCAATCGTCATGCAGCAGCCAACTGCTCAGAGTGTTATCGGTAAGAGAATCATTATTGTCGAAATGCCGCATTAAATTTAACCGAGTTAATGATATCTTTAATATTCTTTTTTCACCAGGTACCCCTGAATTTATGGCTCCAGAACTCTATGAAGAGGAATATAATGAACTGGTAGATATATATACTCTTTTGGAATGTGTATGTTAGAGATGGTTACTCTTGAGTATCCATATAATGAATGCAAAAATCCAGCACAGATCTATAAGAAAGTTATCTCCGCAAGTACATCATGCAACTGCTCATTATCACATTATAAACAGGGAATTTTTCATTTTGGACTTGGTTTTTGTGAACTTCTGTTTTGTATTTTGGTGAATTTCATTCAGGGCATTAAACCTGCTTCACTGAGTAAGGTGGTTGATCCAAAAATAAAGGAATTCATCGAGAAATGTCTGGTTCCAGCACCTGAGAGATTGTCTGCAAAGGAGCTTTTGGAGGATCCATTTCTTGAAGTAGAGAACCCAAACGAACCAATCAGACTTCCCCTGCAACTACCCAACCCAAGTTCAAAGGCAATAAACGTACCTGCATCAGGGCCTTCATCCATGGACATAGATACTGACTATAAGCAGCTAAGCACATGCACTGTAAGCAATAGTGAGAGTCCACAGTGCCCGGTTTTGGAGTTCCAGAGGATGCATAAGGACAATGAATTCAGGTTGAGAGGGAAAAAGGATGATGATAACTCAGTTTCATTGACCTTGCGCATTGCCGATTCTTGTGGAACATTGAGGTGATTCCTGATCAAAGTATAATAACACAGAAGTTAACTGCTATTTTGCAGGTCGAGTTAGAAACATACATTTTCTCTTTTACCTTGATAGCGATACTGCATTCTCAGTTGCAGCAGAGATGGTTGAACAACTAGAGTTAGCGGACCATGATGTTGCCTTCATAGCTGAGTTTATTGATTATTTGATAATGAAACTTCTACCCGGTTGGAAGCCCTCCTCCTATTATCCCTTGAGTGGAACCGCAAGTCAATGGGGTGAGTTCTCAGTTTCCGGGAACTGCCAAACCTCAATTCCCTGCCAACCGGATTCATTTCTAACTAGTGATCCTGCATTGCTGGTTGCGAAAGAAAGTGTCTCTGGTCTAAATACAAGCCTCCAGAGAGGTGTCGTACAAGCCCAAGATGGTTCCAATGCCGAGTATCTTTCCTCTTTGGAAGATCAAGAGTCACAAGCATCAGTCATTTCAGAGATACTGGTTGAGGAGACTTCCGGAAAGAATGCTAAATCGTCTGAGGCTGCTGACTCAAATTTAAAAGGAATCTCTAAAGATTTAGATGGATATATATCCGAGCAAGACTTTCAGGATACTTATTATGATGAATACAACTCAAGAAGAAATGATAGCAGTACTGAAGATAGCGTACCAGTTAATGAATTTGTGAAGACTTCAGGGTTCTTTTTCTCCAATTCAAGCAGAGAATCAAATGTCACGAGCTTGCCAAGTAGCTACTCATCTCAGTCTACAGTGGACAAAGATCTAGACGTTGAACTAAAGCTGGAGCTTGAAGCAGTTGAGGCACAGTATCAATATTGGTTTCAAGAGCTCGCCAGGATGACGGAGGAAGCATTGCAGGCTATTAAAAAGAGATGGATGACGAAGAAAAAGTTGGTTGTTCAGTGATAAAGAACATGACATTTTTATTCTTACTGTTCTGTTTTCGTTGTTGTTTAACTTGTCACTTTTTCCCCGCTAAGATTGTGATGTAATCAATTTAATCCTCTTGCGTTGGCTGCGACTCCTTTTTTGGCAGTTGTAATTTGTGCTTAGAACTCAGAAGGTGTTTCTCTGTAATCTTTCTTGGATTGGGAATGTTTACAGTTTTGCAGAATAGCCTACAGTACAGCTTAATCTCTTATCAACCATGCTTTCTATTGCTTGGCTATCAGAAAACGACTAGCCGGTAGAATCAATCTGAGTTAGACTTATACGTCATGACAATAAAGACGTCAGTGCAAATTCCTCTTCCACGGATTGAGGGCAGAGCAGGAGCCGAAGTTTCAGCTTTAACAACCATCAAATATCAAATCTTTCAGAGTAATTGCAAGTACAAAATGCCAACCAACTAATTAAACCAATAATCAAGAGTACCATGAGCTTATATTCGAAAAGTGTTTAATTTTAATTTCTCCAAGGCGTCTCAGATTCTCAAAAGCAAATTATGCCTGAAATATACCTAGATTTTGAAGGCTATCATAGTATCTCTCCTTGTATCTTATGAAAAGATTATACACTAAAGCAGTAACAATCTATTGTTTTCCGTAATCCATTCTATCTCTGACGCACTAAGTTTTCATTTTGCTGTTTCATTCCCTTTTAATTCAATAAAGAAAAAGACTGAAGCCTTAATTTTGTTGTTGAAGAAGGATCACAATAAACTCAAAATTTGCAACCCAACAGACTTGTAAGGATCTTGTCCTACAAATCAGGCTTGTAAAAAACAAAGGAATAATATGTACTCAATCCTCACGCCACATCTTTTCGCATTTCAAGCACTGATAGAATGTGGTTGCAGGCTCATCAGCTGACCGGATCTGCACCTGCGAGAAAAGGGCCCTTCCATGGTTGCAAGAAGGGCATGTCGCTGCCAGAAAATAGACAAAAAGTTTAAAAGAGAATAAGAAAACAGAGGCTAGACAACAACAACAAGAGAGACCAGTTCGTGAAATGTCAGACCTTATCTGGCACCAAAATTGACTGTCATATGGCAATCAAGAGAAAACAACAAGAACACTAAAGAATGAATTACTAAAAGATGTCTCATTAAAAATTTAAAAATTTTGGCACTAACTTGATTAAAGAAGTCAAAAGATTCACATTTAATTTTCCAAATGCCTATAAGATGAATGTTGCTTAACCGTGAAAATCTCACCCTAGCTCTCAACTGACCAATTTTACATAGCCTTCAATCCCAATAGCAAGAGATGATTATATGACAATAGAAAAAAAGCTTGAAAACTACACGAAGTCTTTCCCGGACTATAAGAAGCACACTTTCTATTAAAACTTTGGATAATTATTCCATACACTGTCAATGAAATATTTTTATTCCACAAGCGGTGTTAGGATCGTAACACGTCTATAAAAATATTAAAAAAATAAAAAATAAATAAAAATAAGACATGTGTCACGATCTTAACACCGATTGTAGAATAAAAATATTCCACTGACAGTGTATGGAATAATTATCCTAAAACTTTAACCTGCAATCTACTTTTTAGTGAACCATCCTCACAAACTTTCACTCAGTGGTCTTTTTCTTGAAACAAATAACTTCTCAAATTTTAGGCCATCTTCTCTTAGCACCCAATAAACATTTTCAGTAGGATTTTGGCTTTCTATTTTTTTCCATCCCTCATGTAGCATCTTTGCTAGCATTAATTCTTGCTTAGCATCTTCAGAAACATAAATACGAAAACCAAATTGCAGTTCAATGACCGCCATCTGCTACCTTCATCAAATAAACACCTAACTCTACAGCCCTCTTGAGATAAAGAGTAAGGACCTCTCAGGCTCTCACTGTAAGAATCATAACTAGAACTAATTGTTCAACAGATAATTATAATAAATCAAGAACATAATTTTGTGCCCAATTTTTATTAGAATTTCTCTTTTACAAATGCAACAAACACCAAAATCCCCAATTTATAACCACAAAAGAGATAACAATGCACAAATGCAGTAAGCAAAAACAATACCAGGAAACAAAAAGCTACATAATCTAATAAAATTATGTTTTTGACCAACGTCGAGAATAAAATAACAATTATGTTCAGTAACATTCAATGAAGCATAAGAACAAAAAAAAAAAGAACCCAATTTCACGGAGAAAATTAACTTACCATCAGTTTCAGAACCGCCCATTTTCATATCCTCTTTGTTGAAAACGGGTTCAATTTCTTTCTTAACAAGATGCTGCCTTCTCTTTATTTTAACCTATTAAAAAACCAAAACACAAAAATCACTCAACAACAAAGACACTTGAAATAACTATAAAAAATTGACATTAGTTCAAACTAAAATACCTTGCTTTCAAGGTGACAAACGTAGGGACACGTTGGGCAAAAGAACCTCGAAGGCCGACCCATATGAGGCAACTCGTACTGTAACATATTCCCACAAGTTGGGCAAAACTCCATTTTTTTTTATAGGATTTTCTTCAAAAACCCTAAGTGGTTTTTTTCTTTTCTAAGTTCAGTTGAGTGAGTTCAGTGTTGTTCGACCTTTGAAGTAGTCCAAATTCCATAAAAATGAAAGAGAAATTATTTTATTAAAAATAACCCCTGGCCTTTTGCAATATTTATGCTTTGATCCCTATTCTTTGGGCTATTTCCAATAATGGGCTAAAGTTTGTTCAAGTTGTTTCTAATTTTGTTGTTAAATTTAAAATCTAAGCTTAATAGCTAAATAAGCCCTCAACTTTTAGCCCAAAATAGAATTCAACCCTCAAAATTTTATCGCATGAAATTCAATCCATAAACTTTTATTTTAGTGGAAATAAACCCTCAATCTTTTACAATTATGCAATTAAGTCAAAATCTGTTAAATGACACTAACTGCCGTTAGTTTTGCATACGTGGCAGCTGACGTGGATAGCTTAGTTAGCTGCCACGTGGCATGCCACGTATGCAAAACTAACGGTAGTTAGTTCATTTAACAGATTTGGTCTATTTCCATCGAAATAAAAGTTTATGAACTGAATTTAATGCAATAAAACATTGAGGGCTGAATTCTATTTTGGGTTAAAGGTTGAGGGCTTATTTGGCTATTAAGCCTAAAATCTAACTAGTTTTAAACCTGCTATGTATGAAAATAAATTAATCAAATAATAAATTTATTAATAATATACATTTTTTGAAATTTTATAATAAATATTATTATATCTAAGAAAAAAATAATATTTATAATTTTTATATGATAATACAGGAATATAAAAAAAATCTTTCACAAATATAAAAAAATCCAATTTATAATTTTTTTAGCTTAAAATAATCCAAAATAAAAGGACCCAACAGAGTACGATTATTTAATGAAACAAACACAACTCAGAGCAACATAAGCATCTTTGTAAAACACATGAACCAAGCGTAGTGGCGCATCCTCATTGCTTTTAATTTACCACATGAAGCAGAAAAGAGAAAGAGAGACAATTGGCAGTGAGGGATGCATAGCTAGCAATATAATTTACTAAAACCATTATTTCCTTTAAGTTAATCCTATCACATCCTGTCTTAAGTAGCTTAACTTAAGATTTAATAAAGGCTGTGATCTAAGTGCTGTTTAGAGAGAAGGTATGCTTATTATCATAGCATCATAAAACTGAAAAATCAGTAAGGGTCAATTTAAATAATTTAAATGTATGAGAAGAATTGGTAATCTCTTTCAAGACAATACAGCACTATATCAGCAATAGCTATCGAACAATATAATCTTAACATGATTAAGAACTCTTCAAATGGCAACATTTCCCAATAAGTCATTTCTATATCACAAAAATTCCACCTTTGCTTATCAATGCCATGAAACATAAAATTAAAGCAATCCCACAAAGAGAGGCAGAGATGAAAAAACCTTAAAGAGAAGAAAATCCAATTCGGGTGACTCAAAATTGCAGCAAAAGAGAATTAAATTCAAAAGCCAAAAACATAGTGATAAGGTTAGACTCACTCTAAAAGAAAAAAGGCAAACACAAAATAACAATTAGAAGCAATTTAATTGGATTGTAAATGTTTGCATATAGTATATATATGTATGTATAATATCTTAAAATTCTAGAGCAATTCCAGACTTCAAATTTATATGTATAATGTTAGGAAGGAAGTAATTAATTAATAAGTTGTAGTAAAAAAACAATTTACTGTTTATATTGAAACAAGACAACGAAGTTTATAAAGATGGAGCTTAAAAACTCTAGCACACCGTAGCATTTAAAAAATCCAAGTGAGAGAAATAGTAAGAGATAAAAATAATAATACGTATCTTTTAAAAGCATTATTATAATTGGTTAAGAGTAGTAAAATATGGGTAAAGTATTTGATAAAAGGTAATTGTTATTTATTTAAATTTTAATATAGATGGATAGAATAATCAATAAAAGATTATCTTATTAGTGTTTTAATTTAAATATATATAGATAAAAGATTATCTTATTAGTGTTTTAATTTAGATATATATAGATAAAAGATTTTCTCGTTAGTGTTTTAAATTAAATATATATAGATAAAATATTATCTCAATAATGTTTTAATTTAAATATATATAAATAAAAAATATTTTTTTATTAAATAAGTTTAATTTATTTAAATGATTTTTTTAATCATGAAATATAAAAGAATCTATGTTTATTCTTGAAAATTTTTATGCTCTTTTGATCAAAACAATTTTTTAAGGACGTGAAAGAAAAAATGAGAAAATAATAGAAAAAACTAATATAAAAAATCATAAATGAAGAAAAGGTCAATTTATTTTTTAGTTTTGTTATGCAAAATCAACTTGTTTGTGCTCTTCATATTTCATGATTCCTCAATAATATCTGAAATTTTATTTTTTTATTTTTAATTTTTTATGCTATTTTTCATTATTAACATTTTTGTCAACAAAAAAAACTTCATAAACAGGATTATTATCTGCTCATTTCATGGTTCCTATTTACTCTTTAGTCTTTATCAACAATAAAAATTATGTCTTTTAACTTTATCGATAAAAAAAAGTTTATAAAAAAAGTAAAAATAAAATATAAAAATATACTATATGATTGAAGGTAAAATAAAGTTATTCTTTAATACATGAGTAAGGTATATGAAAAAAAATTAATTCAATATTAAAAACATAAAACTTTTATTTCATAACAACAATATTTTTCAAAAGACGAATTTCGAAATGATTAATTGTTGTTACTAAAATGATCTTCAACACATTCCGGAAAATCCTCTTCAATCTCTTCAATTTTGATCTATCTACTCCGGCTTTAGTCATAGGTTTTTTAAACAGATATATAATAACTTTTATATATAGATATAGGTGTTATCATTTAAATAATGAAAAAATTTTAATTGATAAAAAGTGTACATATAGATATTATATTATCAATGAATATAGATATTTTGTTATTGAAAATAATTTATTTTGTATTTTTAAGATATATATATATATATATTATATAAATAGGAAGAGATTTTTATGTTTAAAGGAATATAGATGTTTTGTTATTGAAAATAATTTATTTTGTAAATTTAATATATATAAATAAGAAGAGATTTTTATATTTTTGAAACTTTAAAAATGATGATGATTATTTTAATATATTAAATTATACGTGTCAATCATATAACCATTTACATAAAATGTTTTACTTTGAGTCAACTGTTTTATTATTTATATATATATATAAAAGATTAAATGTGATTATCGTAAAAATTAGAATCCTACAAACAATTAAACAAACTTCTAAGACCTAAAGCATAAAATTCCATCAATTTAATGTTTGCTAATTATATCCTACACTTCTAATTCACGTTAAGCATTTGTCTATTAAATTTTTTTTATCTTTACTTTTTAATTCATAAAAAGGAGTAAAAAACTAAAGTGTCTATTAAAAAAAATCTAAGTTAATGCTGTCTGCTGGTGTTAAGAGTTAAAACATCGACCAAAATCGATGGTTTTTTATTTATGGTACATCTTTTCAAAGCAGTTAGCAGAGATTGAACACGTACATTTCTTCAATGGCGGATATGGTTGGGAAACATGTATACAGTAATTACAGTTTACAATATGTTGAAATCTTGTCTCCTTGCTGATTCTCATCTTTGAGAGATCTGCTTTTCTTAGTTCTCACGTGATTAAGCATTTCCCTGGCTCCTGGACAGAACCCGCGACCTTCGCCAGCATTTGCACTATTGATTTGCCTTTTCTGCTCTGATTGTGGAGAGTTGCGTTGGAAAGAAAAAGCTATGGAATTTAGATGGAAAAGATGTCAAAGAAGGAAAATTCCCAATCTAGAAAATCCAAGAGCAACAGAAAAAACTAGCAGCAATCGTGCATCACTACTATCAGTAAACTCACTTCCTTGCTAACCTATTTTCAATAAGTTAAGCAAGGAATTATGCCATGAATTAAGATGGGTGATCCACTTTGTACGATAGAAAATCATAGCTTTATTTTATATATGGGTAATCTTGACCGAATCTAATGCACTAGCAGAAAAAGATTGAGCTTATGAACTGCTCCATTGTTAATTATTTTATTACAGGAAAATGAAATGACTGTCAACAAGGACAACAGTAAATACTTGATTTTGAAAATTTATATCGTTTCTTTTTTACATAATAATTTTTTATTAAAGGTCAAAACAGATAATAAAGTTGTTTCACTTAAAGCTATTTTAGTAAACTGTACTTCCTTAGAGCAATCTTTTTTTTAGAAGAGTTCTTTCTCAAAACAACCTCGTGAACAGCTCATTCATAGAATAACATTTTTTTAGAACAACTCCTTTACAGAAAAACTTCTTATTAAAAGAATTCATTTATAGAATAGTTGTTCTCAAAATAATTAACAAACTGGGAACATTTTTTTTCATAGAACAACATCTTCATGGAACAACATGAGCATCATCATTGAATAGTACCGTCATCTAATAAAATAAGTAGAAATAACCTTGGAATAAAACAAGATTCTTGGATTAACTTCACTATTTAAATGTTCTAGAAAGTTTAACTTGGTTGATTAGATATAGAGATAATAAAGAGAACTCTTAAGATTTGCTTGGTAGGGTGGAAAGAAAACTAAAAAGATGAAAAATTGAAAGGAGAGAAAAATGGAAAGATAGAAAACATTAATTTTTTTTCTTAAGTGTGCTTGGTAGGAAGGATGGAAAAATGAATGGAAATTTCTTTTTTTCTTTCTTTTGCTTGGTAGAATTGAAAAGTAAGAGGAAAGAAAATTAAAAATAAAATGATTTTATAATCATACCCTTTATATAAATATTTATTAAGTATAATTTTTTTTCTTTTTTGGCATTAATTGAGTTTTCATTTTTAATTAAATATGTTTTAAACAAAAATCTGGTCAAAATAATTAATTCATAATTAATTTATGATAATTAATTATTAATTATAAATAACTCATTAATTAATTAATTTATTCATTATTGATTAATTAGTATTTTTTTTGTATAAACCATCCGGTTTCCCCACACCATTCTGGTATAGGACTAATCCAGATTTGAGCCGGGTAGGACCCAAAGGGCGGCAAAGCTCTCCCTCAAGAGTTTTAACACAGCTGCATACCCAGGACTCGAACTCGAGATCTCTGGTTAAGCTAGAACAGCCCTTTACCAGCTGATCTACGTGCTCTAGGGTAATTAATTAATTACTAATGATATTTAATTAATAATTAATCACAAATAATTAATTGATTTTTAAATAATTAATTATAATAAATTAATTAGTATTAATTTATAATTAATGATTAATTAATTAATATTAATTATTTAATGATTTATTATTTATAATTAATAGTGGTTTTGTTATCAACTTTTCTTTTTTTTTTTTTTGATGAAATTGCTATCAGTTTTTCTATACTAAGTTACTAACCATGATATCTTCCTACGTAAATAAGTACAAGTAAATAGGGAATCAAGCAATAATGCTAAAGGTTGGTTGAGTGTTCAACAACCTGCACTGTTAGGTAAAAATAGAGGTGTCAAATGGGCTGGGCGGCCCATGGCACAACACGATTCGGCATAGTATGGATTGTGCTTGGCACGACCCATACTTAAATGAACGGGCAGGTCCAAGCACGATATACATTTGTGTGCTGTGCTGGGCTAGAGGTTTTTAGGCACATGTATTGGGACGACACGGCACGGCCCATGAAAGGCCAGTATTAGCATGTAGCACGCGGGTTAACACGGTACGACACGCAAGCCCATGTGCTGTGCTATATTGGCCCATTTATATAAATAAAATTATATTTAATAAATCTAATTATGAAGTATTTCAATTATTGATATATATAGATTTATAATATTTTTATTTTGAATATAAAATGTATGATATGCCACATATTTTGTATATAACTTTTTATTAAATACACTTCTAATAAAAACTCATCAAAAAATAAATTATTAAAGATTATTTTATTCAAAGATTGGTTAAATGTAGACGCCAGAGCACTAGATAAACCATATTATATAAGTAAATAATCAGGTGAAGAGAATGAAAAATAAAATAATAATATTTTGTGTTTTATAGTCTTCTATTTGTGTATGTGTGTGTGTGTCCCTGTTTTTAAATATTAGAATTATAAATTTCAAAGGAAAACATTGGTACAATGGTAAATATTATTCCTTTGTGACTTGGAGATCATGAGTTCAAGACAAAATACTCTCTTTTAATGCAAAGGGAAGGTTGTATACAATGACCCTCCCTAGACCTTACAAAGTAAAAGTCTTTTGGTTGTGTACAATGATCCTCCCCAAACCCCACAAAATGGAGCCTTTTTTATCGTTTTGCTCTTTTTTTTTTAGGATTTTGATATCTTTAATAGGTATATTTTATTATGTTTTCTTATGGAGATAGGCATTTTGCCTTTTAGGATTGTAAATTTCAATACTTTATTTAATATAATTATTATGTTTTCTTGTGCATATAGGCATTTTGTCAAAGTGAATTATATGTCTTTTTATTTTATTTTTATTTATCTTGCATGTTATTTAAATTAATAAATAAAATTTTTTAAAATAATAAAAATGTAAAAATTTATTAATGGGCTGTGCTTGGCATGATAAGACACGAAAAATAATGTTGAACTTGGCCCAGCACGACCCATTAGTGCTATGGGCCATGTGCCGTGCTGGGCCACGTTCTTAAATGTCATGGACTGTGCCAGCACGACCCATTAAAAAATAGTGTTGTGCCAGCACGAATCCATTAACACATGGGCTAATATTTAAATAGGTCGTGCCGGCCCAGCATGGCACATTTGACACCTCTAGGTAAAAAAAAAAACTAATTAGGGGTATTTAGGTATTTTAACTTATTTACTCAATCAGTCACCATTTTCTTTCTTATTATTTGCCCAATTTGGACAGATTGTGATTTGTGAAGAGGGAAGGAAAATGTCCGTCCCTCCGAATTTCTTTCCTTCCCCTTTTCCCTTGCACCAAGCAACTTAAAATTTGTTTTCTTTTCACTTTTCTTTCTACTACTTTCAATCCTTCCAATTTTCTCTTGTACCAAGCATAGCCTTAATCTTTTTTTGAGGTATGAGTGATTTTCCCTGTTTCTTTCTTTTGTAAACTACTCATTATCTTCAAAAATGGAACTCCTATTAGATAAAATATTAACTCTTGTAATCGTCAAATCTCATTGTCATACCTGTTAATGCTAATGTTAGTTAACTCCTATTCTTAACACTTATATATAGGATATCTCATTATTCTTAAAAGAACTTTGGTTGATTCATCTAACAAAATTACAAAAATCTCTCAAATCCTCCCTACATTTCTCTCCTCAGATTTCTTCCTTTAGTCTTATTCCACCTCTCTTCTCCGATTTTCTTCTTTAACCTTGTTTCACTTTGTTCTTGGTCTTACTTAGCCTTTTATAATCACTTGTCACCGCACTCAATACTTTAGGATCTACTCCAATCTTCCTATTCCTCTTCCTCATCCTCTAGCATATCATGTTTTACTAATTTACAATGTTTTCTCTTCACAACAAAAAACTGGTTTACACCAACAAGCTACCTTTTCCCTACGTGTCTTCCCAATAATACCATGAACTTATGTTATAGAATTGGTCTAATGGCAAAATAATTTCCGACATGAAGCTCTTAACTTAATATCTTTTGTCACAATGGGGAGGTAAGTGCTTTGCTGCCTTAAAAAATGGCTAATACTGATATCACTTCAATAAGTAATAACAATTATAGATGCTTAACTGCCCCAAAATCATGGGAACCCTCAGAAAGTATGGAAACAACATTCCCTAAAAAACTTTGATGCCTGCAGGATAAGTGGAGGCGTGTGCCAGAAGACACAGTGGTCAGCTGTAAACTTATATTGATATAGGTACGCCCCCCATTTTGTGATTGCTTTGAAAGACCAACTACACTAGGCTTTGTCGAGAGACCCCAGAAAAGAAAAGATGGAAGAAACTTCCTTGGCGTTACGTACCTTCCGACTTTAGTGTTTTTGTCTTCTACAATGGAGTATGATCCTTAGGGACCCTAGACCCTAAATTTCATTAAAATGTTCTTTCCAATCGGCGATCATATAGTCAATGTGAGGATGACGACATTGATGACAACTTCTAGCAATCATACTATGAATTTACGAATTTATCAAACTGTCATATAACGATGAAAGGTCTACTTTAATGAATATGAAAATATGTAGTAAGCACCATTCTTTCTTAGACGGCAGCATGAAGAGTAAAACACAAAACACACTCACGCAAAACCAATGGAGTGGAACCGAAAGAAGATCAAATTGTGATTTTATCAGAAGAAGAAGGCTAAGAACCATCAGGGATTTAATAAGAAGAGAAACTCAAACGGGCAGAGGGACCAGAACACATGGTAGTTCGAGGCAGCAGCATGTGCAGGAAGGGGAGCAAGGATTGAGCGGGGTTTAGAAATCATTTGTTTCGTTACAAAGAAATAAAAAAAAATCATTTGTTTCGTTACAAAGAAAAAAAAAATGGACGGCAGATATAATGGACAATAGAGCTGACAACAAACTGCAAGAATCCAAGTATAAATCTAATTGAAGAGAGAGAGATAGAATAGGAACCTTCGTAGAAAGCCAACACCGGAGAGTTTAAGCAATTCCTTCTGTCAAAAGGATGACGTCTATCCACCGGATCCCCTGTCCGCACCTTCCAAGAAACTGTTAAACTGAGATTATATTAAAAAAAAAAAGAAACCCAAAACACAATTTATACTAATATCAATTTGGAGTGAACATGTATCGGTTACACCACCATAAAATGGGGAAAAAAAAATCTTCCCACCTTGATGAATCAAACCGTCCATTTTTATAGGATGAGCGATGAGATCGATTTTAGACGCTTGACAGCACTCCTTTTGGGCCGATTGGATATCGAGCGTCACATCACCTCATTAAATGGTTCGTGAAAATCAGAGAGCGCGATGAAACTTTACATGCGCGTAAAGGCTTCGGTAGTTCTTATATATATAACCTGCTCCCTTGGTGCAAAGTCCACAGTTTGCATCTTGAGCTACCTTGCCCCTCCACTCGAGTAGGAAAAAAAAAACCTTCTTTCAGCAACCCATCATAATGGAAAACAAGGGAATTAACGGAAGAAATACGGCAACAGCAGCAACAAGCGTGTACGAGGACTTGTTACCTGTGATGGCCGAAAAGCTCGACGTGGAAGCTTTTGTGTCTGAATTATGTGGAGGGTTTCGGCTTCTTGCTGATCAGGAAACAGGGTTGATAACGCCAGAGAGTCTGATGAGAAATTCTGCACTTTTAGGGACAGAAGGGATGAGCAAAGAGGAAGCAGAAGGGATGGTTAGAGAGGGCGATCTTGATGGAGATGGGGCCCTTAACCAGTCTGAGTTCTGCATCCTGATGGTGAGGCTAAGTCCTGAAATGATGCAGGATGCTGAGCGGTTGCTTCAGAAGGCGATTGATCAGGAACTAAGGAAACCCTCAGCTTGATCTTTTTTGCATTGTATCTGTGTTTGGTGCATTAAGAGTTGTATTTATCTTATTGTACTCTAATGTTTTATCGTTGATCAAAATGGTTAGATGTCTGATCCAATTGATGGTCTGAATAGGCACCATACACCGGTGGAAATTGGGCACGTAACAAGCCACACACTCCTTACCAAATCTTGCAGCAAAAAACAAAAACCCACATCAGACGACCATGAGTTTCATAAATCCCAGTAAAAGGGAAACCTTCCATAGTTCCATTCCTCTAGAATGATTTCTCAATCCTGATATTTGAAAATAGTTGAAAACATAAAAATCATGATAGAAAATCATAAATCAACTAAATTGCAATAGAAGATATTAAAAGGGGAAGAACATCGGGCAAACATCACTTTTATATGTTCTATCACAACAACTATTTATATTAACACGAATAAAAGGTTCTCAGTGCCTACCAAAATGATTAGCCAACAAATACTGAAAATTACAACCGAGTATTAATTATAGTTTGAGCTAGTCCCAACTTAAAGACTTACAATACAATGGGAAAGAGAAGAAAAAAGCTAAACCATCCTTCTAGAAAACGCATACACAGCTACGCAGAGAGACACAAAATACTCAAGGACCCATGTGTGGAACAATTTCTTCCCCCCGCTAATGTCAGCCATTTATGTCCGGGACCTTCGGGCAGGTGACCGGCTGCTAATTCAATGAACGATAAGGATGGAATTAATTACCCGAAAAATAAATAAATAATTTGAAAATTTTTATAGTAGGCTTGCAAAATAAACTTCAGAGAAAGAGATAAAAGATCCAGCAAGCAACGTTAAATGGTTTCAATCACTACCTGCGGTATCTGCCATGCTCTGGACTCCTGTGCCTACCATACTCAGGACTCCTGCGCCTGTCGTAAGCAGGACCATTATAGCGATCATAAACAGGACTTCGAGCCTTACCATAATCAGGACTTGGTCGCCTGCGATATGCAGGACTTGGGGACCTTCCATATGGACTATCCCCACGTCGACCATAACCTCCTCTCCTAGGACTATCATATCTGTCATCCCTCTCATCATCATCCCTTAAAGCATACTCAACAGACACAACTCTGTCCAGTAACTTGCTGTAAAGCCACAACATAATACTTTAGGAGCAATACCATCTTACAATGAAATCAATAAAAAGAAGATGGCATATTTCTACCTCCTTTGTGTAGCCTCAAGGGCTTTGGTAGCATCCTCTTGTGTTGCAAACTGCACAAATGCAAAGTTCCGCCTAATGCGAACATGAACAACCTTCCCATATGGCTCAAAGTGCCGTAGAATATCTCGTTCCCTTGTACATTTTGGATCGAAGTTGATAACAAACAAGGTTTTGGTGGGCCTCTGATTTGTTATTGACCTAGAACCATCACGATGTCGACCACGTTCACCCTGACAAAAAAAAAATTATCCATCTTAAAATCAGAAATTATTGCTTCATATCCATTAAAACCCAAAAACATCAACTGTAGAAATGAGTAACTCAGAACGAACAATAACACACCTTAGCCCACTCCACGGACAGTCGCCGACGGTCATAACCAAAAGGAATATTATCAAGTCCATGAATAGCATCTTCACCATCGCGTTCATCCTCAAAATAAACAAAAGCAAACCCTGCAATATAAACTAAAATCAGAGGAAGAAATGACAGTTTGTACCATCGGTGCTACACCCACACAACTAGTGGTACATCAGCCAAATCACATGATTTCTTTTCCCTGCAAAAACTAAGAAAAAAATACGACACCTGCATATATGTGAAGGAAGGGCTGATGCACATAAGGATGTAGAAGCGTTGCATGATGAACTAAATCAAGATGGTGGCATGTTAAAGGTTAAAATCCAAGTTTTCAAGTCTGAGACATCATTGCAAAGCATGCTTCGCCATTCAGACAGCAGGAGTTCAGAAATGGATGGCATGGCATGACAGAATTCAGTGATCTTCTACAGTCAGTGGTAGTAGGCATGACATGATAAATTGATAGGTCCCCACCAGCCAGTGAGGAGGGTGAGTAACATGATCGAGTGAAGAAAATGCAGGATGATGCCATCTGTGAGTGGCAGGAGAGCAGGCAGGCAGGAATATTTCCATTGCAATAGATGTTTTTTGCAGAAAGTTGGAAAGCCCAGATAGAAGCTCATTTTCCCTTAGTAGAAGATCCTGCGTCAAAACAAACACTTAATATAGGTTTTCTCCAGAAACACTGAAAACCTATGGGTGCCATTTTAATTTCTTCCGGGATAGTGTGATCAGATATACAGACCCCTCTAAATGCTGTATATCCGACATCCAATTCCAAAACAAGGTAAATGCTCATTTAACAATTTCCGTTCATTCAAAAATCAATGTCACATGCATCCTCGAGTCAGGATATAGGCAGGACTACTACTGAAGAAATCAGTCCTAGCATGCTCTTCATTATACTCGCTGCCAGTTAAAGACATCATTAACGAAAAGATTTGAGATGGGGTAACAAGATGCTCAGCTGGCAGGCAAAAAGTCAAAGCGAAATACTAAAGCACTGAGTTGTTCTAATTTACAAATGAACAAAAGAAAAAGGATTAATGAAAGCTTAGCAACCTGAAGGGAGAAGAAGACCAAAAAAGTAACTCCACTAAGGTATTAGTTATGAGAGAAACTCCATTGGAAGAAATTTGATGAGACGCTAGCAGTTCCAAATGATCAAGATTTCAGAGAACATAACAAAACTATGAAATTAAACTCTCTTTATCATTAAAAAAAAGGGAAAAAATATACTAAGCTCGTGGCCAACTATCAAAAATAGAAAAAGGGATGATTCACCCAACATAAAAAAATCCGCTTTAGATTCAGAAAGGCTTCAAGTCAGTCAGCCCGCGATAAAATATAACATAAAAGCAAAATCGAATTCATTTAGCTAATAGCACTAAACTATAATGCAAACAGGGCACATTTACTGTTTTAAATAGTCATTGGAATAGATATTTTACCAGATTTCATGTCAATCCGCTCGATCCTCCCGTACTTCGAAAACAAGCGTTCCAGCTCTGACTGCCGAGTCTCGTACCCGAAGTTCCCCACAAAAACAGGCCTCATTTTCCCCCGAAAGTATTGGCACCTTTGTCACCAACAAAAACCTAAATAAAACCAGAGAAGAAAATTATAAAACCCTTTAATAAGCAAAAATCACCAGTATTAAAATACAATGGACAGTATTAGTTACGTTTTCCTTCGTTTTCTTGGGAAACAGACAGATGAGACGAGATATTTGAAGGAAAAGTAAAGAGGGTACCTTGCTAAGTTGCGATTAAACCTCAATGGAAAACCCTAGAAGAGAGTAAGCGTGTTTGGTATTTTACGGTTATGGAAGTCAAGAATAAACAGAATCAGGGCGTAAATTCTACTTATAGTGCCAATTAAAGCCCTAAAAGAGTTCAGAGCCAACGCTGGCACCTGGCATAGTCTTTTTCGGCCGTTCGATAATTAACCCGTCCAGCGTAACACCAATATTGTTCGTTGGATTGCAAAGGGAGTAACTTAATTTCAGGGTGGGCCAAAACTGGGCTAGTATTCGGCCCGACATTGAAATAGCACACTGGCAATACGGACTTCGACTTGGCCCATATGGAGTGGATCATTCGGCTCCAAGCTGAGATTTTCTTCCGCTCATCTACACATCTTCATCCAACAAATTCTTAACGATAAAAAAAGAACATTTTCTGTCAAATTTGAGATTTTTTTAATATTTGTTTGTTTGGAATGCAGAACTAATAATATTTGTCTGTTCATAAAATATATTATCATAAAAAATTCTTATTCGATACAATTATAATGTAAAGTTTTAATTCTTCGAGTAAAATTAAGAGATTATTAGTATTATACATTTCTTTTTTAAGTATTTTTTATTTTTAAAATTACTCTAAAAAGTATGTTTTACCTTATTAATTTTATTTGTAGAATTTAAAAATTTCTGAAAATGTATCAAATAATTTATGTTATTATAAACAAAATACTGTTTCCATATCCCTGATTTTTTCTTATATTTGGCCATTTTCCTCCTATCTTCGTTACTTTATTTTTCCCATCCCCTTTCCTGCTTTTCTTTTATATTATTTTTCCTTTTTTTCTGTAATGTCATTTTTTCCCCCACATAACTATACAAGGGACCACACCAAAGCCAACAATAAAACAACTTTTCCTAATTATTGTAATAGTGGCATGTTTAACCAAGAGAAACCAAACATTAGATTTTTATCCAATTAATGTTGTTTTTATGTTCAAATTAAAGCATTAACATAAAAGTGTCTGGTCTTTGAGGTGCAACATAATGAAACCTGATCTCTTGAGGAAGTAGGTTAAAGTGATTTGGTCAAACATGGTCAATCAGAAAAAGAAAAAGAAAAACACCCACATCTCACCTAGTGTAGAATTACTGACATTAGCAGAAGTGCCTTTTATATCTTCATTTTTTGTCCATTTTCATTTATTTACAAATAATATTTTTAACTCTAAATTCAATGGCTGTCTGTATGATTTGTTAGTAAAATTATGTTAAATTTTTAGTTTCAACCATTAAAATAGAATCTTTAGTAACGTCAAATACAAAAAAAAAAATCCTTAAATATTCATTTAAATACAATTAATTAACCAACTGTAAGATTAAAAAATAAAAAATATTCATTTAAATACAACAATTAATTAGCCAACTGCAATTGACAGAGAGACGAAAGCTATATGTATACGTTTTTTTTTTTGGTGGAAATATGAAAATTAGATAAATTAACTATATGTATACGTTCTGTACCAAAAAAAATGCGCTATATGTATACTTTGTACTTGTACAAGCATGAAAATGACAACTTCATTTTTATTATCTTTATTTTTTAAAATTTGTGCTTTGGCGTCGCTTAAATGTTTTTATTAATCTTGTTCAGAGAGAAATAAAACAATTTCTTGTTCACATAGCACCTCTTGCCAGACCAACGATCACGCTTCAACCCTCTATACATATAAAAAAATTTATATTGATAAAAAAATACTTATTTTATATTATTGTTATACTTTATAAATCAAATGTTAGATTTAATAATTTACTAATATAAATTATGTACATAAAAATTTTAATTTGGTTCGATGTTTTCGCCGTTTAAATTGAAAATAATTATTTTTTAATATATATATATATATAAATGGTTGAATTAGCTTAAAGATCTTTTTTTTAGAATTTAGAAGGCTTCCACAGAAGTTGAGAACTACTCCAATACCATCATCATCAGAATTTTTATCTCAAAAAATTAAAGTAAATTACATAAATTAATATCTAAATTCATGTTAAAACTACTCCAATATATTAGGAAAAAATCAGAAGCAAGAAAATATATGCTTGGACAAAAGTGGGAAGGGAAAGGGGAGAAAGCGAGATATTGGGTTTTGAGTTTTGAATCAGGCAAGACAAAGGAATTATACGAACGTGGCACTTGGCAGTGATTAAAATAATAGACGACTACACTTAATTAATTCTCGTAATCTAAAGTGGAGGAAGTAAGTCGGAGTTTTTTCCGGTAAACTCGGTACTTCAAAAACTCTATTCCCTGCTAAGAGAATTTTTAAACTTATTTACTTGCATGGGTATTTTAAATCATATTAATGCCATGTAAGAATTTTTAATTCATGTCATCAATGCCCTGCCAATATCAAAATTAACTCCAAAGAGAAGCCCGCGGATTTCCTGACTATAGAAATATGTTTTTTCTTTTGGCCAAAAAAAATATATGTTTTTTCAGAGCGGATTAGGGCCTTTCATAAAAGCAAGCGGTACGTTGAATTTTTTTGGGATGAAACGACTCATAGTACTTTCATAGGAAGATTAGAAAACCTATAAATAAAGTTCTCAAATGAGTGTGCAATTCTGTGAGGAAACTTGGATGTAAGTCTCTTTCACCTTTCTGTAAATGTTTTAATGTAGGAGAAGTATGTGAGAGAAATTTCCAGAAAAGCTTTTTTTTTGTTATAAGAAAAATATTAAATAACTGGAGATGAGGGTGTTTGGATTCGAACTCAAAACTTACAATATACCACAACTCATCTTTAGTCACTAGGTCAAGAGGTTGAAGAAGATCCCTTTTCTTTTTCTGTTGTGGGAAGGGCAAATATTGTCATAAGGGCATCCGGATCTCTTTCTTGAATTGATGAACGATTGAATGACTGGAAATTTTGTGTGGTTTGAACAAGAATGAATGGTTTTTTTCTTGTTAGTATGGAGATTTCCTGTGTAAAGAGTTTATTGATGTATAAATTCTTTCATGGTATTGTGCCATATTCTGAAATACAAATAAATTTGATTTAACAAATAAAAAGGAGTTTTGGATACTTGCGGAATGGAAATTTCTTGGAGAATGAAAGTACTGACTAAAATTTTTTTAAAGTTTATAGAGAAAATAGAGTTTAAGGTTTAAAAGAGATTATAAGTTTGTAAAAGATCTCTTAGACCTATAATGTTCCAAGTTTTAATATTTTTTTAAATTTTAAATAATTATTTAAAAAAATTTGATATGGCATTGAATACCCCTTTTAAAGAAATAAGTTTAAACTACCCTTATCAAGAAATAAAAATTTTAAAGTACCCTCTTATCGGAAAAAAACTCAAGTAAGCCGTCACATTAAATTACCTTAACAACATTAGAAATTCTTTCAGATTGCATTTGGAAGAAGAATTTTGAAAATTTAAAGTATTTTAAAACGAAGACATTTCAAAATGCATCAATTTAAAATGCTAACATTTGTAAATGTCTTGTTGAATAAATATTTTTTTAAAAAATTTTTTGAATACTAGAATTTGATAAAATAAAAAGTAACTATAAAAAAATTAAAAAAAATGCAATATGAGTATTATTATATCTGTAAAAATGTGCGAATATTATTAATAATATAAAAAGTAAAAATATATATTATATTTAATTAAAAATGATATTTTTCTTTTTTAATTTTATATTAAGAGTGGGGCATGGATAAAAATATAAGGAAAATTATGAGGAATTTAGAAAAACACCTATTTAAGTGAGTTTTGAAGTGTGGATTTGGGATATCAAATATCATTTTTGAAAATCTCCCAAAACTTTTAAATTTTTCATTTTTATATGCCAAACAAGTATATTTATATTTAGAACTTTAAAAATATTGATTGAAATGAAATCTTCCTTCAAATGTTTCATCCAAACAACTCTATAATGACTATTTCAATTATTTCTCAATTTTTGCTCCGTGTGTCAGCTATTAATTGGCTGTTTCATTTTTAATTCAAATTTTGATTTTATTTTAAGTACTTCAACATTTTTGGCCAAAAAATACTTTTATTTTTAATTAAGTCATTTGAATAACTTTTCAATTTTCTTTTCACAATTAAGTTCTAAATTTTTTCTTAAAAAATTAAGTACTGTAATATGTCCTTTATTTTTTTTTTCAAATATGTCCTTTAATCTATTTTTAAGTTGTCAATTTTTTAGTTAAAACCTCTTGATTTATTTTTTATTTTTAACACTTATTTTTTTCAATTATGCCTTCTAATCAATTTTTAGCTTTTAATTTTTTTTTTCCATTGGACATTCTAATTTGTTTTTTAAATGAAGTTGAGATTCTTTTCCATTGACAATATCCAATTGTACATAAATTAAAAAAAAAATTCAACCAGATTAGAAGACTTAAAAATACTACACTAGATTATTTAAAAAAAATATTGCACATATACAAATATGAATAAATATAAATTTTCAATCAAGAAAAGTGAGAAGATAAACAACACAAAAATTTTATTTAGATTTTTTAATTAAAAAATTTTAGATCTAATTTTTCTAAAATCTTAAATTTTTTAGTTAGATCTTTTGTCAACAAATTTAAAATTGTTATTCTTAGCAAATTACGTGAAAAATTTACTAGTTATATATAAAAAAAATTAAGAAGTAGTTATTGGGCCTAAATCCACGGTACAGAATACGACAAAGGTCGCCACGTGGCCTCTAGTTATTAGGCCACGTGGCATTAGGCGGGAGAAGTTGAGTGGCACGCGAAAGCATTTGCGGAGACCTCTCTCGCATGCGAGAGGATCCTCTCGCGTGCGACAGCTGCCAAACGACCATCGGCATGATAACTTGCTGCTGCATGGGTGTGGCCTCCGTTTATAAGCCTCTCGCCTAGTGGCAGACCTCTCCCACCAGAGATCGAACGACTTGCAACCTGTTAGTGCCGTACCAGGAACAAACTCTTCTAGAAGGATGAAATTGCTCCCAGGTAATTACTCTGCAGTAATAGTAATTTGTTCGCCTAAAAATATGCCACATATATTATTTTATTCCCTAATTTTTGACTTCTGACTTTTACGTTTCCTACACTTAAGAATATTTGGTTGACTTAAGCATCGGAGTGCCAACGCAGAGAACCACCCCCTACATTCCTCTGATTTTTCTTATTTTGCAGAAGCTTTTGGAAGACACGTGGAGGAAAAGACAGACACTTACGTCAGCAATCACTCATTGTTGTTTTGTGCAACAACAATTGTCCCCGACTGTGGGAACGAAATAAAATCCAGTTGAAACATTAAAGTTGGTGAGAACAAGATCAACTAATGTGAGAGATGGAAGTGATGAGAACTTCGTAAGTTCTCCTGAATAACCTATCTACCAAAGGACACAGGTGAACAGGGAAGAAGAAAGAATGACAGTGTTTATGGCAGAGTTCGAAGCTTTAAGGCTGCAGAGCAAGTAAACAACCCCGGCGCTAAGGGACATGGTGGATCTGTTTAAGGGAGTTCTCCCGCAGACTGTTCAGAACATGGTGGGAGAGATGAGCCAAGGGGTACCGCCGCAGGTGGCTACAAACCCCTCGCTACGACAAGGAGCGCCTCCTACGGGAGAGGCTCACAATCAACAGGATGCTACAGGACTGGGGAGTAAGAGGCTTACGACAGGGTTTCAGTGGGAGACTGAGGATGCGGAAGAGTTGGAACCTGCGGTAGGGCTTCGGTGCCAGGGTCTTGAGGCAGTACGACAGAGTTCTAGGTGACAGGGTGTCGAGGCGACGACAGGGTCTTCCACCTTACGCTAGAGTCCGTCAAATTTTGCTGGGACTAACCTGGGACATGGTGTTGGAGGTGCTGGAAAGATCAGTATTGATAACGATAGCACATGAAGGCCTGGGTCGGAGTTTGACCCTTCCTGGAACACGCAGATGACACGAGGTGGTGCACTTCAAAGTAAAGGAAAGTCGATAGTTGTTGAAGACCAGCTTGGCTTGTCCCATATGGAGAGGGACAGAAATCAACCCGCTCTCCCTATAGACATGAAAAAGATGATAGAATAGGTACTGGAAGAGAAAATGCTAGTGTTGATAAAGGATAGCCAGATGAGAAGGTTACCGTTTAGCGCGACCATAATGCAGAAGCCGCTACCTTCGAAATTCAAAATGTCGCAAATGACCACATACACAGGGAAAAAAGATGGATCCCTACGATCATATGCAGAACTACAAGGCCCTGATGTTACTACATGGATGGAAGGATGAGATAATGTGCAGGGTCTTTTCAATCACTCTAATAGGGCATGTGATGAAATGGTTCAACAGTTTGCCCAAGGTATCCATTGCCTATTTTGACCAATTAAGGAATGAGTTCCTTCAAGCGTTTGTGGTGAATAGTCAAAGGAAGAAGGAGCCAACTTATTTGCTAACTCTTAAGCAAGGAGATAAGGAATCATTGAAGAGTTATGTAGATTGGTTTAGGGATGCCACTTTGGAGGTGCGTGATTTACAAGTAGGAGTAGCTGCGGCAGCCATGTTATAGGGGACCAGGTCTGAAAAGTTACAGGAGTCCATATTGTTAGACCAACCAATTAGAAAATCTGATTTATTTTCTCGAGCAAACAAGTACATTACCCAAGAAGAAGTAATGAAAATGGTGTTGGCTGGGAGCAGAAGGAAGGAAGAAAGCGAAGGAGAGAAACCTCTGGGGTGCCCTCTAGTCAATCGAGCAAACCTGAGAAGGCCCTAAGGTTGAAATATACCACTTACACCCCGCTCAATAAATCTCAGGCTTTGGTGTTGGCAGCTATTGAGGGGGCAGGTCTTATACAGCTTTCGAAAAAGACCCCAGGGAATCTAGGTCGTAACTTAGATTCATACTGTAACTACCATTCGAGGTATGGACACTCTACAAAAAGGTGTAAGGAGTTGATGAATCAGCTAGAGAAGTTGGCACGTGAAGGTAAGATAGACCGATTTGTGTGGAGGAGTGATAGAAGCAATTATCTCACGCGTAACAGGGGGAATTACCCCAAGGACAAAATAGATGAGAGTAGGATGAATGTGAGTAGAAATGAAGATATCAGGAGAAATGATAATAGAAGGGTGAACAGGAGAAATCAAGAGGAAGATAACGAGCCCACGAGTCCAGCGATCAACGTTATATTTGGAGGAGAACCGTTAGCCGGCACTTCCTCCTTTTCTAGAATGTCTTATGCTCGGCAAGCCTACCAAGTCAACTTGATGATGGAAGAGAGGCAGAATGAGAAGCCCATCACCTTCACGCCAGCCTACAGGGGGATATCACAATTCCCCATGATGACCCGATGGTAATCTTGACAGTCGTGTCAAAAGATCCAGTTAGTCGGATCCTTGTCAATAACGGGAGTTCGGTGAACCTGATTTACCAGAACTACTTTAAAAAGATAAACATCTCGGAGAATAGGCTAAAACCGGTGCTCGCACCCTTGTATGGATTCTCTAGTGAAAATGTAAAGGTAGCAGAGGCAGTTCAGCTACCTGTCATGTTGGGAGAGAGCCCAAGGAGTGTAGTCCGACATGCGCTATTTATTGTGGTAAAGTCAACATCAGTAGCTTACAATATGATCTTCTGGCGACCATTATTGAACGACATGAGGGCAGTTGTGCACCCTTGTTATTTGCTGATGAAGTTTCCAACTCCTTTTGGTGTAGGCCAAGTGAGGGGAGACTAAAGGAGGGCCAGGACATGTAATATCGCGTCCACCACATGCAAGGGGATCCAGAGGAAAGAGACCCTCATAATCAAAGAACCGCCTAAGCCGAAGCCTGACAAAGAGATGGAGGCAGTTTGATTAAGTGAGTAAGATGAAGGAAATGTGGTATACGTGAGAAGTCAGCTGACTAGTAAAATAAAGAGGAGATAATTGGGCGCCTAAAGGAGAACGCTGATGTTTTTGTTTGGACTCCCGATGACATGCCAGGAATTGACCTAGAGGTTTCTTGTAATCGGTTGAATGTAGTTCCAAGAGCAAAACCGATCAAGTAGAAGAAAAGAAATTTTGCTTTGGAAAGGCAACAAGCTATAGATGAGGAGATCTTGAAGCTGTTACAAGCAGGGTTCATCAGAGAAGTTAATTACCATGAGTGGTTGGCTAACGTGGTGATGGTTAAGAAAGCCAATGGGAAGTGGATAATGTGCGTAAACTTTACTGACTTGAACAAGGTTTGTCCCAAAGATTCTTATCCGTTGTCGCGCATTGATAAACTAGTGGACGAAATTTTTGGGTACGAACTCTTGAGTTTTCTAGATGATTTCTCAAGGTACCACCAAATCATGATACACCCAAATGATGAGGAGAAAACTTCTTTTATTACCGATAGCGTAACATATTGCTATTGAGTAATGTCTTTCGGTTTGAAGAATGCGGGAGCTACATATCAGCGGATGGTAAACAAGGTGTTTAAGGATCTGTTGGGTAACACCATGGAAGCGTATGTGGATGATATGATAACAAAAAGCCGTAAGGAGGAATCACATGCTGAGAAAATGTCGAAATTGTTCAAAGTGTTACGATAGTATAACATGAAGTTGAACCCCAACAAATGTTCGTTTAGAGTGAGGTCGGGAAAGTTCTTGGGATTCATGATCACTAATCGAGGAATTGAAGCTAACCTCGAAAAAGTTCAAGCCATTTTGGACATGAAGCCGTCCAACACTGTTAGAGAAGTTCAAAGGCTAACTAGGAGGATAGCAGCCTTGAACCGCTTTTTGTCCAAATCAACAGAAAGGAGTGCCGTTCTTTAAGGTGATAAAGGCAGGAAGGAATTTCAAATGGAACGAAAAGTGTCACGATGCTTTCGAGAGATTGAAAGATTACTTGAAAGAGTTGCCACTGTTATCTCGACCTCAACCTGGAGACAGGCTCTTTGTGTATCTGGGTGTAGGCGAGAAGGAAGTAACGCAGTCTTGTTGAGGAAAGATGGAGACAGGGATTGCCCGATCTACTACGTAAGCAAAGTTTTGCTAGACGCAGAGACGAGATATCCCCAAGTTGAAAAGGTGGCCTTGTCATTAGTAATGGCAACTCGAAAGTTATGACCATATTTTCAAGCCCACTCCGTAACTGTTCTGACAAACCAGCCTACAGATCATTCGTTGCTTTATTATAAGCCTCCCGGTACCCCTAAAGGGAATTAGCCCTTGCCTGTTCATCTTTTAGCTTCAGTTCGAGGCTCGTTATTTGAGATCTCAGAGCCTCATTGTCTCTCCTCAACTCATCCATTCTGTTGGGAAGTGTACGAGATTGGTTAACCTCATTCTGAAATGCCATGTACTTCTCCTGAAGCCTATGCAACTCTTTCTCAGCTCACTCTCTTAAAGTTTAATGCTGTGCATTGACAGCCACCATTTTGTTGCGCAGCCTGGCAAAATAAAAAGAATATAATGAAAATCCCTAGTTCGAAGAAGATAAAACATACTTATTATAAAAGAAGTTCGAAGCTCTTACCTTCATCACGAGATAATCAGAGGTGTCCTCGCCAACGGAAAGATTATTGAAAATCTCTTTCTCATCGAGCGGAAGGATAGTGCTCCAAGCAAGGCGGGAAGCTACCCCGGGCTCCTCGATGCAGTCGTTGTCATTGACACCTGGGTAGGTCTGAAAGTCGTCTCCATCGACAACCTTCCATCCATCTACTCGGTAGCGCCTAAGGGTAGGAGCAGCCATCTTAGGAAAAATTGGTCTCGCAGGCCATCGCATCTTCGATATGCAGCCTTTTTCGGTACTTACAGCAAGGGTTACAAGGGGCGCGCATGTCACCTATAGTTTCGGGGTCACTCTCTTGGGGAGCAGACTCACTTCTTTATGACCCCAAGCTCTCGCGATCCTCCGAGCTATGGTCATGGATAAGGTGCCTCTTCCGTTTACCTAGTCCGACCTCTTACGTGGGGCGATTAGGCTCGCCAGTGGTTGGAGGAGGAGGAGTAGGAGTGCGAGGGTGCTCCGGAGCAGAAGCCTTGACCCGAAGTTGTTTTCGAGGCGAGAGAGTTTCCGGAGGAACTCTGGAGTAGGATACAGTGGTTTTCCTCCGGCGCTTGGCATCTAGGAAGCTCATATCTGCATAACGCAAGAAGAAAAAATTAGCATACTAAGTCGAAAGATGTTAAACACATGTGCAAGAATAAAAAAGAATTATCATTAAAACCTAAAAGATCACCAAAACCATCTAAGTTAGCCAAATTTTCATCCGATGGGAAGTCATAGAAGGGACTCCCAAAGGTGTCACCTTAGTTCCACTTGAGATCTTCCTCGGATGAATCATTGGCACCCATGGTCCTAGGTGTTTCATCCCTCGAGTCAAAAGAAGATTTATATATTAGACGGCCTACGGGGTTCCTTGACTCGGCTATAACAACCACGGGCGGACGACTAAAGCTGGGACTAGGCGCATGTGAGGCTGAGGGGAGGTTTGAAGGGATGGCGGAAGTTTCGGGCATAACTCATCCTACTCCCCAACCGGTCGCTGTAATGTTCTCGGGGGTTAAAAGGGAAAACAAATTTTGCTCCCCGGTAGAACAGATAAGCCGAATAGGCTCGCCTAAGTGGTCTCTTAAGAAGTTTAAGCTAAATTTTTCTGAGCGCTTTTAGTGGCCACTGGTATCACAATTCCATCTAGTAGGGATTCTCAGATCTCCCGGAATCTCAAGAACAACCCACTCGCTCTCGAATTTGTGCAACTTATTGGGAAGGTCCGAAAAAATTTTGTTAGGAAACCCCTCGGCCATTAATCTCTGGAGAGAGTATGTGACCAACCCAGACAACTCGCGAACTCTAAAAAATGCACTCAAAAGGGGAATGGTAGGAACGATGCCTAAATTATGGCATACTATTAGAGAATCCTACTAGTTGAGCCCATGTATGAGGATGAAGTTGACATGGAACTATCTCTTTATATCTAAGGAAAGCTAGACCAAACTCAGGAAGTGGAAAACAAAAACCGAAAACTATGGACACTTTATGCACAGCTACACCACTAGTAACTAAGTCAGGAGAATGTTCCTTATTGGTAAGGAGTCTATATTGGTAGCCTGTCGGAAGGGGGAAGCGAGTTTTAATTTCTTCTAAGTCTGTGTTTGACAACTTGCACTCAACGCCTCCCTACCTCAGTGTTTTAATGGGCGTTAAGAAGACATGGCTAAAGACTAACGGAGTAATGGAAACAAACAACACAGAGGACAGACCTAGACCCTGCAGGAGAGCTAATTCCCTGAGGGAGACTACTAGTTTCTCGGGAGATAGAAAATGTTGTGACAGATACAAAATTAGCGGGAGACTTACTTTTCGACGACAGGTGACGAGCGAGAGGCTCTGGTGAATAGCGAGAGACTAAGGCTCGCGAGAGGTCAAAAAGTGAGGCAGACTAATGTTCTCGGGAGAGTTAGTACGCGCCGCAGAGTGCTGGTACAGAGGATTTCTTGCGCTATTCAGCTCAGCTTCTACTGCTTATATAATTGCGGCAGGGAATTGGAAGCGTCGCGCGCCTGAAACACCTCCTGCAAAATTGTGTTTTTTGACCTGCAAAAAATACCAAAAAACAACAAAAATTCAAGAAAAAGACCAAAATATCCCGGATTCAAGTATTTATATATACTCTCTTTATTGGAAAAAACTCAATAAGAGAGTAGGGAGAAATTGATATGGGCCCAAATCCACAGTACAGAATACAAAAAGGGCTGCCACGTGGCCTCTAGTTATTGGGCCACGTGGCATTAGGCAGGAGATGTTGCGTGGCACGCGAGAGCATTTACGGAGACCCCTCTTGCAAGTGAAAGGATCCTGTTGCGTGCGACAGTCGCCAAATGACCATCCGCGTGATAACTTGCCATTGCATGGGTGTGGCCTCCGTTTACGAGCCTCCCGCCTAGCGGCAGACCTCTCCCGCCAGAGATCGAACGACTTGCGACTTGTTAGTGTCGTACCGGGAACAAACTATTCTAGAATGATGAAATTGCCCCCAGGTAATTACTTTGCAGTAATGGTAATTTATTCGCCTATAAATAGGCCTCATATATTATTTTATTCCATCATTTTTTATTTCTGGCTTTTACGTTTCCTATACTCAAGAATATTTGGCTGACTTATGCATCAAAGTGCCTACACAGGAAACCACCTCATGCGTTCCTCTGACTTTTCTTATTTCGCAGAAGCTTTTGGAAGAGACGTGGAGGAAAAGACAAACACTTACTTCAGCAATCACTTATTGTTGTTTTATGCAACAACAGTTGTACTAGGTGATAAGCTTTTATATATATGCTTACACATAATGAATGTCTATAAAAGTAGCATTTTTTTTTGTTACGATTAAAGTAATATTCGTTGGGTTCATTGTTAAAGTAATGTTATTCTACGTCAGTTATATATTTTATTTTTTTATGATTTTATACTTAAATTGAACCATTTTATTTATAATCAATTAATTTTAAATTAAATGTCCAGCAGTTAGGCAATAATATGGGACGAGCAAGAGAAGTAGAAGAACCCATGCCTTGGATTCCCATACACTGACACACACCATTTTTTTTTACATGTAGTCCATGATTGAGAAAGGTGACAGATTTTCTTATTCCGTGTGTCTTTCCAATTGTTCGGTTCCCTTGAGAAACGTGACATTGATACATACATTTCTTATATCGTGATATTTTGATAGTAGAAAACAAGCGAATCGTTTGCACATCAAAGCTGTAAGCTTCACCATTGTTGATATTCTGTTGTCTTTCACTTCCTTCCCTGTTTGTACAGAAATTTCCCGTTTTTTTACAATATCAAGTTACTAGTTTTTACTATTAAGCCATGAATAATACAAATATTAATAGTAACATATTTGGACTCACCTTAGAAATTTCAAATCTTCACATAGAAAAAAGAAAGAAAAATGGGAGGAGAGGCTCCACCCAGAGGAAAAAGGCGGAATCGTGGATGGCGCACCAAGATCTGTTGATATTAATTAAAGCATTGTTAATTAAATAATTATTTATTAAAAAGTGTGTTGACCATTGACCAAAAAGATGTTATTTTCAGAAGGATTCCGGAGGCTCAAATGATCAGATCAGCTACCGTTGGGCGTGGGAGCAGCAGCAGCAGGAGGTAAAGCAAGGAAGTTTCCTGGAACTTTGGTTCCCAACCAAACCAAAAGAAAAAAAAGCTAATCCGTCTGACAACAACAGTTATTGCATTTGAAACAAGAATTTGATTTAAAAAGCTTAAGAAAACGGACAGGCCAGCAGTTCCGTCCTGTCTCCAATGGACTAGTACAGTAGTACTACTACTTAACCCCTTGTGAAATTTTTGGGTGAAAATTGTTCAGTCTTTTAACTTATTTTCTTTTGTTTACTTCTGTAAAATTAATCTAAAGCAACCTTTCGTATCAAAATAATGAAAAAAAAATTCAAATCCCACTTATAAAAGCGTGAAAAACTTTTAATTCTTTATTGTCTCTTGATATTATTATTAAAAATAAGAAGTTAAGAAAACGCGTTTTAGGCATTGAAATTAAATAAACAACGTTGAAAACAATAACATTATTGAAATTTCGAATTTTAACAAGGTCTCAACAATGCACGATTAGCTGCCAACAATTACTTGATCTAGTGGTTAAGAATGAATTGTGACATATTATAAGTTTTGAATTCGAATCCGAACATCTTTATCTTCAATTATTTAATATTTTTTTTGTAAAAAAAAACAATGCATGATTAGCTCGCTTATTGTTTTTTTTTTTAAGAATTCATGAACTAAATATAATGAAAAATGTATTAATTTAGAGAAATTTCCCAAACAAAGTTGTCTTTGAAGTGTCCCTTCAGGCAGGCAGCAGCCAAACTCTCTTGTTATTTAACTAATGTTTTTGTTTTCAATTTTTAATCTTTTGGTGCTTAACGCCTATGGAAACAGGCGGAATATTTCTCGTACGCTGTAGTGTACGTTGAAAGAATACGACCGCATTTGGTCAACTCAGGGAGCCACGGCACTTTAATTATCACGGGCATTTTCTAGTGCTTCTGTTTTTACCAACTGACAAACTAGAGGAGTTCCTAAAGCGATTCGAAAATTGCAACGGCTCACACTCCCAAAGAAAGCAGAGCCACATAAGTTCCGAAGTCTGACCAAGAAGGCAAGAACAACTTCTCTTTTCTTATATTAGAAGAATTCATTTTTTAGAAGGAAAAATAGAAAAAAGGGGACCAAAGAATTTTCTTTCAACTTTGCTTTGTCTCCAAGCCATCTTTTTTCTTGGCCTAACTCTTATTCAAAGGTTCTATATTTTTTTTTCAAGTTTTCATATAAGAAGTTTTCTGTGTCATGCAGATGCAGTTCAGTCATTTTGTCTCTGTTTTTGTTTTGTAGGTAAAGTTCTACACATTTTTTTTTCGTTTGTTTGTCACATGTTTAACTACAGTTACGGTTTTTAAACTTTTGTTGGCAGTTGCATTAAAAAAAAAACTTTTGTTGGCAGTTAATTGCCACTCTAAGCAGTTTTTTTTCTTTTCTTTTCAGTGTTTGGGTCTTTGTTAAAACTGCTGTTTTGCAATTCCTCTGTTCACTAGGATCAGTTAATGTTATGGTGGCTAGTTGGTTAATGTAGGTGGTTGGTTTTTTTATAATTAAAGAGTAGGAAGAGAACATTACCTTTTGTTGTTGGGTAATTAATAGCTCTCTTTATTGTTGTAATTCGACAAAATTTCATACTAGTTGGAGTAAGTTAATGCTAGGTTCTGTTTCTGCTTCTGTTTTGCTTTTGAACCAAGGTTCTAACCTTTATGCATTTCTTACTTATTTCTTTGTTTAATTATGATGCTATTGGTGGGAACTTGGGATCTTTTTATCTCTTTTTTATAACTTAATTCTAGTTCAAGCTTCATGTTTTTTTATCTGTTTTGTAGGAAAATAATACGGGCTTAAGGGAAAATTGAAGAAATTTTTACTTTCGAGTGATAACAAAAGTTGAGGATTCAATGGAGGAAAGACCTTTCCCTGCCTGGTCATGGTCTGTTGACCAGTGTTTGAAAGAGTATAATGTGAAACTAGACAAGGGTTTGAGTAGTTATGAGGTGGAAAAGCAGCGTCAGAAGTATGGTTGGAATGAGCTTGCCAAAGAGAAAGGGAAGCCCTTATGGCGGCTTGTGTTAGAACAATTTGATGACATGCTTGTAAAGATACTTCTAGTTGCAGCTTTTATATCTTTTATTCTAGCGTATATGCATGGAGATGAATCTGAGGAGTCCGGGATTGAGGCCTATGTGGAGCCACTTGTGATAGTGTTGATTTTAGCCCTTAATGCCATTGTTGGAGTATGGCAAGAGACCAATGCGGAGAAGGCACTTGAGGCCCTTAAGGAGATGCAATGCGAATCCGGAAAGGTTTTGAGAGATGGGTTCCTTGTACCAGACCTGCCAGCCCGGGAGCTTGTCCCTGGAGACATCGTAGAAGTGCAGGTTGGTGATAAGGTTCCTGCTGATATGAGAGTAGCGGTTCTGAAATCCTCAACTTTGAGATTAGAGCAAAGTGCACTGACCGGAGAGGCAATGCCTGTTTTGAAAGGTACAAGTCCTATATTCCCGGAGGAATGTGAGTTGCAGGCAAAAGAAAATATGGTTTTCGCAGGTACGACTGTGGTCAATGGTAGCTGTGTTTGTATTGTTGTTTGCACTGGAATGAACACTGAGATTGGGAAAATACAGAAGCAAATACATGAAGCCTCTTTAGAAGAGAGTGACACGCCTTTGAAAAAGAAGTTGGATGAATTTGGTAGCAGGCTGACGACTGCAATCGGGCTTGTTTGTCTCATCGTGTGGCTTATCAATTACAAAAACTTCCTTTCTTGGGATATGGTGGATGGATGGCCTGCAAATGTTCGCTTCTCTTTTGAGAAATGCACCTACTACTTCAAGATAGCTGTTGCCCTTGCTGTAGCTGCAATTCCTGAAGGCCTCCCTGCTGTAATCACAACATCTTTAGCTCTTGGTACAAGAAAAATGGCTCAGAAGAATGCGATTGTTCGGAAGCTTCCTAGTGTTGAAACGTTAGGATGCACCACTGTGATTTGTTCAGATAAAACTGGGACTTTAACCACGAATCAAATGTCTGTTGCTGAATTCTTTACCCTGGGTGGAAAAACAACTACTTCTCGTATTTTCCATGTTGAAGGCACAACCTATGATCCTAAGGATGGTGGAATTGTTGATTGGACATGCTACAATATGGACGCTAACTTACAAGTCATGGCAGAAATATGTGCAGTTTGCAATGATGCTGGGATTTTTTGTGATGGTCGTCTTTTCCGAGCTACAGGTTTGCCCACTGAAGCAGCTTTGAAGGTTTTGGTTGAAAAGATGGGAGTTCCAGATGCCAAGATGAGGAACAAAATCCGCAACTCACAGCTTGTTGCAAATTATTTGATTGACCGAAGCACAGTGAAACTAGGTGATATTTTAAATCCTCTTAGTTCTACCTACTTGCTACATCACATGTCAGGCATTATGATGCACTTCTTTGATTTATGATATATTGTGAAATATAGGTTGCTGCGAGTGGTGGTCCAAAAGATCGAAGAGGCTTGCAACATTGGAGTTTGATCGTGTACGGAAGTCTATGAGCATTATTGTCAGAGAGCCTACTGGACACAACCGGCTCCTTGTCAAGGTGACTGTCATTATTTTTCTTCTTCTTTAATTGGTTCAAATCTTTTGTTGTCAATAGATAAATGGCCATATTCTTCATATTGTTGTCTGCGATTCATGCTGTGATTGGTTAAATGGATAGGATAATAACGAATGCCCTCTTTTTTGTTTATTTAGAATTTGAATGCCTCGAAGTTGCAGTTAGCAGTTAGGCTAAGCTTGAAACTTAAATGGAATTGAAATAATAAATATTATAGACATATATTCATATACCGGTAATGAATGGATGTGAGCACAAAACAGCAGAAAGGCATTAAAGTAGTTTGTGAGACTTCAATATTTTATATTTTCTCCATCTCAATGCTGGCAGAGCATACCAAGTATTGGCAAGTGATGCTTGACTGAATTGTTGCTTGAGCTGTAAAATGACAGCTGACTTTCTACTGTTTATTCTGTTTAAACTTGCCGAACTCTGGAACCATTATATTCCTTATATTTCAAAATGTCCTTTGCTGTCTGGACGGTAGTTAAACTCTATCTGGTTTTGGATGATAGAACTCCTCCCAAGGAGAACAACAAGAAAAGGCTTATCAATTTATGTTTGTAAGAAAAATATGCAACTGGAAATGCAACTTGAGAAAATTCATTGTAAGATAGTTGTCATTTTTCCAATCTCCTGTAAATATTGGGAAGTTTGTTTTTGTTATGTATATTGCTCTATTTCAGTTTCTGTTATGCCCTATCAACTACTATTAATCTTTCACATCTTTTTTTTTTTTTGATATTATAAATGATTTATTATGTCCTTGCTGCTTTGATCATTAAATTAATGCGCATCATCTGTAGGGCGCTGTTGAGAGTTTACTGGAACGTAGTACACATGTGCAACTTGCAGATGGATCTCTTGTTCCAATGGATGAAGCTTGTAGGCAATTATTGCTTTCAAGACATTCAGAGATGAGTTCAAAGGGATTGCGATGCTTAGGATTAGCATATAAGGATGAACTGGGAGAATTTTCAGACTACTATTCTGAGAATCATTCTGCTCATAAGAAGTTGCTTGATCCAGCTTGCTATTCTTTCATTGAAAGTGACTTGATTTTTGTAGGGGTTGTTGGTCTCAGGGTAAGCATGCGTCAACAGCTTTCGTCATTCATATTAGTTAATAAATTGTCTAGTAAATAACTTCCAGAGACATAATTTGCCATATATCTTACAGGACCCTCCACGAGATGAAGTTCACAAAGCAATTGAAGATTGTAAAGGAGCAGGGATTAGAGTTATGGTGATAACTGGAGATAATAAATCCACTGCTGAGGCTATCTGTCGCGAAATTAAATTGTTTTCTGATGGAGAGGATCTTAGAGGAAAAAGTTTTACCAGCAAAGAATTCATGGCTCTTTCGCCTTCACAGCAAATTGACACTTTGTCAAAGCTAGGGGGGAAGGTCTTCTCTCGTGCTGAGCCTAGGCATAAGCAATCAATTGTTAGGATGCTAAAAGAGATGGGGGAAGTTGTTGCAATGACTGGAGATGGTGTGAATGATGCACCTGCCCTCAAACTGGCTGACATTGGAATTGCTATGGGCATAACAGGAACTGAGGTAAATTTATCACCTTGGTTCTTTTGCTTTGAAAATGGAATCTTGATTCTTGTGACCTTCATGTCACTTCACCTAGAGCCCTAGAGTAAACTATATGATTGTTTAGGCATTTCCTTTCACTTGACATGAATTTGCACCACTTGTCGGATGTTCTTCCCTGCTAATGTCCATCAAACGAGTCCTTTCTGCTTCAGAAAGAAAGTGAGAAAGATAAAAAGATGTCAGTCCTGTGTAAAACCTTTTAGAGTTAACACGCCATTGTTTGGTTTTCCAGGTCGCAAAAGAAGCTTCAGATATGATTTTGGCAGATGACAATTTTAGCACCATTGTTTCAGCTGTCGCTGAGGGCCGCTCAATTTATAACAACATGAAAGCTTTCATAAGGTATGTTAATAAGCTCTACTACTTTCCTCTGAACAATTAAGATATGCCTTATTTATTCATTTCCTAAATTCACAGATACATGATATCATCCAATGTTGGAGAAGTAATATCCATATTCTTGACTGCTGCGCTGGGGTTACCAGAGTGTATGATACCTGTGCAACTTTTATGGGTGAATTTGGTTACTGATGGTCCTCCTGCGACGGCTCTTGGGTTTAATCCTCCAGATGTTGGCATAATGCGGAAACCACCCCGCAGAAGTGATGATGCTCTCATTAACTCCTGGATTCTCTTCCGTTACTTGGTTTGTATTGATCAACACTTGCTATCTCTCCCTTGAAATTCTGTATGGCGTGCTTTATGTTAATTTGAACCTACTAATGTCCATGAACCTGTGCTTTTGTTTTCAAAGCAAGCAAAAACAGAAATGGACTAGTGTTTTACATTTTTTTTCAATTGCAGATAATAGGGTCTTATGTGGGGATAGCAACTGTTGGCATCTTCGTCTTGTGGTACACTCAGGCTTCCTTTATGGGCATCAACCTTGTGAGCGATGGGCACGCACTGGTTGAACTGTCTCAGCTTCGCAACTGGGGCGAGTGCTCTACCTGGTCAAATTTCTCCGTGGCTCCGTATATGGTTAATGGAGGTCACCTGATCACTTTCTCAAACCCATGTGACTACTTCACCGTAGGTAAAGTGAAGGCAATGACTCTGTCACTCTCTGTACTAGTTGCAATCGAAATGTTCAATTCCCTAAACGCACTTTCTGAAGACAGCAGCCTGCTTACGATGCCACCTTGGAGGAACCCTTGGCTTTTGGTTGCCATGTTAGTCTCATTTGGACTCCATTGCTTTATACTCTACGTTCCATTCCTGGCAAATACGTTTGGCGTTGTTCCATTGAGTCTGAATGAGTGGCTTTTGGTAATTTTGCTTTCTATACCCGTGATAATTATAGATGAGATTCTTAAATTTGTTGGAAGGAGTCAAAGACAGAGAGTGAAAGAGAAGACAGCATAAAAGCGCAGCAGGTTTGCATTTGGGTCTAAGAGATTTTTCTGAGGTACCATTGACAGATTGGAGGAAAGTACGGAGACTACGTTAACTTGTACTCTTTGTTCATCTTCTTTTTGGCCGATAACAATACCCTCTTTCATCATCTAAAAGAAACACATTACTCAAGCTAACGATACCGTTGGAAGTTTTAGCTTTGAATCCTAACCATGTTATGACTTATGATAGTTGGTGCTTGATACTAAATAGTTTGCTGCAAATTATATTTCAGATGTACTCCATTAGCAATAATTCATTACGTTCGGAATCAGAGTCAATGAATTTGTGTTCTAGCTTCATAACCGTTGAAACCTGGTTTAAAATTCCGTATATTTCTTCACATCTAGGATGTGATTTATCCTCCACAAGAAATTTATGCATTTCACCTCCCTCTTCAATGAAGCTAAATCCTGCTGCCTTAGTAATCTGGCCACCCTTCATCAACTTCCTTAGCTTCGCAACCCCATCCCACCAGCCTGCGGATGCATATATATTAGAAAGAATAACATAGTTTCCAGCGTTCCATGGTTCAAGCTGAAAGAGAGGCTGAGCTGCTTTTTCTGCTAGCTCGACATTGTTATGGAAGCTGCAAGCTCCTAAAAAGGCTCCCCAAACCACTGCATCGGGTTTCATAGGCATGCTTTTTATAAGATCATAAGCTTCATGTAATGCTCCAGCCCGACCTAGGAGGTCAACCATGCATCCATAATGCTCCAGCTTGGGATTAATATGATACTTTTCAGCCATTGATTCGAAGAATTGTCGTCCTATGGCCACCAATCCTCCATGCGTGCATGCTAAGAGAACTCCCACAACTGTAACATCATCTGGTGCATTTCCTTCACACTGTTATCATCATTGAAATAAAAATACAGGAAGGAACTAAAAAGTAAGTAAAACATATTTTAAAACAGTTCGAACAATTTATCCGTACAAGGATCTGCTTACCAGCATTTGATCATAATACTCGAGAGCCTCAAGACATTTTCCATGAAGAGCAAAACCCATGATCATTGAATTCCAAGAGCACAAATTTCTCCTTTGGCCGATTTCATCAAACACCCTCTTCGCCAGCTCAATTTTACCACACCTTGCATACATTTCCAGGATGGTATTGCTAACATACAAATCCTCAAACAATCCATTCTCTCTTGCATATGCTTCAATCCTTTCTCCAACCTCCAATGCTCCAAGATTTGCACAAGCCGGAAGTACGCTAGCAATAGTTACTCGATTCGGTTTAACTCCTCTCTCTTTCTCCATCCTTAGAAACATATCTAAGGCTATCGAAAATTGCCCATTCTGCGAGTACCCAGATATCATTGAGGTCCACGAAACCACATTCTTCTCAGGCATCGATTTAAATAATTCTGAGGCTTCCTTCATATCCCCACACCTCGAATACCCAGCAATTAATGCGTTCCAAGTGGCCACGGTTCTAATATGCATTTCATCGAACACTTGCAGAGCCAACGGTAACATACGAAGTTTTGCGTACATATCGAGCAAAGCGGTTAAGGCATAGCAATCAAGACCGAACCCAGATTTGAGGAAATGGGAATGAAGGATTTGACCGTGAATAAGGGAGGGAAGTGTAGCACAAGCGGGGAAAAGGAAGATGAAAGAGTGCTCGTTGGGGGAACAGTTGTTGAGGCACATTTGAGAGTAGAGAGCGAGGCATTGGTGGGATTGGTTAATTGAAGAGTAAGCTTGGATGAATTTGTTGTAGAGAAAGACAGTTTTCTTTGGAACGAGGTTGAAGAGCTTTTGGGCATAAGGGATATTGGGGGTTTGGAGAAGTTGGACGACAAGAAGCTGGGTTTGGTTTTGGTCGAGGCCATTTTTGATAGTGCAAGCAAGGTATTGTTTCAGTTGGTTCATGATGGCTTTCAGAACTAGGCTAATCTGTTATTGGATGGCTGGAAAGGGTGCACTAATGAAAAGCTATGCTACTTTCCTTGGGTATTTTCATGGTCATAGAAAAAGAATTAGTTATTGTCATTAGTCTTTAATGTTTCAGAGTATTGATTCAAGCTAAAACTATTAGCTTACTTTGGTTGAATGCATGGCATGAAATGGAAGTCACTGGTTTCATATTTTTTCATATTTCCATCTGTCCCAATGTACTCTAGGTTACTAAGCTGATGAATTTAAAACCATCTCCTGATGAATTTTCTCGACTCTGTTGAATACAGGAGAATCGCAGAAGCTATTAGCTATTGGTCGGCAACGACTTTGGACACTGAAGGAATGGAAAGGAGAACCAGGAAAGCTATAAGAAAAGAATTCAATTCCAAGAAAATATCAATATGCCTAGCTATCTTGCTAGTGGTGTTCTTACAAGATTTCCAATTTTTTTTTACCATTGAAAAAACCAATCGTCAAATGATTTTCAAGCCTTAAACTGTACAGACGGAACAAATCCCGTGGGCCGTAGCGTTTAATATGAGTCACTTCTAAAATCTCTTCCCTGCAACAGTTCTCTTTACAGCAAAAGCACAAATGTGTTTTCTATCATCTTGGGTTCAAGGTGCCGTCACCCAGCAGTTACAGGCAATAGGTAAACGACACACCCAACCACAACAACAGAGGCGGCTGATGTTTCTTGTTTAGCTTTTGAGGTAAATTCGTCCGCATGCCTTTATTAATAAGAAGAAAGGCATGTTCCATTCTGCTTAGAAATATAGAGATTCACGCCTGAGGATGAGCATCTGTGTTGTGGTTCTTGCAAAATAAAATCATCGAGGTAAGTTCTGTGGGTGGTCACTGTCTCCTCTAATATGTATATGATTCAGGAAAGTCAAAGCCATTGAATTCTCTAGAAATAAGAAGACTGGTCATGAAGCACATTCAAGTGAGCAAGTATTCTGGCTGAAAGAGACTTCATACTACTATTGCCCCGCTGCGTTAAATCCACTAAAGGAATCTGAGCGGATGGACCATACTTCTGCTTGAACTCAGGCAGCCGGAAAATCCTTTCCAAAGCGCGTAGAGCTTTTTCCTGCAGGCTGAGGGAAGGTGAACTAAGGAATTTTATCATAGGAGTAATTGCATTTGCTTGTGCAAGCACCTTACTACCATTTTGCAGTCTTTCACCTTCAATTAAAGTCAACAGCGCATCCAAAGAAGCTTCACACACTCCAGGATCCGATTCTTCAAGAACTCTTACAAGGGGTCTCACTGCATCTGCCTCGAGAAGGCAAAATGATGACTCAACCGAACAAATTCCTCCATGAACCTGGCAAGCGGTCTCTGGTGGAGCTGACAAGCACCAAAACCCCTTGCGCTTTGGTATTGTCCGGCTCAGCTCAAGTGAACTCAGTGAAAAACGAGACAGAGAAGTGGCTGCACGGTTCTTGGTTAAGGTGGTACCAGAATCCAACAAGTGAATTAACTTGGGGATAACACCTGCTGCAGCTGCCCTCTTTTGCCATTCCAGATTTATTGGAGCAGTAAAACGGCAAATGGCTCTAACAGCATTTTCTACTAACTGACTTCTATGGGAATCATTGTGCCTGCCATTGCAAAGAAAATGCAAGATTATTGGAATTGCACCAGCATCCACAAGCCACTGAGTGATCTGGGGATTTTCTGGAAGGTTAGATATTATGCCTACAGCAGAAGCAACTTCTTCTTCATCATTAGAAGACTGAATGATCCTAAGTAAAGTCTCAAGGCATTTCTGATGCACATGCTCCAGGATAGTTGCGTCATCACCATCATTTACCAAGCAACAGAAAAGCTTCAAAGCATTTGGCCGTACATTTTCAATACCACGCTCACACAACTGGATTAGTACTTGGATGGCCGAGCACTGTTGATGTCATGAATCAGTTAGTATTGAAATAATATCCAGCAAAACAATTATAAAAGTAAGTCAAATCTAGAGAAACATGCATTTGAGTGGAGATGAGAGTATGCACAAACATACAAAAAAAAATTAGGGTTGGGGGAGGGATAATCACCACTGTATCCATACTTCACCTTCCCCATCCTTTCATATGAATTATTACTAAAAATGAGAAGCATCCTAAAACACATTCTAACAAAATAAGAAAAGTAAAGAAGAATTGGAAATATGTCCATGTAAATTTAAATTAAAAATAACCAAAAATAAGCGGTGCTTATTTCACGTATGAATTCAGACTTTAAGATACTTTGTTTAGGTTAATCTCTAATCCAAAAACGGCGCAGAAAACTAACATGCTATAAGTAATTCACCTTTCAGAAGTCAGAATTCAAGGAATCACCAAAAGCAATAACTGCTGACACTCCAGATAAAAAAAGTAGATGTATAGCTAATTCACTAGCGTAAGCAACCTCCGGCATCAGGCATTGTGCAATCACCGGAAAGAAGGCAAAGTCTGGGCACAATAACATGTTATGGGGATTTCCTAGCTGTAGCCTGTTTAAGTAATGATTATTTTCACAATTATTTTAACCTCGACTTTAGCACGGACACCTTTGTTAGTTTTCTCCCAAGAGCGACTCTGTCAATTTAAATAACAGCACAAAAGTGTAGAGTTACATCATTCTTCAATAACATGAATACCTGCGTCAGCTTGGCCTTGATATTTGCTGCAGAGGGGGACTGGCACAATGCTTGGAAGATCTGGAGAATGTATTGTTGGACTTCTGGTCCTGTCAGGTTAATCAAAGAGAAGAGCATGAAAATATCCTCATCGGATTCCAGTAATAAAACTGGCGTCTCATTGAATTTTTGAGACATAGTAGATACTGCAAGGTGCATAATCGTTGCAGCAACTTGTTCTCGTAAGATTAGGGATGATGAGCTGAGACAAAGGAGGTCAAGTAATGGTCGCAATGCACCTTCTTTGATCATCTTCAAGCCATTTTTTCGTACACCTGAAAGGTTTTGAAGAGCTTTAACAGCCACACTTTTCATCTGAAAGCCACCATGACAGACCCAGTGAAGAAGCGGACTCAGTGCTCCTCCTTCTAGCAATACAACTTTATTATGGTCAGTCAACTCCATTTCAGCCACAGTTGTTGCCATGAGAAGTTTGACATCTTCTGGTCCTGCAGAAATTAAGAAACACTTAAGTGTTTTTTAAATAATGGCAAAAACCACTGAGAGCTCGCATTTTGATGCACAATTCCAATGATGCAGCGAAAGCGACAATATGGAAGGAAAGAGGGACAATTACACCAAACCCAAGCCATGTAAACCACATTTATGCAGCTCTACCAGAAGTATTGATGTTTTTATTTTTGAAGAAGAGGATGCAACTACAGTAATAATTGGCATCTCTTTAAAGTTGAATCACTGCCAAGAAAACTGTACTGACAAAGAAATACAGACGTCATGTTTATGTGACATATCATCTTCATTGGAATCATTCACCAATATTGAGAATAAGAAAAATGTTGACATTAACAGTCAATAAACCAGCCAACTTTCCAGAGATAACCTAGGGTATGTTACATATTTTATCTGGTCAAAATAATCAATAGAAATGCAGTCCCTTATTTTTTTCAAAAATATGGTTCATATAACACAATTATAAGGATGAACATCTCAAGTGCCCATGTTAGGATGGATGGGGAAATACGAACATCTTATTCAGAACTTAAAAGGTCATCAAGTTTAGGGCAGAGACCTGTGGAGAGACGCTGAAGCAAATGTTTAAAATAATTTGCCCTTGCCATCTGTATGATGTTCTGATCAGAAAATGAAAGATTTTCCAATAGTTCCTCTGCATCTCTAGCAGCTTGATTGTCATCCCCACTTGCCATTGTCACTAAAAGAAGAATGCAACCCTGAACCTTCCCAATGCTGTCTCGTAACACATTAGATTTTGATAGTTCCAAAAGTAATGCCACTGCTAACCTCCTTTCATCGATACGGCGCCCCAGGGATCGAACTACAGATTCAATCGCACTATCAACTTTTGCCACTCTATCCTGCAACATATTTCAATATTTTGTGTAGAGAAAAAAATATGAGAAACATATATGCATTTCTGGATAGCATGAATCCATATTTATGCAAGGCACTTGCAAGTAATCCTGTTTTGATTACAGAAGACAGTAAATCAGTAAGATTACTCCATACCAGTGGTATAAAAACATATCTGTTCTTTCAAAAACTCAATACCTCTACTGTATCCTATAATAATTCAATACTTAGTGACTAAAGACTCGTGTTTATGAAGTGAAGTGAAACAAAACAAAATCAACTCAAGGTGAAGATAAATGGTATATGAAATATATTAGTTTACAAAAACAGTTGAATCTAATTCCTGACATGCTTGATCCTGCAATTCACTACTAGCTGTATTTTGAAGAAGATTCCTTTCAATATGATTAAAAATATCTAGTTGCAATTTACTGCAAAAACTAAAGGAAAGAGTTTAAACGATCCAGTTGTAGGTAGAGTACCTTTGCATCATCACTATCTTTTGTCAAAATGTGAAGCACAACAAGAACACGATTCCTTATGTCACGATTTTTCCCACCGAGAAGTTGAATAAGATCAGGTATATAGTTCTCCAATATTACCCACTCTCTTTGCAGGTCTCTTTGTTCGCAAAGATCCTTTAGCTCTTCTAGACAATAAAGCACTTCTTCCTCATCTCCAGATGTGAGATTGGGTTTCATGGAAGCAATTGTTATCATAGTGTTTCTGTCCTTCCACTCTTCTATTGACTGCCTCAGAGTTTTGTTAGGGCGGAGGATTGATGTGTCCAGGGAGGTCAATGTCAGAGGGCATAAGTTGTTCCCCTCTGTAAACCACTTTTCTATGGCATTTCTCTCAAATGTCTGTCCTGAAGAAGTCTCCACAGGATCTACCATTACATCGCGAGTGATCGGACAGTAAAAAGACTGGAGAGGCTCCAGTGGTTGACTACCCAGAGATTTCCGCTTGGTGAAATACTTCATCTCTTTCTCTCTAGGAGAAGAAGCAGCATCAGCCCTTCCCAGCAAAGCAATTATCTGATCCATTTGTATAGCTTCAGCCTTGTCCTTCCTAAGCCTGACATTTTCAATCTCACCTTTGAAATCTTCAAATTCCTTTTTCAAAGCTGACCTCTCAGTAGGTATCCCAACAGCTTCTGCAATGAGAACCAGCAAATTGTTAGCATAAGAACGATCAGCATTCCTCTCCTGTATGCCTGTCTCAATCTTCTCTAAGATCTCTTCTTCTTCTACAGCAGCCTTGAACTCAGCTTTCTGCATACTGTCACACAGATTTCCGATTTCTACAACTATAGTTGAAGAAAGTTCTAAAGATGTCAATGGAAGCAGGCTCAGTGCCCTGCTTATCTCTCTCGTGGTATCTTCTAGGCGCTTGACTATTCCACGGCTATTCATTAAGAGATACACTTTGCTTTTGGTGCTGCATTCTAGAGTTAGTTGCTTTGCAGCTTTGATTTCTCGATTGAGAATCTCAATAGCATTGTTGAAGCTCTCAGAATTAGAAATATGTTTTCTATTCAACTCTTTCAGAACTGGGACAATTCTCTCCAAGTAAGTAGCAAGTTCCTTGTAACTATCCTTCTTAAAGAGGACATCATTTGTAGCAAGCACAGTCTCAAGAATGGCATCTACGGTCTGAGAAAGGATTTCCGAAGCCGGAACGAAAGAGGCACTTGTGACTATGTCTATTGCCATCGCATCACAACCCAACGAAATCTGGGAAGCATACCCTTTTATTCCAATAGGATCAATAAACCAACTAAAAGTGGCAAAAGCCTGCAAGGCAGCGGGCTGAAGCATTTTCACCCGAAATTTAAAAAGTCAATAAAGTAATTAAGCACTAGAACTTGGAAGGCTACTACAGTAGAATTGCAGCTTTATATTTTCCAGGAAACCGAATAAAAGTTAGCAGAATAATCCCAGGGGAAAACTAAATACAAAGAACAAAATATCGTTGTCAATGGACTTGAAACGTAAAGAAAGGAATGAATATGCATAAACTCAATTCCAAATTTAAGGAGAAGATCATGAAAAACAAAGTTTTAACTTTGAAATCGTATTTCTTCGAAATTTGAACCTTCAAAGAGCAATTCAAAGAACCCAATTTACAATACTTATCTACTTGAAAAACAAGCGAAGACCTACAGTCAACCGGTTAGAAAAGCAGAATTGCAATAGAAGTCTAACCTTTCAATAACAAAAGAGAAAGAGATAGGAACCTGCAAATGAATTAATGTTGAAGAAAAATACACAAGCGCACAGCAACAGACGGCCGCAAAAGAGAGCTTGTTGGAAGGAAATTTTCCCGGAAATACGGCGATCGGGTCAGTGGGACTCAGGGAGGAGACTCCAGCCGTGGGACAAGAGAAAGAGACCTCCCCACTTAAAAATGCATTTAGATAATATATATTATATAATAAGAAAAGGGAACAATTCTTCTTAGTTTTTCAACTCGTTTTTATTTTTAGTATCATTCCTAATTTATAGTTTTTTACTGGTCCTGGTAATGTGTTCTATCCACTGTTCACACGAAGTGAAGAAGACGTTCTATTTTTCTCGGCTTATAGAAGTCTTGTTAACACTGTCCCATTTTGTTCTTTGACTTGGAAAATGACCTTAGAAATTCGATTGTTTTAAAATGTTACGGAATTAATTACTACTTTCTATGTCGTAAACTACAGTCTCCTTTTTCTTACATTACAAACTCAACTGGACATCTGTAAAGGGAAAAAAACACATACAGCGACAGAACACAGAAGAGAAGCCAGGCAGCCATTTCGAAACGCATTCCCATTGCGTGGGAGCTCACTGAACTGAAAAAAAAAAAGGAACTTTGATGGAAAAAGAAATCTAATCACTGTAAATCACACAAGTTGATGCAAATATCAAGCCTAGCCTAGCCCGCTCTGCCGTGTTCGAAAATGACACTTCAAAGATGGATTTATGCAGTCGGCAAAAATCGAGTAAAGCCTAATAAATAGAAGGGGAGAAGAGGAAGAAAAGCGCAGCATTTGGGATAGGATTCCCATCTGAAGTCTTGCAGAAATCAAGGAACGTTGGACCTACAAATTAATGCAAAATCATGTGTAGTCTCTTCGAGGGAGGAATTTGTTACGTATCATCTTTTTTTTTCCATAATGTGTTATGTATATCATGATTCATAAGTGGGGATGTTGGATTTTTTGTAACTAAAAGAGGAACGCTGACTTCGTGCCTTTTCACGATTTCAGTTTTCTTTTCTCCTTTTTTTGTTTTCTAGTAGTTTCGTAAATGGAAATTTCCATCTTGCTATCTCTATACGCGTTGTTGTAAAGTTTATCTTTCAATTGGATTCTTCGGCAGAATCTAGTGCTAGCATATAGGCTGACATTTCAGAGTATGTTTGCTATTTTGTTTAGCGAAGAGCTCCGACCACTGAGATTCTGATTTAGTGGCAAAAAGAATATTTTAAGATTTTGAGATCTCATACTCGAAACTCATCAAGTGTGAAATTTAATGTGATCTAATTATTTACAAATTGGTTAAACTATTAAAAAGCCCTTGTTCTTTCATGTTTTTCTTAAATAAATCCCTGTACTTTAATTGTACCTAAATAAACCCTTATACTTGAATTTATACCCATCCAAGCCCTTACCTTTAATGGAAAGATAACTGCCGTTAACTCATTTGCCACTTGGTATTGGATAGCCACATAGATGATTACATGGCATGATAACATGGCTATATTAAATTGAGTTGAATTAAAATAATTGAAAAAAATTAAGTTTTGATTACTAAGATCTTGAGGTACCCCATACAAGAGAAAAAAAAAGGATTGCATCATTGAAAGTGATTCGAACAGAACCCAATAATCCTAAACTCAAACACCTTCTATCAATTTAAGGAAAACCATATTCAGTCATCAAAAACCCAATTCATCCTAACAAACCAAATTACATTCCAAAAACCTAGGAAAATTAGCCAAAAATACAAAGGAGCTAACCCTGGTGGTTTTCAACAAGAACGGTGAATAGAAGGAAGCAACCCAGCGTCGCATTTGTTTGAAGCAATTGTGTGGAAGAGAGAAATGCAGCTTTGAAAATCTAAAGCAAAAAAGAGAAAACTGTGGCTTTCTTTAAGATTCCGAATTGCCGCATACGATTAAAGATTAAAGTTACTATAAAATACAATTCCCCATTTGACATAATTTACCATTTGTCATGATTCTTATGTAATTGTTTAATATATATATATATATAATATTTCCTTTACAATTTATATCTCACATGCCTTGTACTTCTAAACTTTGTTTTATATGTTTGTTTTTTAAAAAACATGATGCCTTGTTTTTGAAAAGCTTTGGCACCAGCATCTAACAATGATCTCTGCTCGCGGTTGCCGGTTGCATATTGATGGCTTGAGTACGTATCGTCACTTGCAACTGATTACTACTTGAATATGAAAAAAGCCAACCTGCGAATCTCAATGTTCCTGGTACGTACCCCATGGAATTTCCTTTGTCATTCTTTGATTCAAGATATTGTTGTTTGTAATCTTTTTGTTAAAAAATATGTATGTAAGCATGAGAAGTGCAAGTATACTCTTCAGCTACAATATTCAATGAAATATATATCAATTCATTGATTTCATCCTTTCAAATAAAAAATAGATCAAAGGGGCCTATATCAAGAAAGATAGATTGGATGAACAATGGGTTCTTACCATTTCCTCAATATATAACACCTTAATAATGATGTAGATAAATTGATTAAGTTTTAGAGGCATGCAACTTAATTACCACATAAATAGTTCTAGGCCAAACTTTTTTTTGCTAAGAAAATTTTCATTGATGGAAAAGAGACTACATCACCAGAATACAAGAATTCATCAGGAAATATTAAAACACCAGAAAAAGATATATAAATTCAAACATAGCAGGAATTCTGTTTCTTTGAGACCAAACCCTCGAAGAGATTCTTAAATTGATGCAAGAAACAGAGCAACACCTTAAAGGACAAATCCACCACGTTGAGAAATATGTATTACAATCTTTATGAACAGCATTAATCCAACTCAAGGCTCTCATCTTAACTAGGAAGATGATCTCATTTAGAACCCAATTCTTATTACCAAAGACAGGTTGCCAACCATAAGGGTGAAATTGCTATAGTGAAGGAAGCAAACCAGCAACTCAGATTGTTCTTCAAGAATTCCCCGTTCCTCTCATCTTCATTAGGCTATTGCCAAATCTTTTCTATCTTTCAATCAAAGAAATGGAATGACTTTGACCCCCCAATTAATTAAGTCTGATGATGATCTTGGGAGACCACTTTGGCTGATGTCCCCGAAGTGCAAGAGCCATTCAATTGAATTTAAAAATCTGTCCAACTTGCTACCTATGTTATCACAATTGAAGCACGTAAATACTTTTCTAATAGAGGCAAATCCACAAGCTCCAAAAAAATAAAAATTCTAGGCCAAATTGTAACGAACCCAGATTTAGTTTCTGAGGTAACTTTTGTCGAACATCTCACAAGCGAAATTAGAGGAACTTTAGAGTAGGCTAACTTGAAGATGTGAGACAATCCTCATACAACAACAGACAAAGCTTTCACCAAGAGAAACAAAACTATGTATTAAAAGCTTTCACCAAGAGAAACAAAACTATGTATTAAAACAAATGGGATGTCCTATTGCTGCTGCCGTTATCTACGATTGGTGGTGATTATGGTGATGCGTAGTGCCGGCACTGGTACAAACAACAAAAAATGCTCTAAATTATTCCTGCTAGGATGAAGAAAGTTTGGCAAAACAGTTGAGCTCACAAACAAATAGTCAGTTGTTGGATCAACCTTGGCACTCAATCCAGGAACACTAACTCTACCATTGGCACCACCATGTGCGCCACCAGATAAGCCTTACATTCAAGGTTTTTTTTTCTCTTGTATCGGGTAACCCAAGATGTTAGTAATAAGAGCTTAAAAATTTTTTCAATTATTTTAATTCAACTCAATTTAATATAGCCATGTCATCATGCCAGGTAATCATCCATGTGGCTATCCAATACCAAGTGGGAAATGAGTTAACGATAGTTATATTTCTGTTAAAGGTAAGGGCTTGGAAGAGTATAAATTAAAGTATAAGGGTTTATTTAGGTACAATCAAAGTATAGGGACTTATCTAAGAAAAGTATGAAAGTATAAGGGCTTTTTTAGTAGTTTAGCCTTACAAATTTAGTTAGTTATAATTATTTACTAATTTACTTAATTTGAGTAAAATGATTTTCATAATTATTAATTCATGAAATGTAATATCTTGATTATGTGATTATAACTTTTAATAAAAATATATTAAAAAAAACAAAGAAGCTCCACTTTAATGGCCTCTAAGAAGTCAACAAAAATCAATATTTGTTGGATCAAGTGAAAGGAACTCGATGCTCTTTAAGTAAGATCTTGAGTTTGAGTCTTATGAATGAAGAAAACAACAATAAGAGTGCTTTTTCTATCGAATTCGATTATAGCCCGACTCCAAAATTAGTCTAAATCTAAAACGATATTTGGATACAAAGAGATTTGGAAAAAAAAAAAAAAGTCATCAGGAAACTAGGTGTTGCGTTCCCTAATTTAATTTCCACACTCAATTGACCGCTTCAATTTTAATAAATAGAAAAAAAAAGTGTATTTAATTGGCGGACATGATCCAGTTGCAGATGCAGCCAAATTTTTATAAAAAAAGTTGACATAACAACAGCGACAGCAGGAGAGTCCGCTAAATTAAAACCCAAATGACGAAAGGCTTGAAAAGTCCGAGCTGGAGTTTAACATATAGAACAGAAACAAGAAAAGGTATAGGCAGGATGCAGGAAGGGAGTTGCAAAACGGCACTACACTAAAAGTCGAATCCAATCTCAAGTAATTTTCAGGGTAAATGGTAAAATTCTGAAAATTACAGACGTCTCATCGAAGCTTTCTTACCAATGAATATGATCATGTAACTTGGCTCTCTTGGGAAAAAGAAAGGAAAGAGGGGGAAGTCTGAAACAATCAAGGAGTTTTTGACAAAGTGTACAAGAAAGGTTCATGATTTCAAATATTCCAGCTACCGCATATGATTTTGATAACATTGAGCTTTCGAGAAGAATGATACAGTACAACGGCATGATCTTCATGTAATGCGTTAGCTGGACACTCGGCCAAGGACCATCTAATCCAATGCTAGACTTTTGTTTGCCCCGTTTAAGGTGAAAACGTCAACCGGTCGCCTTGATATCAACATAAAGTCAAAAAAAAAAAAAGAGGAAAAAAAACACGGTTGAGAGTTGAAAGACAAATTCTCAAGTCTACAAGTACAAGAGAGAAGTTGCCAAATGGCAAAGAGCCTTACAGCTGGCTTTCGTAAATGAAACAGGACTGCTCGAATTTTCAACACATTAAAAGTTATTGTTTAAATATGCATTTCTTTATTCTTATGACAATGTCAGATTTGCTTCATAAGTCATACAGGTCATTTCAACGATGCCTACAGTTTGTCGTCAGATGCAAACACACCTAAAAAAAATACACTGTACTAGTACAAACCATAGCACAGCAAGTTAATTGTTATCCACCAGGCACCAGCTGTTCACATTCGCTGGCGATAAAACGTGCCCGCAGACTACTCTGGTTCTGCCCAAGTGTGACCTTGTGATCAAGGCAAGGGTTTTGAAAAAACATTAGTCAAAGTTAAATGGACCTACAAGGATTTCACCTTCATGCCAGCGGTCAGTCAGTCTGAGAATCTTATCTTTCACACCCAAATGATATCAAATTTATTGTTCCGGTTATATCACAGCTACTGGCATCCAAAATTTGTATACCTACTTACACATTTTGGACTTTTGGTCACTTACAGCTCTGCTTACAACCCTGACAAAGTCATGGTCCTCCTTTCAACAGCTCAACTTAGTACTTCACCAGAGCAGGTCCGATGAATTGGCTAAGGGAATCCCAAACAGCTTCATCCCCAAGTTCTCCGTAGAGCTACAACTAATTCAAGACAGTTGAATAAAAGTCAGCTTTCACCGCCACATGTGACCTAAAATCATAAATACACGCATGTGCAAAAGACCTTTTTTTTTAATTAACATACAATTCACGTTTGTCAGGAGTTAAACAGGCGGTAAGCTTTAATTCATTCTATATATCTAATAACATCGCAAGGTACATGCAATATACTTAATTAAAATCATAGTTCTGTAAAATATCACATAAGACCTATTATGCATACTAAATCAAGATCTTCATCACACTCATTAATTATGCAAATCCACAAATATTCATCACTAGCTACATGTACAAAAATATTTAAATTCAAATTACAATCCCACTTAGACATGTATTACATTTCGATGAGTTTACTGAAAAATAATATGTTAACGCTAATTTTGTCCGTATCAATTTTTATTGGGTCCAAAAAATAGTCAAATATGACTTATTTATATTAAATCAAGTTGCATAAATCCCGACCATTAAAATCATATTTTATTCAAGATATTTTTTATTTGGGCTTAAACTAGAAGGCCCAAACTAAATGGTTTTAAATTTGATAAATTGGACTTAAAGCCCATAGTTTCAAATGTCCAAATATTCTTCGGATAGGTCAAAACCCATTTTTATTTTTTATTATTATTGTTATTATTATATTTGATATTTGATATTTAATTTTCATTTTATTTTTAATTTTAAATCTATAATTTAAGAAAAAATAATTGATTAAATTAATTAATTAAAACAATCTAAAGTTATGAACAAAACAGTATAGGTTGGTCAAATTTTCTTCCTCGTCCAATATTGATTTTTTAAATTAATTCCATAAAATCTCTAATTTTACAATTAATCATAAGAACCAAGCTTAAGAAAATTTCAGGTATCACACACCAAGGTTGTTCTATTTCCCTTTAAATAACTATGCAGCACGAGAAAGCTCTATGATCCAGTTAATTCATAAAAAACAATGAATATCGGAGATTCTTGTGAGAAATCTATCCTTTAGACAGCACTGTCCTCCAATAATTGATCAAGAACATCCGTCCCACTATCAAGCCTGACAACAGTCTTGGTCAAAAAAAGATCCCATGAACTCTCATCGACCCTCCCACTTGACATAGCCATCGAAACAACCTTCTCAACTTCCCCTTCCTTTCCCCTAGCCTGAAGCCCCTCAATCAATATATTGTAAGTCACCTTATTTGGGAAGCAGCCTTTATCCAACATTTCCTCCAGAATCCTAATTCCCTCCATCGCATTCCCAATCTTACAAAACCCCTTAATCAACATATTGTACGTGAAAACATTTGGATTACACCCTTTCTCCACCATATCATCCCACAGTTTCCCCGCCTCACTCAATTCCCCTCTCTCAAACATTCCATTAATCAAAGTATTATACGTCAACAAACTCGGAACTGAACCTTTCTCAAACTCATCAAACATTTTTCTAGCCTCCCAAATCTTTCCTTCTTTATAGAGCCAATGAATCAAAGTACTCAATATCGCATTGTCCGGCAAACAATCATTTTTCAACATCTTCTTCCACAAGTAACAACCTTCATCCACTTTGCCTTCTTCACACAACACATCAATTACTCTACAACAAAGCGAAGAACTTGGAATATACTTTCTCTCAAGCATATCATCAAACAAGTTAAGCGCTTCCCCAGATTTCTTCTCCTTACAGAAAGCCTCGATCATGACTCCGTAAGTAACCTCATTCGGACTAACACCATTTTCCTCCATTTCATCCATCACTTTAACAGCCTCATTGAACTTCCCTACTCTACAATACCCATTCATTAAAACCGTATACGTGGTGGCATCAGGAATCCACCCTCTATCCAATAACTCCCCAAAAACCCTCTTGGCATTTCCCATATCGCCCCTCGCAACGTAACCGCCGAGAATTGTCGTATAAGTAACCACATTCGGTACCATTCCCATCGCAGGCATTTCATCGAACACTTTATATGCTGCTTCGACGTCGTTTTTCTGACAAAGTGCTTTGATCAAAATATTGCCAGTAAAAATATTCGGTATAACATTGAATTTTGTTTTGCTGTTTTTGAACATTAGGTGAACCAAATCGTACCGTTTGTTTTGAACCAAAGCGTTCAACAGAGTGTTTAATGATCTAACGGATCGTTGGACGTTGAACTTTTCGATCCGCAAAAAGGTTTTCACTGCTAACTTTGGAAGGGAAGCGAGGCCGTAATTTCGTATTACCGAGATGAAAAGGTTTTCACCGCATTTGATCTGGGAATTTTGGAGCTGAGAGAGGAGGGATTCCATGGGTTCGAAGGCGCGTGCCCGAGAGAGTTTGTGGATGATGGAGTGGTAGGTGTCATAATTATGATAAAAGTTAGGGTGGAATTTGCCGGCGTAGAGGAAAATTTGGAGGGCAAGATCGAGGTTTTGTTGGCGGTTGATCATGGAGACGAGGCGTTTTGGGTAAAGGCGTTGGGGCCAGGGTTTAATAGGGGGTGTGACGGTGTAGTATTGGAGGAGTGGGGAAGAGGGATCTACGGTGGAAAGGTCGACGTCGGTGAAGAAACGAACGGTGGTGATTGGTTGGAAGAGTCCGATCTCTAATCGGCGGTGCAACTGAGTACAACGCATCATGATTCAGAGAAACAGAGCCCACGGGGGAGCTTTGAACAAGGCGTTGGTATTGGTTAAACGACGGCGGCAATGTTAACATTAATTTAAACCTACAAAACGACGTCGAGTCTTCTAAATTTGCCACTATGTCAATTGCCTCCCTACCCTTTAAAACTCTCATATTTTTAGTATTTTATTATTCTTGATTTTTTATTAATTTTGTTAAGAAAGAATGTTGGATATAAAAATAAATTGACATAATTTTTTTGGTACAAAAATTAATATCATTTTTACTTTTAAATTTATAATAATAAAACTAAAAACAATCTAAAGAGAAATAAAAATAACAGTTAACAAAAATAAAATAAAATAAAATGCTGAAACTAGTATAGGGCAAAGGCTGGGATTTGTATTTTGTCTTTAACCAAATTCCTGACCTTGACTTTAACAGCCCCAGTAAGCTTTTGCACCCTCCTAGCAATCCTATACAATCTGTTTTCCCCCATCTGCTTCTCCGACAAAATCCAAACCTGTTTGGTCTCACTCAGCTCATCGTATATTCTCTCGAACTCCTCTAGCACTTCGCTGACCATCTCCAGCTTGTTCCTTTCAATCACCAGCTTCAACAAGCTAATCAGGTGCTTATTGAACTTCCCTTTTCTGGCTAGTTCCTTCACTGCTTTCCCCTTCTCTTTATCACCCACGAAAGGGTCACTTAACAAAGCTTGAATTTGCCCGTTTTGGAGTAGTATTGAGAACTTTTGGACATCTTTTTGCACTGCATCAAGTGAACTGTTGCACTGAGCTATTTCGAGAAGAGCCGCAGCATATCCGCTGGCTGGATTTCGGTGGACATAAGGAGATGAGGTGACAGATAAGGCTTGAGAAGTGGAGAAGAATGGAGAAGTAAGGTTTTGGCTAGGAAAAGAGGTGGATTTGCTGGAGGAGATGGGGGCTGTTTTGGCGCTTGAGAAGAAACGGGAACAGTGTGGAGACGGCGGAGGAAGATGGCATTTTGTGTTGGGAGTTCTCAAGTGGCAGAATTCACGAGGTATTGAGTTGAAGTTAGGGACTCTAAGGGATGAAACAGAGCTTGAAAGAGTATCCATGGAGAGAATCGTTGGGAGTGCGTGTGGGGCGCAGCCGTAGGGAATTGAGCTTGTGATTTCTAGTTGGAAAAAGAGATGGGGTAAGATATTAGATTTTTCTTGGTTGAAATTTGAACACGATTTTTTAAATGAAACATAAAAAATAAATTTTGTCATAAATAAAAACGATATAGCATTTATTCGGTTAGCAAAAACAATCAAATATCAGGAAACATGAATTAATATAAAAAATTATCTTCTATATCATTAATGAATTTTTAAATTTCACGAACGAAAAAAACAAACACATTTTTAGTGAATATTAAAAATATAAAAGATAAATGCTTCAACAAAAAATATAAAAGATAAATTAAAAAATGAGATGTATAGCATTATTAAAAGTGTCCGGTCAATATATAAAAAAAATAACCTAATTAATATTATATATACATATAGATACATTTAACTTTGGCAGAATTTGCATTGAAACAAGGACTTCTTGGTCGAGTGCAATTTTTGCTTTTCATTTGAGTTTAGACCGATTGGAACGGTGACCACTGCTTAGTGTTGCTCACCTAAGCACAAAGAATCCAAGTGCAAAAAGAATTTAAGAACAGAAAGATGAGTGATTGGGCCTAGACTTCACAAGATTGGCCCATGATAGTTCATTACTTCAGTCCTCATTTAGGCCTATAAAACAACTATAAACTATAATGAGACCGGCCCATTAACTGCCCGAAAATGAGATAAAAAAACAATAGAATACATTGTATTCTTGGTCCGTACTCTTGTCCTTTGTCTGCTGCTTGAGATCTCTGTAGACCCAGCTGGAAACCTTTCAAATACACGTGGTTATGGGCCGGATTGAACCTGTTTTGGGTCGGGTTAAATCGGTTTTGACTCATAAATCACTGAATCGGTTTGAACCAGTTACAATCGAGTCGAGCCGGATCAGATTCAATTTTTAATAATCTTGAATCGGCCCGGCTCGATAGCTCAGTTTAAGAGTTACCAAGTTGAGCCTGGTTAGCCTAGTTTTTTTTTCAATTTTTTATTTGTTTTTTAAATTTATTTATTAATTTTAATCAAACTAAATATTGACTTATATAGTTATTTAATATATTTTTATAATTTAATCTAATAAATTTATTTTTATAATAAATAACTTATTTAATAAAATGATTGTACTAAATATAAAGTTATTATAAGATTATCTAATAAAGTTATTGTTACAATAAAATAATAAATAATAATATTATAATAAAGTTATTATAACTTAGTTAATAAAGTTATTAGTTTAAAAAAATATATAGTTATTTTAAAATTTTTTAATTTCTTAAGATAAAGTTAAACTTATTTATTACATTTGAAATATAATTAGACTTATCATTTATAATTTAAATTATAAGTAAACTTGTCATTTTGTATTTAAAATATTTATTCATTTATTTAGTATATTTTTAAAATATTCAGTCATTTTTTATTTTAAATATTTATTTATTTTCCAAACTTATAACATTAATTTATTTTAGTATTTAATAATAATAAATGAAAATAATATATAAAAAACAAAAAAAAACTTAACAATATAACGAACCGGGCCGAGCCATTACTGAGCCGAGCCAGGCCAGACCAGGTCCTTAACAAGCCGAGCTCTTAACGGGTCAGGTTCTTAATGGGCCGAATTCAATATTTGTTGAACCAGCTCGATACGGCTTTTGACCGAATTGGGCCGATTCCAGAACATGTTTTTCGGTTCGGGTCACGAGCCAAGTTGAGCAGGGCTGGTTCCGAGCCAGATCCGGGTCAACCCGACCTGTTAAGTACCTCTACTTTCAAATCTACACCCATATTTCCTGGTCCAATAATGTTCAATTATACATTGTCTTTTATTTTTGGTCGAAAACCCCCCGGTATCTACCTTCGATGACTAATCCGGAGTCGGGAGAAGCAGAGCGTGATTAGGCAGTCTCCCTCCCAACACTGGCACTCCATACACAAATCAGGATTCGAACCTTGATCTTGCTTAAGTGACGAGAGCCACTAGCCACTCATGCCAACTAGTTGTTGGTAATTGTACAGTGTCTTTATGACTGTGATTGAGTCAGCAACATTATTTGGAGAACGTAACTGCTGGCCCCTCCCTCCAGTCCTTTGCTGATTGTTTCAGGATCTTTTTCCCCTTCTATTGTTTTCCCCTTTATTTTTTCATGATTGTGAGGCAGAAGTTCTTTTCAAGAAGATTCCAACACAAGAGAAAAGGTTAATAAACATAGACATTAGACACCACATTGGATGTTGGAAAATCAATTTGAAGACATAAAGAGCGGTTTGGGGTTGGAAATTTCAGAAGATAAACTCATAGAGTTTCTGCCTATGGCAGAATTCATTGTTCGAGGATATATCCTACGTTCAATTTTAGAATTCCATTAAAGACGTGGGTCTTTCATCATTATTCTTGGGAATGCTACAGTGCCGAAGTTCGTCGGTGCAAAACATTTGAAGGTCCACGCCACGTTATTTCCTGTAAAAGCAACACATCATTCAGAAGTTTCACTTCCATTTCCCCTCCCATTTTCTCACATGCTATTTATTGCTAGACTTTACTTATATATGCACATAGATCAGTAGTTCAGCATGCATACAAAACCATGCCATCAGATGCGTAATGTTCGACTATGGCAGGATTTAGGAAAAAGGAAAAATCAACTGTTTTTCAAGAATGCAAATTAATTAAGACCAGAAAATTGAAGCCTACTAAAATTATTGAACTGAGGAGATCAGGAAACTCAATAAAGCTGTATTTATTTTGTACCCGACCGTATTAAATTGGGGTCGTGACAATGGTTGGGAACTGCCCTCTCCATTAATGCCAACTTGACAACTGGGCCAGGTTTCAGGCAGACCACATACTTGCTTTGATCCAATGAACTGTTCTCCATCGTCTACGTGAACCATATGTCATCCTAAGTAAACATAGTAATGAAATGACAAGAATGCTAGGTGATCAAGTTTCAAATTACAAGTTACACCCAAGGTTTCAAAATTCTGAATGATTAGGATTTTAAGGAACAACACAACACCTTTTGCTTTTCAATTAACCCTGCAAAAGCACTTTTAACCATCGTGAGAACAGCCTCGTCCGGAGATTATGCCAGGAATTATGAAATTATTGTTCAGTGTATGTGGTACAATGTTCCAGCTTAACAGATCCTAATCAGCCACCCCATTGAGCAAAAGAAGTTTTACACTATAGCTTTTCTGCCGAGTGGTTGGGTTGGCCTTTGGCTTCCATCATTCTCTGAAGTAAATTAATGAAAATAGTAATGGTACAGTCACGGTAAAGCAATAATGCAAAGACAAGGACGGGACGTTAGTGCCATGACTTTGTCTCTTTTTCATCAGTGGCCAGTGACTACAACCTTTGAACCCCAGTCTTGTCTGACCATCTTTTTTTATTTTCTCCCTTAATATCCTTCTTTACTTACCGCTACCTATCCCTGACACTAGAGACCAAAAACAATACATAGTTTTAAGCTTCACATTAATAAAGGGTTTTTGTCATTCCTTTTCTTGGTTTTAGTGGTTGATTGGTAGTAAGGAGTGAAAATGAATGAAGAGATGAATGGTGTTGACGTCGAGAATCATCAAGAAAATGTTCCTGAGAAAATTGATTATGTGTTTAAAGTGGTGGTGATCGGTGACTCAGCTGTTGGCAAGACTCAGATTCTGTCCAGGTTTACCAAGAATGAGTTTTGCTTTGATTCCAAGTCCACCATTGGGGTTGAGTTCCAGACCAGGACTGTTACCATTAAGAGCAAAGTCATCAAAGCCCAGATCTGGGACACTGCTGGCCAAGAAAGGTTAGCTTCTCTTCCCTTTCCTCTCTAGCCTCTCTGTTTTGAGAATATTGACATGTCTGAATTCTTTTTCCTGTCTTTACTGCAACTGAGGTTTCTTTAACTTTCACCGGTTTGAGTTGATAGTGCAAACTAATCAATCAAGTTGATTGGTCAGATCGTGTTCCCAAATGCTGCATGAAAGCATGATTTTTCATTTGCTTATGGTGAATTCTTGAGTTGTGGTCCTGAACCTGAATTTAGATTCGCTGAAAATCCACTAGTTGAATTTGGCGGTCCATTAAGCAATTGCAATCTAAGCTTTAATCGAATGTAATGGGAGCATCATTTTCGGAATTTAAAATTAAATGGTGCTTTTTACTAAAGCTGATTGCTAAGCATAACACTACCAGCGTTTCAATATTTCACCTATTTTGATTAAAAATTTCAACAAAACAGGACTCAGATCAGGGTGGAATTTGGTCGACATGAAGTTTAAATTAAAATTTGGACAGTCTCAACCTTGTTTACACGAAATAATTTTTATTTGTCTTTATCCTATGTTTTGGTTTACTCTCTACTCTAAACTCTTCTAAGCTAATCTAGATAATTAATAAATAAATTGGATTAAATTGACTAAAAAGTCTCATCCTAAGCTTTGGATTCACGTGATTTCGGTGCTTTAGCCCGCAGTTGGACCTACCAATACGAACTTTGGACTGTTTAATGCCACTTTTCAACATGAAAAAAGAGAAGGTGTAACTACTCAAGATAGCTTAATTTCAGAATACAAAACTAGTTTTCTCTTCAATTAATCAGCAATTTTCTCTTTTTAAAATTAAAAAATGTTAAAATACCTAATATCCAAGCACTCAATAGAAAATAAACACTCAGAATTGAAAATCTAAATTCCAATAAAATTACATAAGAAAAAGCTAATGTTTTACATCTTGAAATTTCATGTTGGTAGGTACCGAGCAGTAACAAGCGCATATTATAGAGGTGCGTTAGGGGCAATGCTAGTGTACGACACCACCAAGCGACAGAGCTTTGATCACGTAGCGAGATGGGTCGAGGAGCTACGGGCCCACGCTGACAACTCCATCGTCATCATGCTGATTGGAAACAAGGCTGACCTAGTGGACCTCAGGGCGGTGCCAACCGAAGACGCCGTTGAGTTCGCAGAGGATCAGGGCCTGTTTTTCGCCGAGACGTCTGCTCTCAGCGGTGATAACGTGGATAAAGCGTTTTTCAAGCTGTTGGAAGAAATTTACGGTGTGCTTTGCAAAAAATCTTTGGAATGTGGAAATGGGAAATCCAACGGTAGTGACCATGCCACGGCGTTAAAAGGATCAAAGATTGAGGTGATCGCTGGTTCTGATTTAGAAATAAGTGAAATGAAAAAATTATCTACATGCTCTTGTTAATTTTGTTTTCAAAGGAAGAGAATGTTTGATTTCTTTTCCCTTTAAATTTTGTGTTTTTTTTCTTGGGGTTGTTCTTTATAATTATAGTATATTATATGATATATTTGTGATAAGAAAATCATGTATCTCAAGTATTAATTCAATGATTATATTTTTATTTTTAAAGTGGGAAAATTCGATAGAGCATGTCACAAACCCTCTTCAAACAAAAGTAAAAACGATTTTATTTGGACTTGGAGTCCCATAAGAGCCTGAATTCTATATTATCGTTTCAGAAAGTGATGCCATCACTGAACTTGCAATAAAGAAAATTCATAAAGCTGTTATCTCAAATCGGAAAGGAATACGATTTTTTTTACAACGAAAATATTTGATAATTAAAAATGGGACGAGGATGCTTGGATTCAATCTAAATCTTATAATATGTCACGCTCTTCGTCAATCACTTGGTTAATAAATTGTTGGCAATAAGAATTGTTTTGAATATCTTGGATTTTGCGTTTCATTGCATTAGTTGTTAATTTATCCATGTTAAGAGAAAAGCCAACTCTTTAGCTCATAATATTGCAAAAGTGGCATGTGATTTAAATCAGCTTTGCATATGAAAGAAGAGATTACTTTCTTTTATTTGTACAACTGTACATTGGTCATTGTTTAAAGAAACTCCTACGTTTTGATAAAAATAAAAGCTCATTAGGTCTAGAATTTGAGTCTCAAAGCTTATGTCTTCCTTATTTCTAACCAAAAAATTTCATTGAATAAAAAATTAGGGAAGGGTAGGAATAACTTTGTGACTTTAATATTACTTTGATAAGTGAAATTTTTGTGTGCCACGTGTATTTCTCCATTTAAACATTACAAATAAAAGCCAATATTAAAATAGTATATATTAAGCTAATACATATAGCAAAATCTTTAAAGAAAAAGGAATAAATAATTAAAATAGAGAAATAATTCGATAAAAATAATTTAATATCAAACCAAAAAAATTAAATAAGTTCGTGAAATTAATGCCAAAATTTCATCCTTCATATAGTTATACACACACCAATTTGGATTGGACTTTCCAGTTTATGGATAGATTGACATAGACCAAGTTTGCTTATGGGCTTAACTTTCTTTTGTACAAACAGTTAGAACTCGGCCTAAGCCCAAAGCCTCCCCTCAATTGTACCTCTTGACCCTAGATAGTTTCAATCAAACCACGTCTGAATTCCTTGTAATGAAATTAATTAGGTAGGATTTTACCAAGAAAATGCATGAATCAGTGGCTAGAGGCTGTTCTAGCTTAACCAATGTCCTCGGTTCGAGGCTTGGGAATGCAGCTGCATTTGTTGGGAGAACTTTGTCGCCCAATGAAGTCCCACCCGACTCGGAATGATTGCACACTTTGCCACCGTTTATTTCATCAAAAAAAAATTAATTAGGTAGGATTTTGGATTTTTCATTTTGAATATAAGGATTTTGGATTTTATATTCTTGTACTCATGCAATTTAATGTACCTTATAATTTGGATATATTATCATTATTATGGACAGGTCAATAAGATGTGCAAACGTTTTTTTTCTTTTTAATGTGCTCCATTATTAGTAAAAGGAATAATTTTGTTTTTAAATGATGAGTTGTGACATAATATAAGTTTTAGATTCGAACTCAAACATTTTCATCCTCAATTATTTAATATTTTTTTTTGTAACAAAAAAAAATTATAACCAGTTAGCTGGTCAAGTGTATGGTGGTTTTAAATTTCAATGACTCCACGTAATCAAAGTATATTAATTAATTCTCCTTTGAAGGAACTGAACTGGAAAAGAAACAAAAAAGAAGAAATTTAAAAAAGGTAATAAAAATAATAATTAAACCCAATACTAAAAGGAAATGTTCCATAGACGGGATTCCAAGTGAGATAGTTCATTGCTTGAGGTAAGATATGAATGGGTTTCGGGATTTTCAAATAAGTACATAAATTTTCTTAGAGCTTCTACTTTATATGCTTCATAATTTAGAATGTTGGTAAGAACTTTTTGCTGATTCTGCCACAAAGGCTGAAAACCAACCATTTTGAGTACTTAGGATGAGTAATTTAATTTGGTGAACGATTAGGTAGGTTTGTAAACCAAACATTTTGCATCTTCCTTTTTTGCTTGAGTGAATCGATGAGTAGACTTGCTCATCTAACATATACGTCCAAAACTTTTTAGGTAGCACATTGCCCAACACCACAAACCTCCAAATAATCAAACATCCAATGCGTCTCTAATGAAGTTTTGTTGGGCTGCATCGTCTCTATATAAATATTTTTTTTTCAAAAAAGTTAAGAAATAAAAAAGATTATCTCATATTCGAAAAGACAAGGTAAACTGTTAATCTACTAATGAAATTTACCGATTAATTGAATTTTTATTTATGAATTTTTTGAAATTGACATATAGTTTATCAGCGAGAGAACGTGACAAGAAAACCAAGCAAAATAAATCATAATGAGTTAGGTATTGCTACAGGCAACAAAATCAATATGATCCAGTATAAAGACATCTGTAAAACGAAAAGTAGAGAAACGAAGCTAAACTTCTTGCAAAGCACTGCTACATGCAAATGAGATGTGGGTTGTTTGCCGGGAGGAGTTGTAGCATTTAATTCGTGAATCGTGATTGTGTAATTACTACGCAACGTGGTCATGCTCATTAATGAGGCAAATTAATCATGCAAACCCAGGGTCAGCAGCGCCGTGTTATGGTGGGCGACATCACTAGGGTGGCAAAAGCATTTAGCTTTTCCACGACTAGGCACTAAATAGCTATGCAGTTTGGTGTATATGCCTCCAGGCTGCAACCGTATCGCAACTAGCAATCCGCTTTCAAAGACTAAAAGAACCAGCTGGCTTGAATTAAATATCGCCCTTGTAATTGTACCTTCCATACAAAAGAAAAGAAAAAGAAAAATAAATGTTGTATGTCAGGAAATATTATAAATTCGGGCCATGGGATCAGCAAATCGATAGCGTTCATGAGATTCCTAATAATTTAAATACGGGACGAATAATAAATACAAAAAAGGACATAAGATAAAATTTAATAAAAATTAAAAAATATTTTTGTATTTAACATGTTAATACAAATTTATTATGACTTACATTATAAATTTTATATAACATAAACATGAATTTTATGTATAAATTGTCAAATCTAAATTGAGAGCAAAAGAGAGAAAAGACTTGACATTACACATTGCGTAACCGAAACTCAAAACCGAATCTAAAAACACTGAATAATTTTTTGGCTATGGATGAGGAATTGGTCAGGAATAAGAGCTGGGATTTTAGGCCACAAAATGACTTCTTTTGGCATTATTCTGCTGATTTTATTCTGGGAAAATGATATATACTGCGAGTTTGAGCAATATGATATGGTGCCGCCTTGAAGTGGAAATGCAAGCTTTAATTTATGCGTCGGTTCCGAATATATATATATATGTGTGTATGTAATTATTTTTCACTTTGTATTAGCATCAATGGTCAATGGAGACCCTTGGCAGTTGTTTAATACCTAAGAATTGCTGAATCGAAATCACTATCAAGCTGCTCCAAACAACACTACTTTATTCGAGCATCTGAGAATCTAAGAATTTTTTAAATTAGTCTTTGACATTCGAAAAAAAAAATACAGGTCTTGAGATTAAACAAACTTCAAATTTACAGATTTCTCACACTTAAAATTAAAGTTATGTCTATTTGAGCCAATAATCAAAGTTGAGAATCTAAGATTTGTTATTTCCTACAAATTTGTCTAGTCATAATTGTAAAAGTATAGGTGAGTTTTATGTGATTTCTATGTGGATTTTCAAATTATGAATCACAAAGACTTGAGCATTGCACAATTCGAATGAAAAATCTGCTGGCATATATGAATTAGTACTCTGCTATTTCGGAATGCCATTCTGTGGTGATTCTGGTGAGTAAACTCCAAGGGCTAGAGACAAACTCAGCCCATTGCCATTAGAGGGTCAATCACATCATGGCCAATAATGAGTTGAGAGTGCAAGAAAATTGCTAGCCGTTCCTTCTCAAATTGTACAGCAGAAAATCAAGGACGTCTGAGCCGAAAACAGGGAAATTGAGAGAAAATACAATCCCTGTTTAAGCGGTCTGTGCCTCTGGTCAACGTCGAAAGGGCTGTCCGGGATTTCTCTTTTTCAGATCCACCATGCCCCATCTCAGGCACAATCTTTTGTACTTATTTCAGCATTGTTCTCTCACCCTCAACTCTCCATTGCAGATTGAAAAATATGATAAAAAATTAAAATAACCAAAAAAATGCTTGAACAGGCAATATAACGCTTTGATCTCATGAAAGATATAAAATTGAATTAATACTTGTGAAACTTTTTTAAGATAAAATCCTAGTAAAAACGAACAATAGATGTGCTCACCACAAACACAAAGAATAAAAAGATACTCTCTTCTAATTCCAGGAAAATTAAGCCCAATATTGACTTTGATCGAATCAAATTTCCTATCAGACTATAAGCAAAACAACCATTAATCTAATGCTCTTATGTACATGTTTAGAGGCTATTACAAAGCTACTACAAAATATCTTCAATGCAAGCAGTGAAATTATCAAAATGGGCTAAGATAATATACTATTTCCACTATTCGACAGAATCAAATTCTATTTCTGCTATTAAAGGGATAAAGAAAACTAGCTGAAATCGCTAAAACTACAAGCTGAGCTCCTATAACTGTGATCATCGGCTCTCCTTTTGGCCTCTATTGAGATCAAACGACTGGGATTTTCTACTACTTTTCACCTTCAAAAGACCGTACAATTTCTTAAACTCCCTGACCGCACTTGAGCCTTCCGTACAAAAAACCCCGCTCGGTTCACCAATCTCCTCAACCGATCTCCTCGGCCCATTCTCACACAACCGCCTTCCGATATTCATAGCCCCTCTCCCGTCGCCGTCCGTTTGCAAAGCATTGATAACCGATTTCAAAGCCCGGCTCGGCGAAATCCGATTGGCAATCATTAACTCCCCAATCTCAGCCGGGCTTAAACTCGACCCGTTTTGGAAAATCTCCTCTACTTGCGGGAACAGCTTATGATCCTTAAGCCCTAGGTAACTGTTGGCCAGCGTTTTAAAAGCCGTGAAATCGCATAAAGGAAAATGTATATGAACATCGATTCTTCCCGGTCTAAGAATCGCCGGATCAACGTGATCTTTGCAGTTCATTGTGAAGACCATGACTCTTTCTTCGCCGCAGCTGGAGCTTAAAAGCCCATCCATAAAATTTAAAATTCCCGATAAACTCACAGCCGTTGATTTCTCTGACAAATACCGGTCAAGATCCTCGATTACAATCACGGATTTGGCCGTGCTTTGTAACAAGACCAGTTTAAGGTCGGAATCATCCGAAACTTTTGACAAATCAATGTCGTAAACATCGTAACTCAAGAAATTAGCCATAGCTGCCACAAAGCTTGATTTTCCAGTACCTGAAGGACCGTAAAGGAGGTAGCTTCGTTTCCAAACACGACCCAGCCTATGATAATACTGTTTGGCTTTGATAAAAGAGTCCAGATCAGATTTGACTTTGTTCTTAAGGTCGGATTCCATAGCTATCGTTTCGAACGTTGAAGGGTGCGTGAACGGAACAGATCTCCACCTTCCATTTTGATCATCGTGATGACCAACGACGTTCATGTAAAGCTTCAAGTCTCGTTTCTTCTCATCGAATTCATCAAAAACTGTGTGGATGTGCTGGAGATAAGGCCGAAGAACTCGTCGTTTATCAGCTTTTCGAATCTTTAACACCAACGTTTTGTCTTCGTTAATCCAAAAAATCTTGGCACCCAAAAAATCGTCTTCGATAATTTGGTGAGGGTCCAGCCGGAGGACGATTTCATTTGGTTTTTTGCCGGTGAAGAGGTTGGTGAAATCTGAATCTTCAATGGAAGTGAGAGAATTCAGATAAACCAAAACTTTGTGATAAAGTTGGTTTCTTTGCATACTTTCGTTGAATTCTGGGACCTTGAAGAATTGGTAGACATAGAAACAATCTTCAATAAAACGCCACTTTTTCTTGACAATATAAATTAAACCGGTCTTGATCAAAACAGCCCTGAAAATGAACAGGAAAACAAAAGTTATTAACAAGAGAAAAAATGGGTTATAAAGAATCGTCATGGTTTTTGAGAATCCAGAGGGGAAAATTAGAGGAGGAGGATTTTTAAGGGAGTTTTTCTTCTTCCTGGAAAGAAAAACATGTTTTCTGGGACAACGGAAAGATGGGAAAACACGAATTTAAGAAGACTGACAGATATGGGGAGCCTTCAAAGAAGTGAGGAGGCAAAGATACAAGACAAGAGAGGGAGGGAGCTGGGGCTAGCTGGTGAAATAAAAAGAAAAATGACGAGACAGTTGCCGGCAGGGTTGATGGGTCAAAACTCAAAAACGAAAGCAAATAAGCAATCGGAGAGAAATGCCTTCAGGAAAAAAAGGTTTTTCTGTCAAATGTTTTTTTAACCCAAAAACTTTGAGCAGAATAGATCCAAAATGAATATATATAAATTAAAATTTAATAAATTTTATATGTGATAAGAATTAAAATTAAATTTTAATTTATATTTTATTTATTAATAGAAATTTTTACATGATATTTTTATATTTTTAAAAATAAATATAACTTTATACCATACAATATAAAAGATAATTATTTAATATAATTTCACAAAATAAATTAAGATGAATATACATATTTTTTAAAAATATTAAAAAATAAAAAATAAAATATGTGTAATCGTTCTTACATTATTTGTAAAATAAAAAAATTTTATTGACAATATATTACCTATTAATTCAAATAGGCTTAATAACCAAATAAGCCCTTAACTTTTAACGCAAAATGGAATTCAACCTTCAACATTTTATCGCATAAAATTCAGTTCATAAACTTTTATTTCAGTGGAAATAAACCCTCAACCTTTTACAATTATGCAATTAAGTCAAAATCTGTTAAATGACACTAACTGCCGTTAGTTTTGCATACGTGGCAGCTGAAGTGGATAGCTTAATTAGCTGCCATGTGGCATGCCACATATGCAAAACTAACGGTAGTTAGTTCATTTAACAGATTTGGTTTATTTCCATCGAAATAAAAATTTATGAATTGAATTTCATGTAATAAAATATTGAAGGTTGAATTTTATTTTAGATTAAAAATTGAGAGTTTATTTAGATATTAAGCCATTCAAATATAAAAAAACACAAATCTTATGTCTAAATATGGAGGTTGGATGGACAATAACGAGGAATCGGAATTCTCTTTTAGGATCTCGATTAGACGTTTGTTGGAGTAGTCTACCATGATTGGCTTCTCCCTACGCGATTTGGCCACGCAAAAAAAAATTAAAATAAAACAAAAATACCGTAATGAATTGTTTTTCTTTTTTGTGGTTACAATGAATTGTTTTTCTTTACGTGGCCTTTGGTTTGCCAATAATATGCCAAATATAATTGATCCGTGTCAGTGTGTGATTAGGCATCATTCGTTTTAGTTTTGAGGCATGTACTTTATTTTTTATTTTTTTTTGTGAATTGGTATGATTTTATTTTGACATTTCTCAAGTAGTACAGCCAACACCCATCCGCTTGTATTATTTCATATATTATCGATAAAATTTTTTTATTTTATAAATTATGTTAAGATCATGAAATATATATTATTTTATTATTTTATTTTTTAATATTTTATAAAATATGTGTCATAATCTTAATATCGTTTGTGAAGTAAAAAAACTCTATCAACAGTATATGAAATAATTATCTTTTTTATTAAGCATTAATTTAGACGTGCGGTGAGAGTAGAAATGAAATTCATTAAATAAGAGTAAGTTTAACAAAATAAACAAAAAGAATAATAAAAAATATTTGCAAAAAAATAAAATGATAATTTTACTCTTCCACTATTTTTTTTTGTTGAGTTTCATCGCGCTTTTCAAGTATTATTGGTAATATATATTTTTTAACAAAAATTATTTGATATATTGAAAGTCACTGAATATTTTTGAATTTTAAACAAAATTGATAAAGTGACACAAACTTATTATCATACAGAAAAATTTTAAAAAAATAACTAAAAAAAATGGGATATATTATAATTACCATCTCTTAATATCATTTGTGAATTTGAAAATTTTAATTATTAATGTATCAAAAACGAACCCATTTTCTTTTTTTTTTTTTTACGCATAATCCAGAGCATCTTAGTGGTGACATATGATGGCCACAACACAAAGTCCAAAAATTAGTATCGTTCAAGTTAGGCTTTCCAAAGGAAAATCATATGATTTTTTTATTAAAGATTTAATTATTTTTTATGCATGTGATATATGATACTGGATATAATGAAAAAAATAGCATTTTCTCGTTCCATAAATTAGCTTCTTATCTTATATAGGGCACAAACATTTTAAAATAAAATCTCAAATTATGATTATGAAACTTTTGTTTTCTTTTTTTGAGCATTACAAGTACAATTGGAGGACTGTGGATTTGAATTTTCTGTGTAATGCTTCTCGGAAGATAAGAAATTGATCATCTCTGCTTGAATTTTCTCCATATTGATTGAATTTTTTTCATAGTCGAAGAGGCAAGTGGCCAAACATTAGAACCCCTTTATTATATTTTCAAATGGTCATTACCCTGCGTCGACGTAATCAACTTTATTAATTTTCTTTGCAATTACTTCCTTCTTCTTACGCGGAGTAAGAATGATTGCATTTTTGTACTTTTTTAAATTTTCTTAATTCGTAATAAAAATATTTGTGAGGCTAAGATTATATATAAATAATAACCAAGATTATATATAAATAATAGCCTCTAAAATTTTGATTGTTTACTTTTGCCTTTTGATTTTATTTTAATATATGAAAATATAAAATCAATTTTTAATAGTAATTCAAATAATTATATATTTTTTAAAATGTAAAAATGTTATAATCAATAATTCAAATTTCAACATCTATCTTCTTCATTTCTTGAATCAAAATATTTTGTTGAAAAAAAAAAGTTTAAAGGGTCAAAATGACCCTCGGAAAAAAAGTTTTCGTAATTGAGTCCTTAATTTATTTTGTAATCAATTGAGTTATTACATTTCTATTCTCACTCGATTAAGTTTTTTAGTAGATAGAAATTGTTAAATTCGTGCAAAAAATTGCTAAATCCGTACAATATACGTAGTAAAAAAATAACAAACTTAATTGTTTTTGTCTAAGTAAAAGTTAAATAAAGTGAAATTTTAAATATAAAGATTAAAATAATTGTGAAAAAAAAATACTCAATTGTAAAACTTTTTATTATTCAACAGCTTCTATGACTTAAAAAAAAAAGTAAAATATTGGAGAGAATAACTTTTTAGCGGAAAAGGCACTTTTACAAAAAGGTTAAGTCTAAAAGGTTAAGCACTAAGCAATTTCTTTGTCCAATCTTCAATTTCAAACTTTTTTTAAGCCAACGAAATTCCCATGGCATTGCTTGATTGGAATTTGAAAATGAATATATTCTCCATCAATTTGTGAAGCGTGAACTGTGAATCTCAATTTAAGTTTGGAAGCTCCAATTTCCTACTTCTAATTGGCAAGCTGCCCTACGTACGTAATGTACAATTTAATTAATCTCGAGCTGGAGGATAATGTTTGATAAATCACAACCGCTATTTTTGATATTTTGCTGTGGTTTAGTGTAAAAGGCGGTGATTTTATTAAGAGTTTGTATGTGATGCATTGACAATATATAGTTTTTATACACTATCAATACATCAGAAATTGGTATCTTATCAATAAGCTCTTATGGACAAATTAAACAAATTTATTTATATTTGCATATAAGCATCTATTGATGAAGTGTCAACCTCTGATGCATTGACAATATATAAAAACTATATACTGTTAGTGTATTATATATAAATCTTTTTATTAATTGTACTGATTAAACAAATCTGCCTTTTGTAATTTTGATATATAAAAATGAAAAAAAAAGTTTGTTCAATTCTCCCTTATCATGTAATTGTTTAATTGAAACAAAAATAGGTAGTAATTAAAGAACAAGATTATACTATTGCTTCTAATAATTAAATTTTAAGTTAATCATATTCTTTGAAACTTTTTAAGTTTAAAATTAAAAAGAAAATTATATATTATAAATTCTTATAACCTTTAAATATTTTTTATCACTGTTTTTTTTTTCTTATTGGTAGATAGATATAAGGAAAGGAGGAATCCAACCTAGATCGAACATTAAATCTAATCACTCTTAAAAAGTGACAACAATGGCTAGATAAAATCTTTATTATTTATTTTTATCATTATTTGATTAGTTTGTTTGTAATTTGATTTAATTTATTAACAAATTTAAATGAGATGTATCATTTAACTATGATTGTAATTTTTATTATATTGATAATAATATATTAAACCGTAACTTAGCTTGAGTATGATAAAAGAGGTTGAGCTAACAATCAAAATCAAGTAACTTCATTCCAACCTCAATTATTCAATATATTCCTTGTAAAAAAAGTTTGTTTTCTAAACTAGCAATCCGGGTCAAAATAGAAACCAAAATTAATATGACATTAAACTTAATTTTTGATCGAAATGAAAACTAATTAATATCTTGCCTCTCTCAACAGAGTAGAAATACAGTCATAGACAGTTGGAAGTAGCTAAATTCACCAGTTTTAGGCTCCGTTTGAATGTCACCGCACCTTCGATGCGGTGACTCCAATCCAGTGGAAGCAGAAAAAACAAAAAAAAATTGTAAAAGATAAAAAAATTATGTAAAACTATTTTTTTACTCATATTTTTAAATATTTTATTATAAAACTTATACTTACGATAATTTTTTTTTTTTCAATCTCATCGACCGCTCCTCTAAACTAACTCTTAGTTGATATGTCTTGCGAAAAATATCAGTCTTAGCTGGAGCATTAGGCTTGACAGTAACTTTGTTGTTTGCAGAGACGAAGGAACTATCATGAACAAATGTACAGTGCATGCGACAATTTCAATAATGATTCCAAATCGCAAAATTTTAGAGGTACTGAAATCTTTGAAACCTGTGACGTGACATCGAGAAGTTCTTATCGATCCATCGATCCCCAATTCCCCACCCATGGGTTCCTTGGCTCTTTCGCAGCCCAGCTGCTCATTTCAATTTCATGCAGTCCACTCATGGGTTTTATGGGTTCAGATAATTCAGTCAGCGACGCTCTTTCCAACATCATTTTCTTTTTTCCCATCGACCAATCAGGTAGAGACAAAAAGAAACTCGACGAGGCGCCCTCATCGACACATGAAACGATCGGCAACCATTCTGCAATGTGGCAATATTTTGACTACAAAATCCTTTAAACCTTAAGAACACTTCTGTCAAAACAAGACAACCAAATCTATACAATATATTAAAATAATCCCGTTATGAGGATACGTTGACACCTACGCTTTTTTTTTTTTTTTGTGGTCTGTTAACTGTGGCTTAGGCTTTCGGTTATGTGGATGTGTGCTTTGGGCAGGCTCTAGGCTTTGGTTTTAATTGGAGATCTGATGTTGGAAGTTGCTTACTGATTTTGTCTGATTGGGTTCCTTGTGGTGATTGTTTTTGGTTTTGAAGATATGGCTGTTTGTGAGGGACTTTTATAATAAGTTTGTAAAATTTGATTTTATTATAATGTCAATGAATCGTAACTCTTATATTATTAACATTAGTTGTGATGAAATTTTGTGTAGTATTAGTTTCAGATCGTTAAAACGGACAATGATATTTTTGGTTTACACAAAAAAAAATTATTAATATTAATTCATTTAATCTCAACTATTGTTGATTATATAAACTTTGATTAGTCTAATCTAAATTTATATTGAGACTAATAAATTAGGGTTAAACTAAATAAAAATTTAAATATTTTATAAATTTTTTTATTTTGGTCTATTTAATTTTCTAATTTTGTGTTAAAATTTTATTTTTAAAAAATTATAACAATAAAAAATAATTAAGATGATTAATTGATAAATTAAATATTTCATTTTTATTTAATAAATTAATATTTTTAAAATAATTATCTTGATTTATTATTATTTTTAATAAATACTATTTATATATATATTTTTAAGAAATGAAAAGCCTCATGTGAAACAGGGATACCGTCCTAGTTAATTAATAAATGGATTGATTGATAGTAATACATTGCTACTAATTTTGATCAGTGTCGTGTGTTTGTCTAAACGGACCAATTCGTTACCCGCCATTGCTTGGAGTCAGATCCCTAGCCTACTTTATTTGATTGGTCGTTCTAAGATTTTCTATGCTCTTTCATATCTTAACTAGTGGTGTCCGTGCAACGTACAGATTAATATTATTTATTTTAAAATATTTTGACACATAAATTAATATTATTTTTATATTTTTTTGAATAATATTATTTCTACATTATAAACAAAAAAACACGCAAAAGTTTATAGTCAAAATTAATAACCACCCTTCAATCACTCACATATGCATTTATATAAAGCAGTAACAAAAATAAACTTGAAATTTATTAAAATAACTAAACAAACTGAGTAGTCGAAGATCTTACCAAAATTTCTTGTGGGATTATCAAATCAAATCACTGTAGAAAAAGCTGAAAAAGAAAACAGAGAAAATCATTCGAATTGTTTTATTTTGTACCAACTAAACTTTGATTTTGAGGAACCCATTTGAATTCCCAACAATTGAAAGGAGATTACCTATAACGAGATGAAAATCATGCAATAAAATTTCTTGCTTCAAAAATTATAAAATGTGATAAATCAGGGAAAAAATAAGAAAAAATTTATGTTTATTTAGAAATGCCTTATAACTAAGATAAAAGGAAGAGGCAAGTACCTACATTGTAGAAGTAATCTCCTTTACAAAAACTCGAACAAAAAAGAGTATAATAATAAAATATGATAAGTGAGATTAGTCAAATAGGACATGTGTATTGAAAAAATGTAAAATGAAGGTATAAGAACATAGTTTCATACCTTAAATTGAAATGAGAACTTGTTTTTGATGTTTCTGCTTTGAGAACGTGCACACTTGTAACAGGGGCAACGAAATTGGAGTAGATGGATGTTGATAATCTAATTGCTAAATTGATGATTGAATTGTTTTGGAGTGAGAAATACAGAGGGTTATTAGAACGTGAATTTGGAGTGAGAATTGCATATGGTTAGAGCGAGGATTGCAGAAAGTTATTAGAACGTGGATTCGGAGTGAGTACTGTAGAGGGTTTTTGGAATGTAGATGGAGCAGTTTTAGAGCAGATACAATGGTCATTAGAACGTGGTTTTCATTTATTAGTTAAATAACAAAGAATTTAAAATGTTTAATCTATTATTTATTTTAGATAATAAAGAATTCGATAAAGATTTGAGTATAAAAGATTTGATTAGATATATAAAAATTTGATTAGATAATAAATTTAAAAATTAATACTGGTTTATTATTGATAATATCATAAAAAATTTGATAAATATGTGAATTTAAAATATTTATTAAATTAATTAATTTATTAATTTCTTTAAACTAGATATTAGTAGATAATTTGATAGGATAACTAAATAATGTTTAAAATTTGAATAACTAATATTTTAAAAATATTAAATTATTCAAAATAGATATTATTTAACATAGATATCCTAAAATGATAAGATTTTAGATAAATGTTTCAATTGTTTTTCAGGAATGGACAATTATTTCTGCAGTTACATTAGCTATAGAAAAAAAAAAAAGAAACTAACAATGGCCACTAAAATTATTGCTAAATTTATGTTAACAGTTGAGAGAGATAAAGATAGTTCTGCTAAATTTACGTTAACTATTGATGCAAAAAAGTGATAAGAATGGTTCGTATGTGTCAATAAAATAGATTAAACACATAAGCACCATCAACAAAAAAAATGATAGATAAATAATTTACAAAAGATTAATTAGTTTAAAAAGATAGGTTAAAAGAAAATAAAAATTAAAAATTAATGAGATAATGACACGTATTACTTTTGTTTACAAAAGTTTAATTAGTTTAAAAAGATAGCTTAAAAGAAAACAAAATTTGAAAATTAATAAGATAATGATACGTATTACTTTTGTTTTCTGATATATATATATATATATATATATATATGATTAATATATAGGATGGTGTGGAAAACGACCTTTGAAAATGCCTTCGACTGGTTAACCAAAAAAAAAAAGAAAATGCCTTCGACTGATTGGTTTTCCCCTTCAGAATTTAGCCGACCAAAACCTACCGTTCTATTTATTTTTTTTGGCAGCCTAGTTAGGCAGGCCTAATATTTTGAAATAATGTATATTCAGCCTGCTAGGTACAAAGTGCATTGAGTTTAAAAACAAAGTATATTTCACCAAGTTTTTTTTACGTTAAAAAAATTATAATATATAAAATTTGAGTTCGAATTTAAATAATTTGAGCTTTAATTTTATAATTATCAAACAAAAAATAAACCGTTTTCAAATTTAAAAACGAAGGATGGCGGCTGGTGCTAAACTATGATATTGTTGTTATCCACGCAACACAGTCGATTTCAATTAAAAGGTGGAGAGCGTGATGGCGGCTTTCATAGCCATCATCACTCGAGAGGAATATAAAATGGACGGATAATAGGCTTTCGGCCTGTCTGGGAAAGCCAATCTCATCCGCCACCTCCTTAGTTCAACACATTATAAAAACCCATAGATAAGCGTTGCAGCGGTACGATTTTGCGACCTCTTCCGGCCCAATCTTTCACTGCGCTCTAAAGTTGTTTTTAATCTTTGAAATTCCTGCTTACATGGGTTTTTGGCTCATTGCAATTGGCTATATTCTGAAGAAGATGTTGAAGATTATTTTCCGGGTTTGGCGGCATTGGCTAAGTTTTGAAGAATCTGTGAAAAAAAAAAAATTCTAGAGACCCTTTGCAAACGAATTTCATTCTCTGATTTTACCTTGGAGAATAACTATATGTAAGCTTTAAAAAGAAAATTGTGGATGGAGGAAACAGTACATCACGGAAAGCACTAGTAACACCAATGTCATAGTAGAATTTTCCTACTGTTATTCAGATATGACATGATTCGATTGTACAAAGATGGTGGACGCTTCTAGCTGTTAGCCTAAGTGCCTGACACCGACACACGTTTGTCAAAGTGAAGTGCAGCCCAACTGGTGGAGGGTTCTGGTGTGTTACTTGTCAATGATCCTGGTGGGGACGGCCTAAAAGTTAAATGTTGGGGCCCATTTTACATGCAAAAGCAAATCAAAACAGATTGAAGTTTGAACCACAGCACTGCAAAGCAAAGCAGACTTTGAACACTTGTTTCTTATCTTTTCTTAGACTGTTCTGTTATCCATCTTGTCTCCCCCTCTTTCCGCTCCCTCTAAAGACAGAGCGCATGGTGGCCACATTCAGCCTACTGAAACTCCCAATTGTACCTCAAAAGCCAAACCATCCACAGTCCAAACTGCCAGTTCTTTCAAACCTCACAAAGCAAATTATCTCCAATGAGTCAATTAACCCTCCAAAACTATTCACCGAAACTGTCCATCACTTAAAATCAGCTCCTCTTCCCCTTACAACGCTTGCATTGCCCTTCTTCTTAGACACGAAGGTAAATACGATACTCCTTCACTTTCTTCGTTCTTTGTTTTCGATTTTAGACTAGAATCTGATCAAATTTTTGGGAGGTAATTTAATGTGATTGCCCAACGAACAAAAGGATGCTCTTGCTGTTAATGGAGAGTTTGGGATTTTGGAGGGTAGAAGCTTTGCACTTGTACATCGCATTGTCATGGGTGGTTTGTTCTTTTACACTTTGTGGGCTGGGTACTTGGGTTGGCAATGGAGGCGAGTCAGGACCATCCAGAATGAGATTAATGAGCTTAAGAAACAAGTAAAGCCCACTCCAGTTACCCCAGAAGGGAAACCAGTAGAAGCAGCTCCATCTCCCGTGGAACTCAAGATTCAGCAGCTCACTGAGGTTTGCATCATTACACAACAAAACTTTATATGATTTTAACTCTCAAATAATCTGATTGTTAGAGCATAATGTCAAGATTTCATATCCCCATTCTGTCACTGAATCCTTAGGAGAATGCTGGGTGATATAGAATGATTTCTCCTTTAAAGGCCGTTGACTCTCCGTTGACACTTAGACATTGTCAAGCATCGAACCAAAAAGGCTAAAATCAATTGGCCAGTAGACATGGTCACTAGTCACAACAAACTTTGAACTATATAGAACAATTCAACAGAAATAAAAAAATTCTTTTGCTGATAATTTATCACAGCCATAGCCTATGCCTTACATATGATTGCTAGCTAAATACGTGCTATACCATGTGGTTTCCGTGCAAACTCCTGATACTGTCTGGTCATATGTAATTTATCTTCAGGAGAGGAAGGAGTTGCTGAAAGGGTCTTACAGGGATAGACACTTCAATGCAGGATCGATACTGCTAGGATTTGGGGTTCTTGAGGCTGTTGCTGGAGGTGTCAACACATGGTTTAGGACAGGAAAGCTCTTCCCAGGGCCCCATTTGTTTGCTGGAGCAGGTAGACTTTTGATTCTGAGTTCTCTTCAACAAAATATATTATGACAAATAGGAAATCAAAAATTTATGTAGCTGACCTCAGTCTTTGAAGTTAGTAGCAACTGACTCCACCTTGATGACTTGATGTTTGTTTTACAGCCATTACAGTGTTATAGGCTGCAGCTGCAGCGCTAGTACCATCAATGCAGAAGGGGAGCGAGACTGCAAGAAACCTTCATATTGCATTGAATGCAGTAAATGTTTTACTTTTTATTTGGCAAATCCCCACAGGTATAGATATAGTTTTCAAAGTTTTTGAATTCACCAAATGGCCTTGAAGTACAGACCTTGCAGGAATTACCTCTCTTGCCTGCTAGTGTGTGTATTTTCTCTGCTTAGGACCGGACTTTTGTATCGTCGACAACTTCAATTTTCTTCTTTGCTCCTATATTTCTTCCTTGTATAATACCAGCAAGTTACTTGCCAATTAAGCATATAATGAATTACGTCATAGCAATTATGATCCTTAAGCTTCAATCTGTATTCTGTAATGAATCAATTTGCTTTCATTCCTCAGCCAATTGCGTTTTATATCGAGCTCGGCATTCCAAGGAAGTAATACCAGTGTGCCTATTCGATATTTTGATTCCTTTTTGGCACCTTATGACATAGTTAAAATGCTCAAATGCATTGAGAAATGGCACAAGGCCATATTGAGAATTCATAACCTAAGAAACACTGTTGTCCCAGATGTTTTTGTAGCATTAGTAGTACTGCAGCATCAGTACTACATAATCTATTTTTTTGGCAAGATATCATAAATAATCTTGAATTCATTATTTAAAGATAGCAAAAGGCATTTTTTTTTTATAATTAGAGGATCGGAGTGGGATAACTTGAATTCAAACTTAAATATTATAATATATCACATCTCTTTTTTAATTACTCGGTTAAAGGGTTAGCACAAAAAACATTAGTTCAATTGGTAAAGAGAGAAATTCTCTTTATTTGGTAAATTCAAATTCAATTTTGAGAGAACATTCTGAACTTAAAATTTCAAATGTATCAAGTACATATACCCTTAAATTTATCAAAAAAAAATGACAAATGCTCAACTTGTAAAGCTTACAGTGTTTTGTGTGAGAGTACTGATTCCCACAAACAAAGTCTATGAGTTGAGTATTTGTAACAATAGATGGGATGCCGTCACGAGTTTCATTGATTAGATTATGAGAACAAAAATTTAATTTATCGGATTATACGTTAAGTTGGCTTGGTAAACACTACGTTTCATCTTTGACAGCTGATTAATTAAAAAAAAAAGGTCAAAAGCGACCGATACTCTAAGGTCCCACCTCAGGAATTCGTGTCTTCTCTTTTGCCACGATGGGTAGATGGCAGAGTTGATGTCTCAACAGCAATGGACAGCTAAATTACTACAATTCTCAAATGTTCTTGCTTACAAAAGTTGAGTTGCTAGATAGGCTAATATTCTTCATTAATATTAATTATAAAAACAAATAAACAACCCCATACGTAAGTTGGAAATCCTGAAGGATCCTAAAAACAAAAAATTCAAAAAGCGATATAAAGCAGTAGTGTATAGTAGATTAGCATCAAATCTGTTGTGACCAATCTCAGCAAGCAAAGTCAGAAGAAAGAAACAGACAGCAGCGGCATCAATTTTGTCTTGCAAGAATCTGTAACAGTTAGTTGTGTGAAATCAAAGCTGTTCATGAAGAATCGTTGAAGTTTATATGCGGTGAATTGTTAAGAATATATACAAGTGCAGTGGAGCCGTAATAAGCACAGGCTAAAATTCCACCCAGCTCGTACATGCAAAAGGAACGGTTGTTCTGACTGTGGGAGAAAGAGAAATAGAGCAGCCATTAAACACAGTACTACTTTGATGAATGCATAAGAATTAAGAAATTAAGAACATTATACAAATTTTAGTAAGGAAAGTAAGCAGCAGTTTTTCCTTAAAATGTTGTTGCTAGCCGCAGATTACCCTAATTCAAGAATATTTTTCATTTCTGCAAAGAATGGAATTAAGTTTGCCGACTTGCTGTGTCGGCAGAGGATTCAGCTGAAGCAGAACTTCTAATTCAATTAATCCCCAGCCAGATAGCATATTCTGTCTAAACCTGGCTGGAAAAAAGAAGAAAAATCTTGTAAATTACTCCATTTGATACCTATCGTAAGAGGTTAACTTCTGTCAGGTTTTGTATAGTATCAGTTGCTATTGATTGGATGCTTTTCTTTCTCTCTTTCCTTCTCTGTGGGTTATGGCTTGGGCGTTTTCCTCATGGGATCTTTCTTTTTCCTGTTTGCACTTGAACTTGGATTACTATATAAGCACATTTTGGTAGTCATTTATGCCTGTGCCCAGTCTTTCATCGTTTCTTAGCGTTTGAATTTTTGATCTTTTCAAACCTCACCGCATTATGTCGAACCAACCGGCACCAACTCGTCCCTGGTTTCGTTTAGCATCCATATCAAGGCCAGCGCCCCAAGCACCTACTCCAACGCCTGAGCCAGCTCCAGCCCCGCCGCGACCACCCACTGTTCGACCTGCGTTCAGGCCGGCGGTAGAGGCTCAGCCTCCACCTGCCGGTGGTGTTTCTTCGGTTCCAACATCCCCTGTTGCTGCTGGTCAACCTACAACTTCCACAACGGTTCCGGTCAGTGCCGCAACTTCTGCAGTGCCTAGTTCCCCCGTGAAGACCGTGCCAACTACTTCTCCGCCGAAAACAGCAACAACTGCATCTTTGCCATCTTCTCCGGCTAAGCCTGGGACAGCTACTACCTCCGTAGCAACTTCTCCAGCAAAGGCAGCCCCAACTACAAGATCAGTGACAAGTTCCCCAACCCAAAAACCTGCCACTTCTATGACCACAACGACTCGTGTGCCTAGCCCTAAAGCATCAATAACAACAGCCAAACCTGCCATGCAATCTCCAATTCAATCACCAAAGATCAAACCACCAACTGCTCCACCACCTTCTCCTTTAACTCTCCCACCTCCCCAGATGAAAGCTCAGGCTGTGATTGAACCCAAGATCCCAGCTGAGGCAGAGCAAAAGACTGTTCTTGTTCAAAAGACGATTGACAAGCCCAAAGCTGAAAAGGATCTTGGTGACGCTCGCAAGCCTAGCATTCCGCTGAACGGACAGAAAGAACAGCCCAAGGATGGTGAGACAAAGGAGAAAGGTCCGGGCAAGAAGATTTCTTCAACTTCTGAGAATGCCGACATGAGGGTCATAACAATTGCAGGTGAAAACAAAGGTGCTTTCATGGAGGTAATCCGATCACCCCATAAAAATGGCTTTCAGGGCAGTCCAAATCATCTCCAAAAGAGAGTCAATTCTTCTAAAGTTGGCAGCGATGGCAGTGAGTCCCAAAGCTACAGCAGCAGCGGTGAGGAAGGTGATCGTAAGATGAAGGACAAGAGCAACACATCAAAGACATTGCCTATGAATGCATTCATGAACAGCAATGTGCAAGGCATTAATAACTCAATTCTCTTCAACTCTTCATGCACTCATCATGACCCTGGCGTGCACGTTTCTATTTACAGGAAACCAACCGCTGGCGGATTCCATGTCAAGGAACGAACCAAGGGATACAACAGCTAGAGAAAAAGCGAAACATCAAAAGGGTTTTAATTACTTCCGTTTGTTTGGTTCAATTTAGGCTACGGTACTTGTGTTTTTGAGAATAAATAATACTAAATGAGTTATTTGAGTGATGGCTAAAGGGCACCTGGATTCAGATTCTACCACTTTTGTGGTGCCTAAATGAAGACGATCCATGTCCAGGCCCTTTAGTATTGAGAATTCTGAATATATATGCTAAACTCCCAGTGTAATAAAGGTGAAGGATAAAACCTTTGTGTTTTTCCATTCACCAATTTGCCTTCCATATATATATATATATATTTATTTCAAAACTTCTTGCTATATTCCAAATTTATATTCTGTTTAATTTATACCACAACGTGGAAAATTTCTTAAATTCGCATCAGGAAAACTGTACATTCAAGATGATGACAAAGATCTTTCAGCCTTTTACACTTGGTACTAAATTATGCTATTGCGAAGGGATCTACTGGACTATACATGGCACTTACTCCGAACGAAAAAGGAAAGATGGATAATACTTCTCACATCATCAATCTGAATAATTAAGTTACAGGAATGCGTTTCTAGGGCTTCTTATAATATTACGTGTGATCCGAATATTTCTATTCTCTAGTCTCTACGCAATCAGCTTTCTTACCAATGGATTGTTTGAGTAAAACTTTGTCTGATAACACATAGAAATGGAATAGTATGAGTTTATATATGATACAATATAATTTTTATACATTATTGGTAAACTATAAAATGATACTTTATGCGCAAGCCTCTAAAAATAAATATTAATAGAGTTTTTTAATTTATTTTTAAGGATTTATATATTTTTAGATTTTACTCATTAATGAAATATTATCTTACAAATGACTAATCAAAATTACACATTGTCAGAACTCTTATTTCAAAAGGGATGGCCAAGATTATTGGAAATGGTTGCAATACTTCTTTCTCGTTTGATAAGTGGATTGGAGAGAAAACATTAGCTGCAGTATGTGAGGGTGAGGTTCCTTTAGAAAATGAAAACGCAAAGGTTTGTGATCTGAAGCTATCTAATGGTGAGTGGGATTGGTCTCGACTGGCTATGCTACCTCAGGACATTCTTCATCAAATTTCCATTCTACCACCTATGTCTACTGAAGATGATAAACTCTACGGGGCAGCATCATCCACAAGAAAATTCTCTGTTAGCTCGGCATACCAGTTGTTATTGGGGCCATTAAATTCAAGTTTCCCATGGAAGAACATATGGGCTTTGCAGGTACCACCACGTGTTAAGCATTTTGCATGGACTGTTGCTCACAACCGGATCCTGACCAAGGAAGCATGCTATCGACGGAAACTGATTAATGATACAATTTGTCCAAGATGTGGAGGTCAGTTGGAAGATACGTTACATGTCTTATGGGATTGCTTGACATCCCAACAAGTGTGGGCTACTTGGTGAACTACTGCTGAATTGCAAACTTACAATACTTTGCCTTTAGACCAGTGGTTAATTTATAATTTAAGAAGAAATAAATTAGTTATGGGTAATAGAGTGAATTGGCCAGATTTATTTTTTGCTGCATGTTGGTGGCTTTGGAAGTGGCGAAACAAGTATATTTTTGAAGAGAATTTCCTATGGCCAACAAATAGTGTTCACAAGATTGTACAGTTCATAAATGAATTCCAGGCAATGTTTTCAAACAATAGTACTGCAGCTCCAAAACAGCCACAATTGATTGCTTGGGAGAAACCTCCTGCAGGATTTATCAAAATCAATGTGGATGCTTCGGTGAAGGGTAATCCAGGATGGTCAACAACTGGTGGCTGAGCTCGTGATCATTTGGGTAACTGGTTGTGTGGATTTGGAAGAAAGATTAGGTGGGGTTCAATATCAAGAGCAGAATTGTATGCGGTGTATTTTGGGTTATTAATGGCTTGGGAAACTAGTTACAGACGTGTTCTATTGGAGTCAGACTCTCTTTTTGCAGTCTCAAAAATTATCCAACCGCTCGCAGACTATGACCCTTTCTACCATCTTATTCAGGCTTGTAAGTCCTTGATAGATAGACGTTGGGAATGTTCTTTGAAGCATGTCTTTCGTGAAAGTAATCGGTGTGCGGATTGGCTTGCTAATAGAGCGCACAGTGGTTTGGATGAAGCCTATATTCGACAAGCACCAGAGGATCTAGAGCCTTGTCTCAGAGATGATTGTAGCAGTATAGGATTTATGAGATTATGTTAATTTAAGCTTTTGCTTCTTCTGTACCAAAAAAAAAATTACACATTGTCAGTGCCTTATATATAAACTTATAGTTTATTATGTTCCAAATGAATGGCCTAGATAATCTGTTAAAATCCAAAAGTAGATTTGTCTCCGAAGACAATCCTGCAATGCTGTTGCTAAACGTTAACTAAGATTTGTCGTACTGCTAAAATTCTGCTGTCTGTTTTCTTCCAGCTCGAAGGAAAAGGAAGCAGGGAACGAATAAATAAAGTGTAGATTTGCTTGTGCCGTTGTGCTGCGCCGATGTTTGACAAAGTTTCTCAACTATATATGCAATTTACAGAGTAGTAGAATTATCAATTGCGATGGAATGGAGAGCATTTGCGCGGAGAGAGAATTATTCCAAACATTCCAATTCTAGTAATACCAATACTATTAGCAAGAATCTTATTCTTACGGCCCAATCTTATTCCAAACTATGTGACTAGAACTAATTTCAGAAGTAGCTTCATTCGGCTGCGTCCTTGGGCCTAGAATGTGCGGCTTGAAAATCCATTCAGAAAGTTCTATAGGACTCTATGGGTTACAGCATGAGCTGTTCAGGATTAGCCTAGCCTGGTTTTAGATTTCCAAGTTTTGGTTTCGCTAGCTGTCCTCTATTTCAATCAATCAATCAATCAATGGCCTGCCCTTATCTTTTTTTTTTTTTCCTTCTAAAAAGCCTTTTAATCTTTTCAATTATGATTCCAACCTTAATTGTCGTTTAAAATATTGTATCACTTGTCAAAAGTCATTTGCTCTTTTAAGAAAGACATAAAGTATTAAAATTTTATTTTTAATTGTCATAAAAATTATAAGTTCACTTATATGAATTATTTCAATAATTAATTATTACATCACAGACAATACAAATAATTAAGATAGAAACATTGAGGGGTGATAAATTGAAAATATATCAAAAGTAGAGAAAATTAGGGAACATTGTCCTATTCATCGTTAGTGAAACTTTTTAACTTCACAAGTAAGATAAAGATGATGATATATGTTCTATTTTATTTATTTATTTATTTTTTTAATATTTTTAAAAGACACGTGTTATTATCTTAATCTTATTTGTAAAGTTGAAAAACTTAACTAACAATTGATAAGATAATAATCCAAAAATTAGATCTTTTTTCAATGAAAAAAGGGTGCTACAACTCAATTGATTAATAAGCACATATGCAATCAAGATTTAGGCTCCCAATAGACAGTGGCAAAGTGGATTCAATGTGATTAAGGGGAAAAAAGACAAAATTTTAAGAATAAAATTATCATTTCGTTCTTACTTTTTAATTTTTTATTATTTATTAAAAAATAATTATCTTCAATAATTATTTTACTTTTTTTTTTAATTTTATCGAAATTAATCGTATCATTCATCCAGATTAACCTTTAATCAAGACGAGCATACCACTCCTGTAAAAAGATTTTAGCACATTCAACTCCATTATCAACTTTACATATCAAAATATTGCTATTAAAATATTAGAAAAGATGAATTATTGGAGACTCAACAATAATTATTGCTCGTTCACCCTTGATTTCACCATGATTCATCAATGGAACAAAATTCAATTGATTTAAAGGTTCAACGAACCATTTGGAGATAGAGTGGGTTCACCAGGAAGAAGGAACGTGAACCAACCAACCGACATGTTCATGGAAAAAACAAAGCATGAAAATATCGATCCAAATTAAATCCAATAGTTCTACACAATTGGCCGGCTCCCTGAGGCGGCTGGTGTGGCAAGCTGCAGGTTCTGCAGGAAGAACTAAACTAGAAATCGTAGGTGAACCCAATCAACTCAAGTGTGAATTAATGGAAAACGAGAAAAATTGACCTAATTGTGTATATGCTCTCCCAATCATTTGTATATTGTCAAATAATCCTACTATTTGTTTTTCTGGACTGATTGCTGAGTTGAAACATCGGTTACCCATGTTGGGATGGTTTCATTCATTGCTTAGAGAGATGAGGATGACCGATGCCCCAAACAAAACACCCCCACAATGTCCCCCCACACTTTGAACTTTGTGCTTGAAATTTTTTTGTTGGAATATGTACTAAATTCCGTAAGCAAAGCTGAGCCAATTGGAGGGATGCTTATTTGATCCGCCAGATTGGCCTACGAGCAAATTCTATCAATCTTTAAAGTGATTGTTTGAGTGCATGTGCGTTAGATAACAGATATGTTATGTGTTGACAGTGCAAGCTCTCAGGAATTTCTGGTCCTCGTTAATTCTCAAAGCTGTATGGCGACCTATTATAATAAAGCAAACGATTCCGGGTAAAGGAAAATAAAGACGAGCAGACAGGATTGTGCCAATTGATCTCCAATAATGAGCATATGCCAGCCAGATAAAAGCGCTACTTTTTTTTTCTCCTGGAAATGAACTTCTCGAAAGTACTTCAATGTATATGCAAAGTGAATGCTGTTTGCAGCTGGGCAATTGGGAATGCTTTTTTTTTTCTTCACTCAAATTATTTTTTAATTATTATTCAATATATTATCAGTGAATATTTTAGATTTTATAAACGAGATTGAGAAAGTGACAAATATTCATTTTATTTATTTTTATTTTTTAAAATATATTTTCTAAAGAGTATGTGTTACTATCTTAATCTTACTTGTAGAGTCTAAAATTAATTCTTATATTTTTATGATCTCTTTTCTTAAATTTTAAAGTGAGAAAATACTTTGCCATTAAGGGATAATGGATGCATATTGATAGATATTCCATTTTGTTTGGGTTTTAAAAATTTGAGCCTGGTGACTTATCTTAATCAGACATTAAATAGGCAGATCTAGTAAATTTTACTTTTCCTAAATTCCTAGATAATGACGGAAATTTTCACTTCTAATTAATTTCAAGCATTTCTGAAATAATGCCAGTATTTCCAGAACATATGCTTGCATGTTCAACTATGGACCAGACCCTTGAACTAGGGAGCAATAATTAAAATACTTTAAAAAAATTCATGTCATTTACTCCTATCACTTTTTCCTTACTTTTTTTTAATTTGCCTACGTTGAGACATTGAAACCAAGAACAAAAAAAAATCAAGTGTTCAAATAGTGACATGCACGAAAAGTAAAGTTAAGTTTGTAAAAGTGATATTGACTGGTGAAGTAGAACTATTGGGTGGAAATCGTCAGTACTGCAAAGCAATGTGGATCTAGTAAATTTCTTCTTCTCCTTCGAATTTACTCTGCCCAAGCTTGCTTTTGTTGCGAATCTAAAGAGGGCTTGGTTGTCGTGAGCACTCCGGAGGGACCGAAAGGTGACCCACGGGGCTAATATAGAGGCATATGTCCCTACATTTTTGAATCAGTTTGCTTTAACAAGAATCCAAAGCATCGGCTGTGGGAAGTGGGAGGTGAGGAGTGGATGTTTATTTGCTTTAAAGGCAGCAACAACAAGACACAGAAAGCTTACATTCCACGGTCGCCACCTTCGATTAGAGTTAGGCCAGAACCAGACAAGTAGCAAAAGGTCAAATGACAGTACCAACGATGAATTCCACGACTTCTGTGGTTCTGTTGTTTTTCTCCCAGCCTTTTTTAATATCGCTTTTTTTCCAGTATAGCTTTCATTTTCATCTAACTTTCTGCTTCTGAATATGTTTGAACATTTGCCCTTAGGAACTGTGACGGAGTCAAAGATTTTATTTATTGGAGGCTTGATTCAAAATTTAAAAAAAATATTAAGACTTAAAGACTCAAAAGTAAAAAATTTAAGTCCAATGGAAATTAAATAAACTTTAAAATACAATACAATATGCTTATCATTGGCCAAACATCAACAAAATAACTTAAAATTGATGATTCAGTGGGGGCTTGAGCCCCACTGAGCCCCATGCACCTCCGCCCCTGCTTAGGGAACCCCCAGCTTGCCCTATAGCTAGCTTCGAACTCATCCAGGTGTCACGATACGAATGCAAAGGCACTCAAAGTGAAACAGAATTATGCTCCAAAGTCCAAACTCAAATGAAAATGTTCAAAGTTTAGTAGAATCATGTTGCAGTTAATGCATCACATTCAAAACCTAGTTGAGGCCCTGTTTCCCAGTCATATAATAGAATTGCAATATCTCAAGACTTTCGACATCACATTAGTATTGTCAGGACAGAGAGCAATTGATCAGTTCGGGCACAAAACCTCAATTATCTCTTCCAAATCAGTTTGTCAGCTGCCCTTGGTAGCTTTAGCCTCTCTCTTAAAGACCCCGTTCTTTAATTTCTTAAAGTACTTGATAGGAATGGAGTCGCGTTTCTTCTTCACCCCTTTTTATTTAATTTCCTTTGTTTTCAGCTTGTCGAGTTTTGGCAGAAAAGAACCGCCAGCAGTAGTTTGGCTTCATTCTTTTGTATTTGTTTTCATTAAAAACTTTATCCCAATTTGTATCGTGGACTATTTATAAATGTAATAATTATTTGTTTTGCAAGTGGGATTAATTGATGGATTCATTTCCATTTCTCGCACGTCGTGTGGCAAGCTTTTGCCGTAAAACATTTCCTTATCTTTTATTAACAATTGTCTCTTCTACCTCAAGTTCTAAGTAACTAAAGCAAGGCTCCCTTTCATGAAAATAAAATTTAAGATATGTTAACAAATTTTCTTTTGTGTAATTAATATACCCACCTAATTGTTATATTTAAACCTTCAAGTCTTGAATGATTTCAATATTGAAAAACTCTCTTTTAGTTAATAACTCTATGGAAACAAATAGAAAGTGATGGGGCGAGCCAATTCGAGTTTGGATCATATTAGTTTAAATAAATTTTTACAAAAAAATTAAAAATATAATAAAATAATAAAATACATAGTAATTAAATAAGTATAATACAATAATTTCAAATAATTTTTACGAAAAAGAATAAAAAAACATAAAAATTTAAATTAAAATCTAAAAAAAATAAATTCAAATTAAATTACTAAAAAAATCAAAATAATAAAATACATTAATATAAAAAATAGTAAAAGAATTACAATTATCGAGCCCAGTCAGGTCAAACTTGAACTTGAAATTGTAAACTTCAAGTTCAGCTTGAATGTTTATTGAATTTCTATTTTGAAGCTTAATCTCGTTTTTTGAACTTAATATTTCTCTCCATGCCTACATAAAAATAAAACGGACTTTTAAGTTTGGACAAATAGATTTGCATTTGAATAGATTTAATGACATATCTTACATAAGTATGTCAATTTAGTTACTGAAAATTTTAATAATATAATGACTAAATTGTTATTTTTTTAATATTTGAGATTTAAATGAAACAATTCAAAGGCTATAAATAAATAAAAAGGCAAAAGAAAATTTTATTGAACATTTGTGACGGACAATGCATTTCATTATGATTTTTTTTTATCATCTTTTATCTTTTATGCAAACACCAAGCATATAATTAGTTCAAATGGTCATAGTAATACTTTACGATTTTTTTATTGGATAAAGGGTACTTAAATCCAATTATTAACGGGAAATACATTCTCTTATCCATTAATTAAGTCAATTATTTTTTTCTTATGATAAATAAATTAAAATTTTTTTCCATATCCTTGTTAAGGAAATGGAATATTTTCTTTTTTTTTGTTTTGTTACAAAAAAAATTTAGTAATTGAAAATAGAAAAGAGATTGCTTGAATTCGAACCCAAAACTTATCGTATGTCACAACTCATCTTTATCCACTCAGTTAAAAAATTGTTAGCTAATATATTTTCATCATAACCTAATATATTCTTTATATAACACAAATCATAAATACAATTTCTTGCAATTTAGGATTGGAAAGGCACGCCGAGAGTTTGTTCGTCCATGTGGATCGTGGAATTATCTTTTTTCTCGTGTTCGTTGTGAATACGAAAGGTCACATGCATGAATAAGCATGATATATGAATTGAAAGTGGATAAACATATCCAAATTGGAAAACAGGTAATTATCCTTTAATATCAAGAAAGAAAAATGGTCCCATTATTATGGAAAGTTTATCCTGAAATCTTACAACTCCTTTAACTTCCATGTGAGGAAAGAAAAAGAAAGCTCTAATCTCACTATCCTTAGGAGTCTTTTTTTTTTTTTTATGATTTTTGTCAAAGAAAAAAAGAATGCATGGAAAATTAAAATGGACTAATATTTTTTTAACTTTATTTTATCATAGAATTTATAGGAGATAATTAATAACATATCTTTTTTTGGTTCAAAGTGAGGTCAAGGGGAGCAAAGAAGTTTGAACTTTAGATTTAATTCTTCTTAAAGAAAAGTAATAATTACTAAGTTAAGTTTTGGTCATTAATTAATAACATAGTTATTGAACATTCATGGTATCTTAATGTTATAATCATGCTTTACTTCTTAAAAAGATGGTTTAGATTAAGTTTTTTTTTTTTTTTAGTGAGAAGAGAGATTCGAACATTAAATCTAATCTTTTTTATAAAAATAGGCAACAAACGTTAATACCTGGTTGTTTTGATTAAGTTATAAGCTAGTAAAACAACCAGGAAAATAATGCATTAAATGAAAAAACTTTTATTAAAATAATTTTAATAGTCCCGATTCCAAAATATGGAATGAGAATAATATGTTTATGAGTTTATATATGATACACTGACAGTGTATAGTTTCTATACACTGTCAATGCATTAGAGATTGACATCTCGTGAATAGGCCCTTATAGGCAAATTTAAAAAATTTATTTATATTTGCATATAAGGGTCTATTGATGAGGTGTCAACCTCTAATGCATTGACAGTGTATAAAAATTATACACTGTCAGTGCATCATATATAAATCCTATGTTTATTATGTAAGAGATGGAATATTAATTCATTTACTTAAGTTTATTATGTAAGAGATGGAATATTAATTTTGTACATCTACAATTGAAGGTAGTTAATGAACAGATATTATATATTCCATATGAGGGGTCACCAAATTAATTACCATGGCTCATGTTCATCAAAATTCAAGAGTAATATTAACATGGAATTCAATAATCGATCTTAGAATTCAAGTTCAGCTAACCCTAACAACAAAGGAGCCAAAAGGAACAAATACATTTTGAGCACAGTGTTTGTTCCCAGAAATGTTAAGACTCCCTGCCACTGATTTTCTGGCCTATCTATATATAGTTATAGATTTTAGATACTATACTATATATTCAAAAAAAAGAAACTAGCCAAATGCAACACAGGACTTGATCGTGAAAAAGTGCGAGACAGAGAGTCATTTCGAGAATTTCGCCACATCGATCAAGCCAGAAACACCCAACATAGTAACATGCCATGCACCTTCAAAACATGCTTATTTTCTGGGCCCCACTTCTTTTGCCACGTGGCTCCACCTAACTCCTTGACCCATGGGCCCCTTGATTTTTTTTTTTGGTTACAGGGCCCCTTGATTTTTTACCTGTGGATTCCTTCGCTTTTTATTCATCATAAACATTCCCACTCCCCCCTCACTACATCAGATGTTGCACTAATTTTTCTCACCAAACTTAAGCTTGGCTGACAAAATGAAGGTAATTAGAACATACGCATATATGTGTACTACTTCTTTTCGTAGAAACTTAAATTTTGATTTCTTTTCTAATGGATTCATTTCGATTTTCGTGTTCAATGTTAATTTCTTTGCTAGATCTTCAACTGGGTGCAGAGGAGGTTCCATCATAATGTTCTCAAAGGTTTGATTTTTTCCTAACAGTTTTAAGCTAAATTTTATAACTTAAACCAAAATTTCGAGCGTACTCAATCTCATGCATTCTGCAATTGATCATGATTGGAGCTTCGAATTTTTTACTTTACAATTGATCATGAGAGAACTCCCATTTTGTGCAGATGGGCTGGTTCGAAATGTTAGGAAGACTGATGCCATTGCAATTGACACAAATACAAAAGCTTTACTCGAACAAGTAGCACTGGTTGACGTGCTGGATGGTTGGCGAGATGGCATTCTAACAATTGGCACCTTTGGCTTTGATCCTTTGAAATCCATCAGTGAACCAAAAGACTACTTAGGCTTGAAAAGCCACGTCGAAGAAGAGGAAGAAGAGGCAGAGGAAGAACGATACTCTGGTAACAATGATGATGATGAAGAAGAAGAAGAAGATGACGACGACGACTACGATGACAACAATAGTGATGAAGAAGTGAACCCACTGATGTTTAGCACTTTCGACCACAGTTTCGAGGACCTTGAAACAAATGTTGGCCACGCCAACCATGGAAAACCTGATGTGACAGTGACGGTTGATGGGGTTGCGGGGTCTACTGATCACGAAATCAAGTTTGACTTGGATGTGACTGAGGGCCATTCTGGTAAGCTGAGGAGAAGAACTACACTGGCAGACCTCTTCTCTGAGGACTCTGACATGAAAAAGAAGCCGAGCCTCCTTGAATTGGAGTCAAATTCTGGGAAAAAGGCTTCTCTTCCCGCAAAAAAGGGGCTTTCTTTTGCCAAGAAACTCATTCCTCAAGTTGGAGAGGATTCACGTCCCATCAAAATGCTACACCGAGTGAGTACTAAGGATAAAGTTGGATTAATGTTTAAAATTCAATAATTACGTGCTTAAAAATCATTGTTATATTAAAATTGGCCATTTGATTGAACAAAGCTTAAATATTTAGTTGATTGAACAAATTTGTTTGGTTATCAGATGATGAGGAGGATGTTGAAAAGGAAGATCCATCCAGAGCTTGAGGGCAAGAGTAATAAATTGGACGGGCAGTGCAAGGCTAGTGTAATCGATGTTTTTGCCAGCAAGAAACATGAAGCGGGTGAATCAGTTTCTCTGCTTCAGTCTCAAGGTATATTTTCAAACATTTTAGAGCTGCGTTTGTGCTCTGATTTTTTCAGACTCGGATCCACCATACGTAATTAACGAACCTACCAAACCACAGAAAAATATTTGACCTACAAAATATGAACAGTGTAAGAGGCCCAATTAGCTAATCAGATAGTATTTCTAGTGGCCCAATTAGTATTAATTAAACACGAGTTCACCTCTGTCACACATTAAAAAAACAAGTGTCAATGCCTAACAGCAAATGCTTCTCTTTCATTCCTTCTTGTTGTATTATATGTAAGCGCTGCTGCCGGTTCTTGTTGTACGTACTCCAGCTCTGCGCGGTTAGGTTAAGTTGCGTGGACATGAGGAAGCTGAATCTGTCCTTACTGTCAGTATTTTCCATGGATAAGGTAGTAATGATCGGGAAACTGGGACACTTTAGAAAAATCACACAGAGTGTAAATCCAACAAGAATACCGTAGAATTGTTCCCAACAACTGTTGTTCTTCAACCGATTTTATTGCTGGCCCCATGATAATCCCCTCACCTTGCTGGTATGTCTGCTATAAGATTGGTAGGGCCGAATGCCCATTATTCTTGAGGTTTCCAGTTTGGTTGTGGAAAGGGTTAATTAGAAGTGTATTTATAAGTGTGAAGAAAAAAAAATTATGTTTGAGGTAGCTTTTGGGGTTAAAAAGGTCAAATAGCTTCTAACGTTGATATCTTAACTATTATATCGATGAAATTCTCATATTAATTGTGAAAGAAGCTGAATATGTGTTTATATTTGTAAAGAAAAGCTTGGTTTTTTACTTTGATAAGGTCCGATAACACCCAATATTTTAACCATCCTTCATAATTAGTATCTAATTGTTGACAAAGTGATGAATATAGTATCCCCTATAATTTATCATCGCTGTTCTTGAAATTGTTTTTGGAGATGAAATTGCTCATAAACGTTTCACTATTGTTACTGCAGATGCTGCTACAGCTTGAACTTTTGAGTGATGACCTAATCTGCTAGAAATTAATGTGTTCCAGTGTTGTTCTTATTAAGAAATTTATCTTTTTTTTTTTCTTTATTTATGGACAATGTTAATTAATCATGCTATTCATGTATGTGAAATACGGAACCACGCGATTCTCTTTTGCAAATTTTCTTTGATTTTACTTTGGATTTAGTATATATATTGGTTGTTTGATTGTCCCAGCATTGGCACAGGCTTTAATTTTTCATGTATTGACAATTTCTTAATTTTAGTATATAATAAATCAGATCAGATGCTATTAATTATTGAAACTTTCAAGCAACAGTAAACATGGTTTCATGTCATTCCCTTTTGTAATTTTTCTTCCTTGTTTTGGCTTTAGTACATGTATTCGTTGTTTGATTGTCGCAGTATTCTCATGCTTGGATTGTTCATGTTTCAGACCTCTTAATTGATTCACAAAAATTTCTAAGCAACAGTAAACATGAGTTTGCTGCAATTTTTGTAGGCAAAATTAGATTGTCTGCAATCTTTATGGTGATTCAGTAACCATTTGTTCTCCTGTCTCATCAATCATCCATTCTAAGATGTTTGTATTTTACTTTTTTTCATCAAATTAACTCATCTATGACAGTTAAAATATCATGTTATCAAATTTAATTTTCTTTAAGCACAGTCTTTTCAATTTGATAGAACTCACTATAGAAATTACACGAATATATGTTGAAAAAGTAAAATGCCCAATGCTAATTATGAGAATGCAGCCAGCTAGGCCTAGGCATGCGGAGTAAAAGAGGCCAAAAGAAACAGTCCATGAAAGGAACAAGGAAAAAGTAGACAGAAGTGGTCAAACATAAAACTAGTGGTAGTGGTTAATGAGAGGACAATACCAACCACTGAAACTCACATGAAAACATTAAATCATGAATGGGAAATCGAATACTTGTAATTAAGGTATTTATATATTTGTCCATGCACCGAAGAGAATCATCATTAAAAGTCTTTGGAAATCTGCCTAATATTACACCTGTTTTCAGTTAAAAGGTTTGTTCCAAGGTGGCCCACTGCCCTTAATCTGGATTTCTGTTGGGTAGGAGCGGCACGTGGGAGTGTCCTAAATTTTTTTTTATCTTTTGCATTAAAGTATGCGAAAATGTCAGTCTCACTTTGATCAGCTGCCTGGTCGAACTTCTGTGATGGTCTTGATCAGTTGGTAAGCTAAGAAAATAAAGAGCCCTCAGGCCCTGAAATTTAAATTATACTGAGAGTATTTCCATTGTCAAATTTTTTTTGGTTCGTTTCAATTGTCAAATTTGATTCAAGAAATAGATGTATCGTGCAAAATACTAAGGATATTTAGGAGATGCTCGAGAAATCGGAGATTTAGGCGGAACTCGGTAGGCCATTCCGTTGTTTAGGAATTCTGGTTTAGAGATTAAGGTGGTGCATGGTCCAGCCCAGTCGTGTTGTGTATTTTGGACTTTACTTCATTAACCGACGTAACTGGTCTAAAACAAAAAAAATTAAAAAAAAATCATAAATCTGGTCTAATTTTTCTAATATTTGAATGATTTATATATTATGCATTGACATTATATAATCTTTAAACACTATTAATGTATCAAAAGTTGATACTTCATAAATAAACAAACTATAAAAATGCCAAACTCTTAAAAATAAATACAAATAATTATTTTTTTTGTTACAAGAGGAATATTAAATAACTGGGGATGGGGGTGCTTGGATTCGAACCCAAGACTTACAATATGCCACAATTCATTCTTAATCACTAGGCCAAAAAGTTGTTGGCACAAATAATTATTTTAAAACTTGCTTATAAAGGCATCTTGATGAAGTATTAACTTATGATGCATTTACAATGTATACAAACTATATACTGTTAATGCATCTTATATAAATCTATATTTGAAATCCAAACTCTGCATAATTTTTGCACTTAGCTTATATCATTAAATCTCTCTCTCTCTCTCTCTCTCTCTCTCTCTCTCTCTCTCTCTCTCTCACATATATATATATATATATATATATATATATATATATATATAATATGACAGGTTTACATGATAAAACTATAAACTGTGTATAACACGGAAAATCAAAAAAGAGATGATTATATAAATGAGATTGCTGTTATTTATTTTAATAAAAGCTGTGTATTCAAATCTTAGTAAGATAAATGGGCAAATTGTTCAAAAAATCTAATTGAAACCCCAAAGATATTTAAATATTTGCTAATCTTAACTCAAATCCACCTTTCAAGTCTCTACCAGTCTACATCTATTATATGTTATATATAATTAAAATGTAATTTTATATGTCAATAGACTCGTTAACGTTAACTGCACCCACACCTTTCTATAATATGTAATAAATATTTCATACAATTTTTTCTTTGACTACATGATAAAAATGTTCTAACTTCAAAGATTTAGTAAAAGATACTACTTTGTATTAATTATATCAAATAGCTTAAAGAAATGTATGTAACCTTTGGAATAGATAACAACAAATAAAGTTATATTTGATACAAAATGCAGCCAAAAATGAAGTCCTCCAATCATCATTCATTGTTATTTTGATATTTAATACGGAATTAAATAGTAAACAAACATATTAGACTTCTAAGAATATTATTATTATTATTGCTTTTTTTGTGTAGATCACAGGAATCTTCATCTGTTTTAACAGTCTAAGATTAATCATGTTCAGGATTTAGTCACAGTTAAAACTCTTCACCCCTCTTCAAAGATGTGTTTAGTGGGAATCGAACCCTATTATTATTATTATTATTATTATTATTATTATTATTATTATTATTATTATATGTGCTGATATAAAGTGTGAAGTGCTGACTCAAGGAACTGAGGAAGCATGAATTCTGGGAATATGCTCCGTCTGGATAGATATATAAAACAGCAATTTTGAGTTGTTCAGCACCAACCAACTTTAATAATTGTTAATAAGAAAAAGCAAAGATTATATATGGAAGACTTATTCTGTTTCTACTTATAATTAATATTATTTCCTAAAAGAATTCTAGATCCTGTGCATGGACTGCCAATACAAAGCATGCAAGTTGCTTTAGGTTCATGAAATGAAACTGGAAAAAAACTAAAAAAAAAATTCTGCCTCGAATAAAATCTTTAGAGGAAGAAGGAATATGAACTAAAAACTCCTGCTTTAATTTGTTGTTTATCCAATGAGTTGGTTGCAGTTTGTAAATGCAGGCACCATTTCCCCGATGTGCTTACAGAATACAGATCAAAGACATATCTAGCTAGTTGATAGATTTTTTCAGTCAAAATCCAAAATGATTTACAAGCATTCTGTCATCAACTTCTAAATAAAATAAGTATTTAATGGTTGTGAAATCCTGAGACATATATGATTGCAATTTTAGTTGACTATGCAAGTTAGAGTTTGTTTGCTCTGAGATTGAATGAAACATGGAGCTTCAACTAGTCTGTTTCCTTTCTATTTGGGCGGACAAATTGACGTTCAAAGAAGAAAGTATTCCCAGTTTAACAAATATGAATATTGATAGATACAGACAAGTGGGCAGAGTGAGTTGGGAGTTTTTTAATGGATATTTCAGAGGAAGCAAATCTAGATGTAGGACCCAATCTCAATGCTTCCTCTGTTAAACTTTTCTCAGTCAAAAGCAGAGCAATGGCAATGGAATTGTGATCCATCGACAGTTTGCGCATCATGCATGCCCTGAAGATTCCAAATAGGTGGCTCTTCAAAAGACCATAGATTCAAAGCTGAGCATATTCCTTCCTCGTTCAAAGATTCAAAATTGGAAAAAACAGAGACAAAATAATCAAAGTCAACAATCTTTAGACCTTCCCCCACTCCACCATGGCTAGTCAGAGCAGAATTTCACCATAACATTTGTCATCAAATCCAATCATCGTTCAGGTTTTTAAGCCACAGTGCGTTAGGCTTTAACTATCCCACTAATATTTAGACTTTTTATGCAAATTGTTAATATTAAAATCTGGACAACGGGTTCTTCTTCCATTTGTTGCTTGGGTTAGTGTTCTCTCATTATCTTGTTCCGCTGAAAGGTTGGTTCTGAATTCAATTACATACCTAGTTTAAGTAGACTTAGTTTTGATTTCCGTGGACTGAACAGGATAAAACCACGTTGGTAAACCTTTCGTCTTCGCCCTCTCTTTTCATGACTTATTATTAGGAGACCAGAGTTTATGCTTGTGCGTTTGTGTCTAAAGATGATGCATAATGAAGGCAAATATAGTTTCAAGTCTGACTTTGTACTGAGTTGGTACAAAATCTATCTAAAGATGACGTAACTGCAGACATAATCTCATGTTTGACTGTCAATGAAGGATAAAAAAGAAAATCATGATTAAACAAATCTCGTATCAATTTGTGAAGATTGATTCGAGGAGACGCTTTGCAACTTGAGCAGGTTTTCCACGCCAAAGACGAAAGCACGATGGAGAAACAACGGAGGAAAACCACAGAAAGTAGAAACACTTTATTGAAATAAATACTCCCACCTCCCCTGTAATGTACTGCAAACAATTTTTTTGTCCATCGTACTTCAAACGTTTCAAGCAACTACCAAAAATGGCGAAAAGGGGTGATGCATGGGACACTGCATTAATTGTAAGTTTTGTTGAGGTTCCTACCTCAGTTGTAGACCTGCTCAAGGGTCGGGCTATCTGCCCAAGCCCGAAAGCTCTTTTTAAATTCGGTCGGATTTGGACAAAAATATTTGATAAAAAAACGGACTTGGACAAAATTTTTAGGCCCGTTTAAAAATCGGGCCGGGCCTCGGGCTTGCCTTTCAAAGCCCGAACCCGACCCGAATTATTATTTTTTATTTTATATATATCTTTTTTAATATTAATTAAATTTTTTTATATATTTACTAAATATAATATAATTATATGTATATAAAATATTATTGAATAATAAATATGATTATAAATATTTAATATGAAAATTGATATATAAATTTTGATAAATTAAATTAAATTTTAAAAGGTATAAAATAATAAAAAACAAATAAAATTAAAATATAAAAAAATTATTTTCTGGTCGGGCTCGGGCTTGTAGTATAAAAATGAAAACGGGCTTGGACAAAAAATCAGGCCCGAATATCGGGCCGAGCCGGGCTTGGGCTCGCAAAAACCTTATTATTATCTGTCATGGGCCTGGCCCGAGCCCGGCTCGGCCCGGCCCATGAACAGGTCTACTCAGTTGTAAAATGAACCGAATATGTGTATAAATCTGGGAAAAGGCTTATCTTTTAAGTTAGTTTTTGAGGTGAAAATATCCAAAAACATTCATTATTAATATTAGAATTCAAATTGCCAACATTTTTGTGTTTCAGATATAGAAGTGTCAATTTTCACATCAGTTGTGGAGGGAGTTTATAAATGGGAGTAAAAACCTATTCTTTGGGTTAGTTTTGAGGTGAGAAAGCTCAATAACATTCAACAAATTTATCATTAGTTTAACTTTAATTTGTCTTAAATCTATAACCATATATTAAAGTAGTCTATAGGATTGCATTCTTTAATTTTTGCCTAATTTTGCGCCATGTGTCAATTGATCATTGGTTGTCTTTTTTTAATTTAGTTTTATTTTATTTTAACCTTCAATTTGTTTTTGATTAAGTCCTCTAATTGATTATTCAAAATTTTTTTTACAATTAAGCTCTCTCTTTGCTAATGTGCTTTTTATTTAATTTTTTTTCAATTATGTCCTCTAATTTTTTTATTACGTTTTTAATTTTTTAATTAAGTACTTTGTTCTATTTTATTTTTAACACTTTTTCTTTGGTTATGCCTCTAATCAATTTTTAGCTCTTCATTTTTTTCATTAGGCACTCTAATTTCTTTGGTTATGACTTCGCATAAGTTAAAAAATTCAAATGAAAAATATATTAAAAGGCTTAACAAATACCACACTATAAATATAAATATAAACATTTAATCAAGAAAAGAAAGAAAATAAACAACACAAAAAATTAATATGAATTTTTTTAATTAAAAAAATTTAGATCTAATTTTTCTAAAGTATTAAATTTTTAATTAAATATTCACTAACAGATTTGGAATGGTTATCCTTTCAATTCGTAGCGTATCGCAAAAAAATTACTAGCTTTATAAATAAATAAATCCAAAAAATTATATGACTATCATATAGTGAGTTTTTCACTCACTACACGGTAATTTTTTACAAATAAATTTTATTAATGTTTATCAATCATAATAATAATTTTAAAAATATAAAAAACAATTTTAAAAATTATTGGTTGACGAATACTAAATATTTAAGTAATATTCGCAAATACATATGAATTACATATTTTTCAAAATTTCATATAAATTACACTTACAAATGCGTTTGTATTATAAAAATTGTAAATGATTTATTTTTATATATTTAACTTTGATAATTAATAAAATAAATATTTTTATACTAAATATATATACTAAAATGCTAAAATAATTTATTCAATTAAATAATTTTTAATATTATTTAAAAATTTATATATGATGCACTGACAGTATATAATTTTTATACACTATTAGCCAACTATAAAATGACACCTTATTAATGAGCAAAGATTAAAAGTGTATGTCGTAACGGCTTCGCGCTCGACGAATTTTTGAAAAACCTTTTAAAAACAAAATAAGGAGTCGCCACCAATCTTTTTTGACTAGGTGTGATTGGCCACCTAAAAACGTTTATCTTTTCAACAAAATCTCAAAATTAATTAAGTTTTATTAAAAAGATAATCTTTTGGTCTGCGAAAACAAAATTGGGTTCGGGGGTACGGTTACGCGTGGGGAAGGATTAGCACCCCCACGACGCCCGTTAAAAAACGGTACCATAATAATCATATGTTATCCTTTAATTTTAATGAAATGGTCTTGAATTAATATTTAAAATCAATTCCTTTTTATTCCATTTTTGAAGCATTTTATTATTTATCAAAATTATTTTTTCATTTTTTAAAAAAAGGTTAAATTTTATTTATCGAAAGTGAGTGTGAACCCTTTTGTATTGAATAATCAAATCAAATACTCCAATACTTTTGGCAGCATTTGAAATAATTTTCCTCACCTAGAGATTTCTTAAGAATCACTACTTGTGACTTCTACAGAATCTCATACTCGAAAGGACTCACACCCATTTCGGAAATTATTATGAATGCATATGATGCAAACAGATAAAATGATGCAAATGAATTCTTTTATTTCAAATTTCATTATTTATTTGTTTATTTATTTATATTTCTTTATTTTTAAAACAAAAACTTATTCATTTTTTTTTATAAAAATTTAAATTATTGAAAAATCATACTAAATATTCCAATACTTTTGGCAATAATTAGTACGACTCTTCTCACCTAGAGATCAGCTAGGAATCACTACTTGTGACTTCCGTAGCATCCCATCATCGGACAACTATTTATTTAAATTTAAAATTTATTATTAATTTCCTTTATTTTTAAAAAAACTTATTTGTTTTCATTTTTAATAAAAATTTAAATTTATTGAAAAATCATACTAAATATTCCAATACTTTTGGCAACATTTAGTAGGATTTCTCTCACCTAGGGATCAGCTAGGAATCACTACTTGTGACTTCCGTAACATCCCATCATCGGAAGAATCTCATTTATTTTGAAATTAATATTTTTTATGCACATGATGCAAACATATAGTATGAGATGCATATGAAATTATAAAAACTTTGTATTTAAAATTTCTTATAAACGAACTCTCGATATTGAAAAATTTAACTAAATATCCCAATACTCTGGTAACATTTAGTTAATTCCTCTCACCTAGGGATCAGTCAAGAAATCACTACTTGTGAGTTTCATGACATCCCATCATCGGAAGAATTCCATTTATTGTCTTGATTCCTTTGATTATTTCCTTTTATTAAAATTCCATTATTACTTATTTAATTAATTTAACTATCATTCTTCACTTTTGGAAACTTTATTATGATTAATTTTTATTATTCTGTACTTATGTATTTCTAAAAATCCCCTTTTGTTTATTTCTCTCAATTGTTTTTATTACCTCTTTTGTTTTTATTAGTTTTTATTTAATTAATAATTTTCTAAACACTCTTTAATTGTCAAAACTCATTATTGTATATGTCGTAACGGCTTCGCGCTCGACGATTTTCGAAAAAGGCGTTTAAAAACAAAAATGGAGTCGCCACCAATCTTTTTTGACTAGGTGTGATTGGCCACCTAAAATATTTATCTTATTAATAAAATCTCAAAATTAATTAAGTTTTATTAAAAAGATAATTTTTGGTCTGCGAAAACAAAGTTGGGTTCGGGGGTACGGTTACGCGTGGGGAAGGATTAGCACCCCCACGACGCCCGTTAAAAAACGGCACCATAATAATCATGTGTTATCTTTTAGTTTCAATAAAATGGTCTTGAATTAATATTTAAAAATAATTCCTATTTTATTGCAATCAATTTTATTCTTTTAATTTTGAAACATTTAAATATTATTATTTTTTTTTTGAAATAAGTGAAAATCTTTTATATTGAAAATTATTTCGAAGTACCCCAATACTCTGGTAGCGTTTCGGATAATTTCCTCACCTAGAGATTTCTTAAGAATCACTACTTGTGAGTTCTGTAGAATCTCATCATCGGAAGATTCACACTTGCTTCCAAAAATTCTTATGAATGCATATGATGCAAACAGATTATGAGTGATGCAAATGAATTTTTTAAGTAATTTTTTTTATATAAATGTTTCTTTATTTATTTTAAATAAAAATTCTTATTATTGAAAAATTGCACTAAGTATCCCAATACTCTGGTAACACTTAGTGAACTTCTCTCACCTAGGGATCAGTCAAGAAATCACTACTTGTGAGTTTCATGACATCCCATCATCGGACCATTGTTTAATTAGATTTAAATTTTATTATTTATTTCCCTTTTTTAATTTTCTTTTTAAAAACTTATTTATTTTTATTTTGATAAAAATTTAAATTTTATTATTAATTGAAAAATCTTATTTATTTTTTAACAAAATTTAAATTATTGAAAAATCATACTAAATATCTCAATACTCTGGTAACATTTAGTACAACTCTTCTCGCCTAGGGATCAGTCAAGAAATCACTACTTGTGAGTTTCATGACATCCCATCATCGGACGATTCGTTTATTTTGGAATTAAAATTTATTTTCTTAATTCTTTTAATTATTCCTTTTTACTAAAATTCTATTATTACTTATTTAAGTATTTTAACTATCATTCTTTATTTTTGGAAAATTTACTATGATTAATTTTTATTATTATTTTTTTTATGTAATTCTAAAAAATCCCCTTTTGTTTATTTCCCTCGATTGTTTTTATTGCCTCTTTTGTTTTTATTAGTTTTCACTTAATTAATATTTCTCTAAACACTTTTTATTTGTCAAAACTCTTTATTATATACATTTATTTATTCATTTTATTATTACTATTAATTATTATTTTTTATTTTATTTGTTATATTTTCTTAAATAAATAAATAAGCATGAAATTGGATATTGAGGAATAACACCGTATATCCCAATACTCTGGTAACATTCGATATAATTCCCCTCATCTAAAGTTTTTCGAAAAATCGCTACTTGCGAGTTCTACGAAGACTTATCATCGAGATTCCATACTTATTTATTTTATTATTACCTCATTTATTATTATTATTTTTTCCTTAACCCACGTTTCATTATCTAAAAAAATTTATTTTTATCTTAAAAATATGTTTTTATGTATAATTTATGTATATATACCTTTATATGTTTATTTACACATTCTAAGTACAAAATATATATTCATATGTCTTAAAGCTATATATTTTAAAAACTATATTATTTATTTACATACATTTTAAAACCATAAATTTGTTCATTCATCATTTTTTTTATTTATTAATATATGTATTTTATAAAATTTATATACTTTAAAACTATGTATTTTACATATCTTAGATTTATTTATCTTCCCTTTTATAACTATATGTTCATTTTATTTTATTGTATTATGCTATTTATTTACTTATATTTTACTTTATTATATTTTCTATTTTATTTTTTTATTTTTGATTTTTGCCATAATTAACAAGTAAATGAATAAAACAAAGAAAAGAAATATACCCAAAACGGAGCGGACTGAAGCAGCTGGTCGGGTCGCGATGCGGGTCGGGTCGCCGCGCGGGTCCGGATCGGGCGAGAACGCGGGTCGCGAGAAGGGAGAGCCGGATCGCGCGGGTTTCGGTTTCGGGTCGGGTTGGCACGCGGGTCGGCGCGCGGGTCAGGTCTCCAAAACGCAGCGTTTTGCTGCTTATAAAAGACCCAAAAAATTTTTTATCTTCTCATTTTCACCGGTTTTTCAACAAAAATTTCCCAAAATCCTCTCAACCCCTCTTCACCGGGCGATTGCCGGCCACCGTGCGCCGCCGTTCGTCGGTCGCCGGTGGTCTCCCCGACGGCCCTAAAACACTTCCCTCGTCTCCTTCTCTTCAAAGCCGACCCCCGTTCAACCAAAAACACTCCCTAACTCCTTAGATCTGCCTAGACCGAAAGCTCCTTTTTTTTTTTATTTTGTTTTTAAATCTGGCTAGATCTGGTGGATGTTTGGCTGTTTTTTGTTGTGGTTTGTCTCTTTTCTTTTTGCAGGTGGGGATCTAGATCTTAGATCTAGGGTTTTGGGGGTCTCGGGTTTGGGGTTTTTGGATCTGAGTTGGGGTTTGGTTTCCTTCGATGTTGGTGGTGTTTGGGGTTGGTGGGTTCACGGTGATTGGTGGGTTCACAGTGGTGGTGTCTCGGTTGGGGTTTGTGGGTTTCGGGTAGTATTTCTGTATCAAAAAAAATTTTTGAAGCCTCCTTGTTTAAGTTCCTCGGGTCCCTTTAAACAAATCCAAGAACCCTTTTTTTTAATCAGCTCAGTATATTAGAGTCAAAACAATTAAGCTTTTGTCTCTCGGTTAGCAGTAGGGGTGTCAGGAATGGGTAGGTTGCGGTGGATTTGGTGGATCTTCTGTGGACTTAGGGGGGCCGGCAATGGTGGTTTTAGCCTAAACCAGTTGCCGGTCAATGGATTGATGGGCGATTTCGGTGATAAGGGTCTTCATCTCGTTAAATGTAGTTGAAAACAAAGAAGGAAAGAAAGAAACGGAAGAAACAGAAAGAAGAAAAACGAGCGAACAGAAAGAAATAAAAATAAAAATAAAAATAAAAATAAAAATAATAATAATAATAATAATAATAATAATAATAATAATAATAATAATAATAATAATAAGCCCATTTTCCTTTTGGGCCTTTTAAGCCTATGGCCTTAAAAATTGGACAAAATTTGGTGTCTACAGCTGCCCCTCTTTGCTCATTGCTGGGAATCAGGAATAGAGCAAAGATAAAAGACAACAATTTTGTCCGACTTATGACTCACTTCTCTCCTTTTTTCTTTTTTCTTTTTTCTTCTTCTTTTTTTTTTTTAAGAAAGCTCCTCTTGCAGCAGAGGCAATGAAACTTTAAAATTTTTTTTTTTTTTTTTGGAAATGTGCTCCTCTTGCAGCAGAGGCAATGAAACTTTAAATTCCTTTCTGAATTGTGCTCCTCTTGCAGCAGAGGCAATGAAACTTTAAATTTTTCCTGGAAAAGTGCTCCTCTTGCAGCAGAGGCAATGAAACTTTAAATTCTTTTCTGAAATGTGCTCCTCTTGCAGCAGAGGCAATGAAACTTTAAATTCTTTTCTGAAATGTGCTCCTCTTGCAGCAGAGGCAATGAAACTTTAAATTCTTTTCTGAAATGTGCTCCTCTTGCAGCAGAGGCAATGAAACTTTAAATTTTTCCTGGAAAAGTGCTCCTCTTGCAGCAGAGGCAATGAAACTTTAAATTCTTTTCTGAAATGTGCTCCTCTTGCAGTAGAGGCGATGAAACTTTAAATTTTTTTCTTTTTTTTTTCTCTTTTTTTCTTTCTCTTCTTCCTTTTTTTTTCTTTCTTTCTCTTTTTTGTTTGTCCTTTTGTCTGTTTTTTTTTGTTTTGTTTTGCTTTGTTGTTTTTTTTTTTGTTTTTTTTCTCATAATGTGAATGAAATGCAAATGCATGTATTGACAAAGTCATGCAATTCCTATTGTGGTAATCAAATTCTCAGAATTGTCCTTTTTGTGTCTTTTGATCTTTTCACCCGTGTTTCACAAAATAGTTGTCACCAATTTCAAATCGGAGTTGATTCACCACATGTACTTGTCACAATTTTCAATTTCCTTTGTTTCATTCCCTTATTTCTCTCTTTTCCTATTCTTCCTCTTTTTCTTTCTTTTTCTTGTTCTTTAGTAATGTTAGCAGATAGATTATCATTTTAATCATCATCTTCATTTCATTTTGTTAACAAACACCATGCATTCTTGCACTTTATCAGTTAGTTATGTAATGACCAAAAGAACAACAAATTTAGAAGAAAAGCATTTGTTATTGGTTCGACAAGAGATAATGACAACAACAAAAGTACAGATGGGTAACAGATGCCGTAAAGGTCAAGTGGTGAATTTCAAGGAGTGGTGACCAAAACAAATAATGAATGTCTAGATATCCCTTCACGAACCAAACCGGTGTTTTCTTTGGAAAAAACTAATTTGTTGATGCCCCCTGTCACACTGAGTTCATCCGGCTGATGCCATGTTCCGTATGATTTCGATCTCCAGGTGTTGATCTTTTCTGCATCTAAGCCGCCTTTTCAGGTTTTCAACTTAGATATCCCCTTTTAATCCAACTGCCCTTTTTGGGTTTTCAGTTTGAATTCTCCTTTCATTTTCCTTTTCTTTTTTCTTTTTTTTTCTTTCTTTTTTCTTCTTTTTTTTATTATTATTTTTCTTTTTTCTCTTCTCTTTTTTTTTCTTCAAGCATAGTATTTCTTCACAACATCGGAATTTATTGGGTTAGGCAGATCATTCCCATCCATCTCAGTTAAGATCAACGCTCCACCTGAGAACGCTCTTTTCACCACATATGGTCCCTCCCAATTTGGTGTCCATTTGCCCCGATTATCATGGTGGTTTGGGAGAATTCTTTTCAATACTAATTCCCCTTCACGGAAACATCTGGGTCGAACCTTTTTATCATGGGCTCGCATCATTCTTTTCTGGTACATCTGACCATGACATAGTGCTGTGAGCCTTTTCTCTTCTATTAGATTCAGTTGTTCAAAGCGACTTCGAATCCATTCAGCCTCATCTAAGTCTAATTCCATTAAGACTCTTAGGGAGGGAATTTCTACCTCAACAGGCAGCACCGCTTCCATACCGTAAACTAGAGAAAAAGGAGTTGCCCCAGTAGAAGTACGTACTGATGTTCTATAGGCATGCAAAGCAAATGGTAGCTTCTCGTGCCAGTCTTTGTATGTGTTTGTCATTTTTCCCATAATCCTTTTGATATTCTTGTTAGCAGCCTCAACAGCTCCATTCATCTTCGGACGATACGGAGCTGAGTTGTGATGTCTGATCTTGAACTGTGCACATACTTCCTTCATCATGTCATTGTTCAAGTTGAGGGCATTGTCTGATATGATCCTTTCTGGGAGCCCATACCGACATATTATCTCCTTCTTTAGGAACTTACAAACAGTTGACTTAGTCACATTCGCATAAGATGCAGCTTCAACCCATTTTGTAAAGTAATCTATCATTACAAAAATGAATCTGTGCCCATTTGATGCCTTGGGAGAGATGGGTCCAATCACATCCATTCCCCACATAGAGAAGGGCCATGGTGGTGCCATAACGTTCAGTGATGTCGGGGGAACTTGAATTTTGTCAGCATAGATTTGACACTTGTGGCATTTTCTAGCATAATCTATGCAATCTCTTTCTAGTGTAGTCCAATAATAGCCCGCCCTCATAATCTGTCTAGCCATGAAATGACCATTTGCATGTGCCCCACAAGTTCCATCATGTACCTCTTCAAGAATCCTTTTGGCTTCAGACGCTTTTACACATCTCAACAACATCTGATCTCTACCTCTTTTATACAAAACATCTCCATCAACGAGGAATCCCATTGCCAATCTTCTAAGGATTTTTTTATCATTCTCCGGTGCATGCTCTGGGTATTGTTGACTCTTAAGGTATTGCATGATGTCATAATACCAAGGTTGTCCATCCGCTTCCTCTTCAATACTAGAACAGTGGACTGGAGAATCTCTCATACGCAATTTGATTGGTGAAACATTTGCTTCTATCTCCATTTTAAACATTGCAGCTAGTGTTGCCAAGGCATCGGCAACCTGGTTTTCTTCTCGAGATAAATGCTGGAAGGTGATATCGTCAAATTGATGTACAAGGTCAGCTATGTACTTCTGGTATTGAACTAGCTTCTGATCCCTTGTTTCCCATTCACCTCGTAACTGATAAATAACCAATGCTGAATCTCCATAAACTTCCAAGTTCTTGATTCCCCTCTCGATTGCAGCTTCTAAGCCTATTGCACAAGCTTCGTATTCAGCCATGTTGTTGGTGCAGTTGAAATTTAATCTGGCTGTGGACGGGTAATACTTTCCGTTTGGAGATATTAAAACTGCCCCGATTCCATGTCCTAAGGCGTTGGAGGCGCCATCAAAGAACATTTTCCATGGTTTGCTGTCGGGCTCTTCATTCTCTGCTTGAAAGACAGACATTATATCTTCATCTGGAAAATCTAGCTTGATAGGCTCATACTCGTCAGTAACACGATCCGCCAGGAAGTCAGCTATTGCCCCTCCTTTGACTGCTTTTTGAGACACGTACACGATGTCATATTCAGAAAGCATAACTTGCCATCTAGCTAGTCTGCCTGACAATGATGGTTTCTCAAAGATGTACTTGAGGGGATCCAACCTAGCTATCAACCAAGTCGAATGGTACAACATATACTGCCTCAATCTGCGAACAATCCAAGCCAATGCGCAACACATTTTTTCTATTGTAGTGTACTTGGCCTCGTAATCAGTAAACTTCTTGCTCAAGTAGTAGATAGCCCGTTCTTTCTTGCCCGTATCATCATGTTGGCCCAGTACGCATCCCATAGAGTGTTCATTGACAGTCATGTATAGCAACAAGGGTCTTCCAGCCGTCGGCGGTACTAAAACAGGTGGATTTGTCAAGTACCTTTTCACCTTTTCAAAAGCCTCTTGGCATGCCTCATTCCATTCTCCCGGATCTTGTTTCCGAAGCAACTTAAAAATAGGATCGCATTTAAGCGTAAGTTGCGAGATGAAGCGGGAAATATAGTTCAATCTTCCCAAAAAACCTCTTACTTCCTTCTGTGTGCGTGGAGGTGACAGATTTTGTATCGCGCTAATTTTGTCCGGGTCCACTTCAATTCCCTTTTCGCTGACTACAAACCCTAACAACTTTCCCGATTTAACGCCAAAAGTGCATTTGGCAGGGTTTAACTTGAGCTGAAACTTCCGTAGCCTTTCGAACAGCTTTCGAAGGTTGGCTACATGATCCTCTTCTCCTCGAGACTTGGCAATCATGTCATCTACATACACCTCTATCTCTTTATGCATCATGTCATGAAAGAGAGTTACCATTGCCCTTTGGTAGGTGGCCCCGGCGTTCTTTAAACCAAATGGCATAACTTTGTAGCAAAATGTGCCCATGTCATCCTCAGCCATTTTAATCTGATTGTAGCCTGAAAAACCATCCATGAATGAAAACATGTAGTGTTGGGCCGTATTATCCACCAGGGTATCGATATGAGGCAATGGGAAATTATCCTTAGGGCTAGCTCTGTTTAAGTCCCGATAATCTACACACATCCTTACTTTGCCATCCTTTTTCGGTACCGGGACTATGTTAGCCACCCATTCCGGATACTTAGCTACCTTTAAGAACCCCGCATCGAATTGCTTTTTTACTTCTTCCTTCACCTTCAACAACATCTCGGGCTTCATGCGCCTAAGCTTCTGTTGTACTGGCTTACATTCTGTTTTCAAAGGCAGACGATGCTCCACAACTTCAGTTTTTAACCCGGGCATGTCTTGATAAGACCAAGCAAAAACATCCACATATTCACGAAGCAATTCCTCTAGTCTCTGCCTCTCAGCCATTGGAAGTGCTGTGCCTACTTTGACTTCTTTGACGTTCTCATCATCCCCTAAGTTGACCATATCAATAGCTTCTTTGTTGGGTTCAATAGGTCTTTTCTCTTGCTCAATCATTTTCAATAGATCTGGAGACAAAGCATCGTCATCTGAATCTACATTGCTATCGAGTTCACCAACGTATATAGAATTTTCAAAATCAAACCTCGGATAGCCGTTAAGGTTATCTTCACATTCATTATTCATTTTCCTGAAAATGTAAAAAAATTTGACAGATATGGTTGGTTGTTCATACCAATGATAGTGAATGAAAGGAGAAAACAGTTATAGAAATGATGATGGATGAAAAGAGAGTACTCAAAATGCATTGAATTTGTTAATTTATTGAAATGATGATGAAGATCAAATTTACAAAAGAGTCTTCTAGAGTTTTCTAAACCAAGATGTTGATAATCTACCTTACTACATTACAAAAGGAAAAACAAAAAGATAGAAGGTATCCTTTCAACAATCCAGTCTTTCAGCTCTGTGCCCAACAACACCATCATTTCTATAACAAAAGTTGTCATTTCTCCATGCACCCCTTTAGACTAGGAACCCACGAGAGGATCCTTTTATCATAGGTACCGCTTCCACTGCCTCTAATGAATCAGGGTGATAACATCCGCCAAAGCGAAAAGTATCATAGAGGTACGGGATCACCATCTTCTCCGATTCTTCTTCGTATCCTCGGAGGTGGGCTATTCTTTTCTTCCTTCTCTCTTCCAGAATCTTCTTTCTCTCTGAAGCAGTGGCCCTGTATCCGAGGCCAAACCTGTCTTTGTTCTCCTCAATCCTCACAGGCTTCCTATGTCCTTGGAGATTTTTCCCTAAGCCTCTTCCGACACGCCAGCCCTTCTGCAGTGTCTGTTTAACAATCATCTTAGTAGTGGTTGACAACCGAGGGGCGGGTATTCTTGCTCCTTCTCCCACATATGTTGTGTCGTAACGGCTTCGCGCTCGACGATTTTCGAAAAAGGCGTTTAAAAACAAAAATGGAGTCGCCACCAATCTTTTTTATTAGGTGTGATTGGCCACCTGAAAACATTTATCTTTTCAACAAAATCTCAAAATTAATTAAGTTTTATTAAAAAGATAACCTTTTGGTCTGCGAAACAAAAATTGGGTTCGGGGGTACGGTTACGCGTGGGGAAGGATTAGCACCCCCACGACGCCCGTTAAAAAAACGGTACCATAATAATCATGCGTTATCCTTTGGTTTTAATAAAATGGTCTTATCTTAATATTTAAAAATAATTCCTTTTTATTTCAATCTTTTTATTAAAAATCATTTTTTATTTGTAACTTTATTTTGGTTTACTTTATTTTTCGAAAGTAAATGTGAACCTTTTTGTATTGAATAATTAAATCAAATACTCCAATACTTTTGGCAGCATTTGAAATAATTTTCCTCACCTAGAGATTTCTTAAGAATCACTACTTGTGACTTCTACAGAATCTCATCCTCGGAAAATTCACACTTGCTTCGAAATTAAATGGATGCATATGATGCAAACAAATAAAATGATGCAAATGAATTTTTTATTTCGAATTTCATTATTTATTTGTTTATTTATTTATATTTCTTTGTTTTTTTTAAAAAACCTATTCATTTTCATTTTTAGTAAAAATTTAAATTATCGAAAAACCGTACTAAATATTCCAATACTTTTGGCAACATTTAGTAGGATTTCTCTCACCTAGGGATCAGTTAAGGAATCACTACTTGTGACTTCCATAACATCCCATCATCGGACTTTAATTAAATTGGTATAAAATTTATTATTGAAAAATTATTTTTAACAAAAATTAAATTATTGAAAAATCATACTAAATATTCCAATACTTTTGGCAACATCTAGTACGACTCTTCTCACCTAGGGATCAGCTAGGAATCACTACTTGTGACTTCCGTAGCATCCCATCATCGGACAATTCATTTATTTTAATTTAAATTTTCTTATTAATTTTAAAAGAACTTATTTATTTTCATTTTTATAAAAATAAAAATTATTGAAAAATCATACTAAATATTCCAATACTTTTGGCAACAATTAGTATGACTCTTCTCACCTAGGGATCAGCTAGGAATCACTACTTGTGACTTCCGTAGCATCCCATCATCGGACTTTTATTTAATTAGTCAAAATTAACATTTACACAAGTTTGAATTTCATTATTTTTTAAATACATTTCGTAATTAATGAAAATATAAATAAAGGAAAATTTTCAAAAGCTTTTATTTTACAACATGCAATAATAATAATAATAATAATAATAATAATAATAATAATAATAATAATAATAGTAATAAAGATAATAAAACAATAATAAAAGCACAATAATAATAATAATAATAACAACAACAACAACAATAATAATAATAATAATAACCAAAATTACTAAAATTAAAATAAATATACCTAAATGGTCTTGGGCTTTAGAAAACCCAAGAAGAAACTTGCAAAATGGCCTAAAAGGACAGCCCAAAACCCAAATGTTGGACTGGGCCTCGGTAGGAACGTGGGCTGGTAGCTGGGCTGGACGCGGGTTGCAGGTCGGGTCGGAAACGGACGGGTCGGACGCGGATCCGGGTCGGGCGATGGGGCGACGCGCGGATCCTTCTCCACGGACGGGTCGGGCGCGCGGATCCCGGGTCGGATCCCGGGTCGCGCGCGGATCCTTCACCCTTCTTTTTTTTTTCTATAAAAGCTAAATATTTTTTTTTATTTCATTTTTCTTCTCTTTCACCAAAAAAAACTCAGACTCCTCAAAGCTCCCGGCCCAGGCGATTTCCGGCAGCCGCCGGATCCGCCGTCCGCCACGCCGACCGCCGTCTCTGGTGGTCGGATCCGAAAAAGTCTCCGACTTTTCGAAAGCCCTCCGCCTCCTCTTTTCGTTTCAGACCTCCGATTCAACCAAAAATCACCCTAACCCTGTGGATCTGGTTTTACCGAAGAGCCTCCTTCCTCTTTTTTTGTTGTTTTTTTTTTCTTTTTTTGTTTTTTTTCTTTTCGGATCTGGTTGATATTTTGGTTGTGGCTATGGTTCTCGAGGTTGCTGGTTCTTTTTTTTTTTGTGTTTTTGCAGGTGTTAGATCTAGGGTTTTGGGGTCTCGGACTTGGGTTTTCAGATGGTGGCGAGGTCGTTGGGGTAAAGGTGATGGGTTTGTGACTTATTGTAGTTTGATTAGGTCTCGGGTTTAGGCTGTGGTGGCGGTTTGTGGATGGATACAGGGGCTGTTTTTGGATTTGGGAGTTGGGCTCTCGGGTCTTCTGGGTCGTGAGATGGTAGATGGTGATGATTTAGGCTACTGATGGTGGTGTGTGGTGGTTGCTGTGGGTAGAGGGTGATGAGGAGTGAGTTAGGTTGGGTGAGGATGGTGCTCGGGTGAGGATGGTGCTCGGGTGAGGGAGAGAGCTTGGGTCTCGGGTAGCTTGGGATCCCGATTTTTGTTGGGGCTCCCTCTGTTGCTGGTTGAAGGAGAGATTTTTGTAGAAAGGGGACTGGTATAGATGGGATGGAGTAGGCAGAGGCTCCGGCGGAGATGGGATGGCTGGCAGGGGGTAGCTGGTGGCCGGCGGATTTTGAGGAAAAGGCTAAGGGTTCTGCTGGTAGATTAGACCAAAAGAGACAGAAAATAAAAATATAAAATAAATAAAAATATAAATAATAATAATAATAATAAAAGTAATAAAAATAATAATAATAATAATAATAATAATAATAGTAATAATAATAATAATAATAATAGTAATAATAAAGACAATAATAATGATAATAATATAAATAATAAAAATAAATATAAATAAATAATAATAATAGTAATAAATAACAAAAAGGGACAAAATTAGGTGTCAACAGCTGCCCCTCTTTGCTCATTGCTGAGGATCAGGAATAGAGCAAAGACAATAGACACTAATTTTGTCCGGCTTATGACCTAATCTCTTCTTCTTCTTTTTTCTTTCTTCTTCTTTTTTCTTTTTTTCTTTTTCCTTTTTTGTATGCGCTCCTCTTGCAGCAGAGGCGATGAAACTTTAAATTTAAATCATCCATTTTTTTTGTTTTTTTGTTTTTGTTTTTGTTTTTGTTTTTTTGTTTTAATGTGCTCCTCTTGCGGCAGAGGTAATGAAACTTTAAATTTCTTTTTGTTCTCTCTTTTTTTTTTTTATTTTGAAATGTGCTCCTCTTGCAGCAGAGGCAATGAAACTTTAAATTTCTTTTTTTTTCTTTTTTTTCTTTTTTTTTTGTTTTCTTTTTTCGAGAAAGCTCCTCTTGCAGCAGAGGCAATGGAACTTTAAATTCTTTTCCAAAAAATGTGCTCCTCTTGCAGCAGAGGCAATGAAACTTTAAAATTTTTCTTTCTTTTGAAATGTGCTCCTCTTGCAGCAGAGGCAATGAAACTTTAAATTTCTCTTTTTGAAATGTAGGGATTTCACATTTAAAAATTTGATTCGGAGATTCACATCCGAAATTTCAACTTAGGGATTCACCCAAAATTTTGACTTGGAGATTCACATCCAGAATTTGACTTGGAGATTCACATCCGAAAAGTTTGACTTGGAGATTCACATCCAAAATTTTAACTTTGATTTGGAGATTCACATCCAAAAAATTAACTTGGAGATTCACATCCGAAAATTTGATTCGAAGATTCACATCCAAATCGAATTTTCCTATCTTAAAATTCACTATCTTGAATTTTCTTCAATTTCATCTTTAAATCTTGTGTTTAATCTCATTTCAAATTTAATCTCAAACCTCCTCTTTAAAATATAGCCCTGAACCTTCTTCTTCTTCCTTTTTTTTTTTTGTTTTTCTTCTTTCTTCTTCTTTTTTTTCTTCTTTTTTTTTTTTTTTCAACTTCAAAATCTTATTCTTCCAACCTCATATTTTAATCTTACATTTTCTTGACAAGGATACATTCAGGAACTCAATTTGAAGATTCGCATTGAAAATTCCAAACATAAACTCTAATATAGAGGTTCGCATCTTAAATTCAGATATTCTCATCTATAATTTTGAGTTGGAGATTCACATCCAAATATCCATTTTGGATATTCGCATCCGAAATTTCAGAGATTCTCACCTGAAATTTTGAGTTGGAGTTTCACATCCAAATATTAGACTCGGAGATTCACACCTGAAATTTCAACTTAGAATTCAGAGATTCACACCTGAAATTTGATTTGGAGATTCTCACCCAAAAATTTGATTCGGAGATTCACATCCGAAAATTTGACCTAGAATTCAGAGATTCACACCTGAAATTTGATTTGGAGATTCTCACCCAAAAATTTGATTCGGAGATTCACATCCGAAAATTTGACCTAGAATTCAGAGATTCACACCTGAAATTTGATTTGGAGATTCTCACCCAAAAATTTGATTCGGAGATTCACATCCGAAAATTTGACCTAGAATTCAGAGATTCACACCTGAAATTTGATTTGGAGATTCTCACCCAAAAATTTGATTCGGAGATTCACATCCGAAAATTTGACCTAGAATTCAGAGATTCACACCTGAAATTTGATTTGGAGATTCTCACCCAAAAATTTGACTTAGGGATTCACACCCTGTGAAATTTTAATTCGGAGATTCACACCCGAAATTTGATTTGGAGATTCTCACCCAAAAATTTGACTTAGGGATTCACACCCTGTGAAATTTTAATTCGGAGATTCACACCCGAAATTTTGGCTTAGGGATTCACACCCTGTGAAATTTTAATTCGGAGATTCACACCCGAAATTTTGGCTTAGGGATTCACACCCAAAATTTTGACTTGGAGATTCACACCCGAAATTTTCTGAATTGGAGATTCACATCCAAATTTTCAACTTCTTGCTTAAAATTTTCTGAATTGGAGGTTCACATCCAAAGATTTAGTTTCTTGATGCATCATCCTTTTAAAACTTTTTACTTTAAAAATCTTATCATCTTATCCAAAAATTTTCAGAACCCTGCTTCCTTCCTTTGTCTTGTGTTTTGCCCCTTCTTTGATCGAAAATGTACAAATTTTGTTCCTTAAAGGTTAAATTTTCATTTGTCTTCTTTTTTTAATTTCTGAATGTATGTGATGGATGCAATGCAAATGTCGAGAAATAAGAAAAAAGAAAAGGAAAAGAGAAAGAAAAAGATAAGGAAAAATAATCAAAAGTTGCAGTAACAAGGTTAGACCACCATCCTCACCTTTTTTGACTCTTTTCAAAACATAAGCTTCCGTACCTCCACTAATCCCACGAAAGACCATTAATTCTTGGTTATTCTTCACCATTTGATCATACATTCATATTTCTTCGGTACACTTACAAGCCTTCCCACGATTCTCATCTTTTCCTTCTTTGCCCCATATCATTTTCGACTTTTCTCTTTTGTAATGCGTCGGGCTTTCACAAATATTGTCAATTATTTATTTATCATCATTTCAATTTCATAACAGATGTAATGCCATCACATTTCTTTCAATAATCATGAGTATGCAGATTGGTTGAAGGTTGAAGGGAAGACATTTATGATGAAGTAAACGAGAACAAATTTAACCAAGAATAATAGGTAATTTCCAGAGGTCAAGGGAAGGTAACAATATCTAAACAATGAATATTCAATCAATCTTGATAAACTAATCTAGGATTTTTCCCAAAATTCTATTTGATTGACATTCTAATCATTTTGGTTCCATCAATGCTTTGCCCCCCACTTCATGAAATCATCAAATAGGACTGGTTTCCCTTATGAAAGGCTATCTTCTCGAGATTTTAGCCAAATCCTCCATTCTTCTTTTGACTCAAATCGCCCTTTCGGGTTTTCAACTTAAGCCCCTTCTTATTCTCCTTCCTTTCTTTTTTCTCTTTCCTCTTTTTTTTTATAGCTTTTTCCTTTTCATTTTCCTTTTTCTTTTTTTTTTTTTCATTTTTTCATCATTTTCCTTTTTACGTTTTCATTCTTTTTCAAGGACCATACTTATCTATAATGAACACACTTATCAAGCTCCCAATCATGAACTTGTAACATGTCTAGGCTCAATATATGATTCCTTAACTCAAGCATTCAAATTCGATCAAAATGGACTTTTTGAGGTACGTAATGTAGGCCATGGTTCAGGGTTTTGAAAGAATGGATAAACAGGCCCAAAATACGTGTTTCAAGGGTTTCAAGCCATAGGATCGTTTCTCATCATATTAAGAATTCTAGCATTCTACCCCATTCGTTGTTTATTCTTCTTTGGTTTCTTGTTTCTCTTTCCCTTCTTTTTTGTTCACTTCCTTTTTTCTTTTGATTCTCTCTTTTCCTCATGAAGATATCTTTTTCTTCATCTTGCCCCCTAGATTTTTAATGACTTGAAAATTTTTTTTTTTTTTTGTGGGCAAATCTTACTTCATTTTTCTCAATTTTGCCCCCCAATGTGGAGGGTGATCCTTGGCGGGTTTCTTTAAAAAACATATATGACTATAAGGCTCAAAAGGGGTAACAATGGATAATTTTTCTCATATGTGAAGGGTAAACCAAAGATGGCCATTTCTCATTTCGAACATAAATACTCTTATCAAAGAATTATTTATTGAGCCATTACAACCTTCTGAAAAGTCTACTTTCCTTGTGTACGCTCCATCAGTTGATTCAACATTCTCATTGATCATGGGGGACAAAATTGTCAATACAAATAGAATTTTAAAGTTTTATCCCAGATTATTATCAAAATCGACATCATATTCATCATTTATCAACAAAATTGGGCAAAGAATGGAAATTAATCATTTAGAAGCCAAAAGGAGGAGAAAGAGGTAAAATATAGGCGAATGCACAAAGAATATATGATTTCAAAGGGGAGAGAAAAATGTAATGAAAATGCATCGATTACTCCGTTGAAATGACAAAAGATAAATGAAAGTCAATACACAAAAAGCACTTTTTAGTTCATGGGCATTACAAAAAGAAACAACTTTATACCACCATGAGTGACCAATCAAAAGTCTTCTTTTGCCCTCATATTGTAGCATGGTTAACCCGTTCCTTCTTTTGTCCCAAAATCCAACAAACCAGATCTAATCAAACTTTGCACCTTGTGCTTGAAAGCAGGGCAACTTTCTATCGAATGACCCATGTTTCCACTATGATAGTCACACCGAGCATTCGGGTCATACCATTCTGGATATGGAGGTTCCAAAGGCTTTAATTGGACTGGGGTAACAAGTTGGTTCTCAAGAAGGTATTGAAATACTTCAGTGTAGGACCAAGGAATCGGATCAATGTCGATCCTCCTCCGTTTCTTTCGAGATCCTCTTTGGTTACTTTGGGTAGGCATAGGTGTTTGGAGACCTATTTGCCAACTAGATTGCGGGATTGGCTGATGGGTATTCAAGTTTGGAAAGGTAGTATTTGTGATGGGGTAGTGGGTTTGGTACATAGGATAAGGATGATATGGAGCAAAGTCTCCCACATGTTGCCCCTCATAATTCATAGCATGAACATGTCCTCCATTCCCCAATGCATCACCTTTTCTTGCATTCATGGCATCATCTCCTACAAGCTTGCCACTCTTGATTGCATTATCTATAATTTCACCAGAGATCATCATATCTGCAAAATTCTTTGTGGCATTTCCGACCATCATTTCATAAAATGGTGTTGAGAGTGTATTGACAAACAAGATGGTGGTTTCTTTCTCTGTGAGGGGCGGTTGAACTTGGGCAGCTACATCCCTCCACCTTTGAGCATATTCTCTAAAGCTCTCCTCATGTTTCTTCCTCATGCCCTGTAAAGATAGGCGGTCCGGTGCCAGATCTTCAATGTGCTTGTATTGAGCAATGAATACCCGAGCCAATTCTTTCCATGAGCGGATATGAGCTCGATCTAGTTGGGTGTACCACCTGGCGGCTGATCCGATAAGACTGTCTTGAAAAATATGCACCAATAATTCATCATTTTGAGCATAAGCAGCCATTTTTCGGCAATACATCTTGATATGAGTTGTCGGGCATTTGGTCCCATCATACTTTTCAAAATCTGGAACTTTGAACTTTGGTGGGATAACAACACCCGATACCAAACAGAGCTCACTTGCCTCCAAAGAACCATATAAATCCATCCCTTCGATAGCTCGTAATCTTTCTTCAAGGAGATCAAACTTGGTTTGAGACTTTAAATTCTCTGTCGCTGTTGATACACTCATCTTCAATTTCCTTTGTTCTTTAGGATCATCTGAATTATGGATAGAGATTGGGTCTGATGGGTTCTTGCTGGGGTTTGGATTGTCATACCCTGAAAATGACGTATGCTGTGAAGTATAGACTTGGGGTGGAATGGGATTATGTGGATATGGACATCCACCATCTTGTGCCCGCCTTTCTTGGGTAGTTGCTTCCTGCAATGGCTCCTTTCCTCTACTCATCCTGGTCATCATCTCCAGCATTGCAGCCAATTGCCCCTTCATCTCTTCTTGCGCCTTTTCTATTTTCTCCATTCGGCTAGCTTGTCCTTCTTCCATGGTCTAAGCTTGTGAGAGTCCTGAATTACTTTGTAATCTTTGATGGTCGAGAGGCCTTGAACCTTATTACCACAATTTTCTAATTAGAAAAATCTTATCTTATTTCTCTCAATCAATTTTTTTTGGGAACAAACGAATTTTTTCTTTTTTTTTCGAAAAACGAAGAGTATTAACATATTTACTGAAGTATAACAAGTCTATGATGTGAATTTTATGAAAATCATGTTATTTGTATGTGTATGCAAGTGATATGTATGACAGAATCTATGAAATGGAACAATTCTTCTTCTTTTTCTTTTTCTTTTTATTTTTATTTTTCTCTCTTTCTTCTTTTTTTTTTTAATTTTCTATGAGAAAGAACATATTCAAGGATAATTTTTCTTTACCAACAAATTCAAGGATAATTTTGTTGACATCTTTCTTTATTATTCAGCCAAATGTTTTGCAATGAGATAATCAAAAAAGAAAGAAAAATACATATATATTTTTTTAAAGCCCCATTTTTTTTAGCATTTTTAGACTCTCATTTAAAATTCCTACACAAACCCCAAAAAGATATATTTTTTTTTTATTTTTGCATGTCAACTATTTCTTTGAAAATTCTAATCATTCATCTCTTTTTCAATGTTTATTTGGACTTCAAAAATAAAGAGAAAAGAGAAATAATTTTTATTCATATTTTTCTAACTTTTTTCAAGAAAAATTAATTTCATACTCAAACCCCTTTACTTTTCCTTAAGAAAAATTTTTTTCCCTTTTTTTTTTCAAGAATAACAAAGAAATTTTTTTTTTTTTAAAAATTTAAGACTCAATTGAATTTCTTTTCATTATATGCAATTCAAATCAAAATCGGTTGTACCTTTATTATAGATATGAGAAATGAGGTCAAATATTGTTCCCTCTTGTGTCCTAATTTCAAAAATCGAGCATGGCTCTAAGATTGGACTTAAGATTCTCTATATGCTGGTTTAGGTCTCTAGAAGGTTAAAAGGTTCTCAAATTATACCTTACTGTCATCCACACTGGACTAGTAAGATTTAATTTGAGTGGGAGTATTTCGATTGCCATTGCGGAGGTGATTACCTCACGAGAGCAAAGGTACTCTACTCCCTCCTAAGAAGGACTAAACCCGGGTATAGAGCTCATGATATGCAGATGCAAGTGCAAGTGTGTGCATGAGGAAACACATCAAACCATAACCCCTATCTACAATGCCCCAACAATTTATTAGTAATAATATATACAACTAAAGAACGCTATAAAATAATCAACATAATTAAAACACAAATGCAACTAATTATTTTAAAATTAAAGAAATTAAATTTAAATATTAGTTAAGACCTTTAAATCAAAACTTAGGATAACACATGATTAATAAATGGCTTGACCCTCAAAAAGCGTCCCCAGTGGAGTCGCCAAGCTGTCGTAACGGCTTCGCGCTCGACGATTTTCGAAAAAGGCGTTTAAAAACAAAAATGGAGTCGCCACCAATCTTTTTTATTAGGTGTGATTGGCCACCTGAAAACATTTATCTTTTCAACAAAATCTCAAAATTAATTAAGTTTTATTAAAAAGATAACCTTTTGGTCTGCGAAACAAAAATTGGGTTCGGGGGTACGGTTACGCGTGGGGAAGGATTAGCACCCCCACGACGCCCGTTAAAAAAACGGTACCATAATAATCATGCGTTATCCTTTGGTTTTAATAAAATGGTCTTATCTTAATATTTAAAAATAATTCCTTTTTATTTCAATCTTTTTATTAAAAATCATTTTTTATTTGTAACTTTATTTTGGTTTACTTTATTTTTCGAAAGTAAATGTGAACCTTTTTGTATTGAATAATTAAATCAAATACTCCAATACTTTTGGCAGCATTTGAAATAATTTTCCTCACCTAGAGATTTCTTAAGAATCACTACTTGTGACTTCTACAGAATCTCATCCTCGGAAAATTCACACTTGCTTCGAAATTAAATGGATGCATATGATGCAAACAAATAAAATGATGCAAATGAATTTTTTATTTCGAATTTCATTATTTATTTGTTTATTTATTTATATTTCTTTGTTTTTTTTAAAAAACCTATTCATTTTCATTTTTAGTAAAAATTTAAATTATCGAAAAACCGTACTAAATATTCCAATACTTTTGGCAACATTTAGTAGGATTTCTCTCACCTAGGGATCAGTTAAGGAATCACTACTTGTGACTTCCATAACATCCCATCATCGGACTTTAATTAAATTGGTATAAAATTTATTATTGAAAAATTATTTTTAACAAAAATTAAATTATTGAAAAATCATACTAAATATTCCAATACTTTTGGCAACATCTAGTACGACTCTTCTCACCTAGGGATCAGCTAGGAATCACTACTTGTGACTTCCGTAGCATCCCATCATCGGACAATTCATTTATTTTAATTTAAATTTTCTTATTAATTTTAAAAGAACTTATTTATTTTCATTTTTATAAAAATAAAAATTATTGAAAAATCATACTAAATATTCCAATACTTTTGGCAACAATTAGTATGACTCTTCTCACCTAGGGATCAGCTAGGAATCACTACTTGTGACTTCCGTAGCATCCCATCATCGGACTTTTATTTAATTAGTCAAAATTAACATTTACACAAGTTTGAATTTCATTATTTTTTAAATACATTTCGTAATTAATGAAAATATAAATAAAGGAAAATTTTCAAAAGCTTTTATTTTACAACATGCAATAATAATAATAATAATAATAATAATAATAATAATAATAATAATAATAATAATAATAATAGTAATAAAGATAATAAAACAATAATAAAAGCACAATAATAATAATAATAATAACAACAACAACAACAATAATAATAATAATAATAATAACCAAAATTACTAAAATTAAAATAAATATACCTAAATGGTCTTGGGCTTTAGAAAACCCAAGAAGAAACTTGCAAAATGGCCTAAAAGGACAGCCCAAAACCCAAATGTTGGACTGGGCCTCGGTAGGAACGTGGGCTGGTAGCTGGGCTGGACGCGGGTTGCAGGTCGGGTCGGAAACGGACGGGTCGGACGCGGATCCGGGTCGGGCGATGGGGCGACGCGCGGATCCTTCTCCCACGGACGGGTCGGGCGCGCGGATCCCGGGTCGGATCCCGGGTCGCGCGCGGATCCTTCACCCTTCTTTTTTTTTTCTATAAAAGCTAAATATTTTTTTTTATTTCATTTTTCTTCTCTTTCACCCAAAAAAAACTCAGACTCCTCAAAGCTCCCGGCCCAGGCGATTTCCGGCAGCCGCCGGATCCGCCGTCCGCCACCGCCGACCGCCGTCTCTGGTGGTCGGATCCGAAAAAGTCTCCGACTTTTCGAAAGCCCTCCGCCTCCTCTTTTCGTTTCAGACCTCCGATTCAACCAAAAATCACCCTAACCCTGTGGATCTGGTTTTACCGAAGAGCCTCCTTCCTCTTTTTTTGTTGTTTTTTTTTCTTTTTTTGTTTTTTTTCTTTTCGGATCTGGTTGATATTTTGGTTGTGGCTATGGTTCTCGAGGTTGCTGGTTCTTTTTTTTTTTTGTGTTTTTGCAGGTGTTAGATCTAGGGTTTTGGGGTCTCGGACTTGGGTTTTCAGATGGTGGCGAGGTCGTTGGGGTAAAGGTGATGGGTTTGTGACTTATTGTAGTTTGATTAGGTCTCGGGTTTAGGCTGTGGTGGCGGTTTGTGGATGGATACAGGGGCTGTTTTTGGATTTGGGAGTTGGGCTCTCGGGTCTTCTGGGTCGTGAGATGGTAGATGGTGATGATTTAGTATACTGATGGTGGTGTGTGGTGGTTGCTGTGGGTAGAGGGTGATGAGGAGTGAGTTAGGTTGGGTGAGGATGGTGCTCGGGTGAGGATGGTGCTCGGGTGAGGGAGAGAGCTTGGGTCTCGGGTAGCTTGGGATCCCGATTTTTGTTGGGGCTCCCTCTGTTGCTGGTTGAAGGAGAGATTTTTGTAGAAAGGGGACTGGTATAGATGGGATGGAGTAGGCAGAGGCTCCGGCGGAGATGGGATGGCTGGCAGGGGGTAGCTGGTGGCCGGCGGATTTTGAGGAAAAGGCTAAGGGTTCTGCTGGTAGATTAGACCAAAAGAGACAGAAAATAAAAATATAAAATAAATAAAAATATAAATAATAATAATAATAATAAAAGTAATAAAAATAATAATAATAATAATAATAATAATAATAATAGTAATAATAATAATAATAATAATAGTAATAATAAAGACAATAATAATGATAATAATATAAATAATAAAAATAAATATAAATAAATAATAATAATAGTAATAATAACAAAAAGGGACAAAATTAGGTGTCAACATGTTGCATTTACTATTTCAAAGGCTCTAAAAGAACACTCTAATGCTTCCTCAGCGGCCTCAATGTAAGGCACAGATAAGGGCTTGGTGATCAAGAGGTCTTCTTCTCCAGAAACAGATACTTGTTTATCACCAACGACAAATTTTACTTTCTGGTGCAATGACGAAGGAACAGCGCCCGCCGTATGGATCCATGGTCTCCCCAATAAGAAACTGTAGGACGGGGAAATATCCATCACTTGGAATTGGATATTGAAAGTAACTGGCCCTATTTCAATTGGAATTTCAATATCACCTACAACATCCCTTCTAGAACCATCGAAGGCCCTCACAACCATGTTACTCGGTTGTATGTAAGACAGGTCAACCGGCATCTTTTTTAGCGTGGCCATAGGCATGACGTTGATTGACGAACCATTGTCAATCAAAACCTTGGCAATTGTGTGACCCTTACAGCTTGTAGTGATGTTCAAGGCCTTAATACTTCCTCGCCCTTCTGGCGGAATTTCGTCATCGGTAAAAGATATAAAGTTTGCCGCTGTTATATTTCCCGCTAACTGGTCCATACTGTCAACCGGAATATCATGAGGCACATAGGCTTGATTCAAAACCTTCATTAAGGCGTTCCGGTGAGATTCAGAATTCAGCAGCAAAGATAATAGTGAAATTCGAGCAGGCATCTTGTTCAATTGCTCGACTACACTATATTCACTGTGCTTGATTAACTTTAAGAACTCCCTTGCATCTTCATCCGACACTGGCTCTTGTAGTTTTTCCCCTTGATCTTTGGAAGACGAGGCCTGTTCCTCTTCTTTTTCCGCTTGATTGTCCTCTTCACCCTCTTTTGCTTTCCCTTTTCTGGCCTTATCTAACGTCTCCGGTGTATAGCACCTTCCACTTCGCGTAATTCCACTTACTCCACTTATGTTTGCACTACCCGGTATGGCCAACTTGTCTGAGCCCACGTTGTCTGACCCTTCAATCACTGCTTTGAATTCATATTTCCAAGGGACAGCTTTATTACTCTTGTAAGGGAAAGAGCTCGGAATCTTGATTGTCATGGTCGGAGGAATGACAAAGCTAGATTCTTCCACCTTGGGACTGGTTTTTTCTTTGTAAAATACTGTCATTGGCTTTCCCCATGGATAATCGTCTCCTGAAGACTCACCTGAAGCAGTACTCACCACATCTCCTTCCTCCTTTGTATAGAACTCTATTAAGAACGAATCCATCATTGATTGGACCACTTGTCGAAATTGATGACAGTTTTGGATAGAATGGCCCACAGATTCTATATGATATTCACACATTTGATCTGAGTTGGGTTCATCTTGATGGACTTTTGATTCCAACGATGCAGGCTGAATCATTTTGGCCTTGGTTAGAACATCGAATACTAGGCTCATTAGAGTCCTAACCTCTTCCACGTGTCTTTTTATGCAACATTTCCTCCCAACTTCAGCTACACTAACTGATCCTCCACTATGACTGGGCAGTGGGTTAGCATTGATACTTGGCTCCACTTCCTTGGAAAAAGTCAACCTCCCTGATTTGACTAGATCTTGCACCTTATATTTCAAAGCCGTGCAATTTTCCGTTGAATGACCCGGGTTTCCACCATGATAGTCACATCGAGCACTGGGGTCATACCATCTTGGAAAAGGTGGTCTCATTGGCTCCATGTAAAGAGGTGCGAGCATGTGACCTTTTACCAGTTGTGGGAATAAGTCTGTGTATGCCATGGGGATAGGATCAATAGGAGGCCTTTCAGTGTTTCTTCGGGGAGGCCTTTGGTTAACAATTGGGCTACTGTTTGGTTGGTAAGGTTGGGCCGTAGGCGTTGGTGTATAGTAGGGTGCTGGAGGGCGAAGATTTGGTTGAAATGTCTGTGGTTGGAAAGAATTTTGGTAGGGAGTGTATGAGACATTGTTTGTGGTTGGGAAATAGGGTTGGTAATTTGGGTAAGGTTGAGGTTGTGGCTGAAATCGAGGTGAGGAAGGTGCATATCCCCTATACCAGGGTGTTGTATGGGTGACTGCTTGGGTTTCAACCTCTTTCTTCTTGGACACTCCACCCTTCTTTGAATCACTGCCTTCCAACTTCCCGTTCTTAATTGCGTTCTCGATTATTTCACCAGTGATGACCATGTTAGCAAAATTCTTTGTTGCGTTCCCTATCATACGTTCATAATATGGGGCCTTCAGAGTATTAACAAATAGCACTGTAATCTCCTTCTCAGTCAGAGGTGGCTGGACTTGTGCTGCCGAGTCTCTCCAACGCTGAGCATACTCTTTGAAGCTTTCATTAGCTTTCTTCTCAATGTTCTGCAAGGACAATCTGTCTGGGGCCATGTCCGTGACATGCTTGTATTGAGCAATAAATGCCCTAGCCAAGTCGCTCCAACTATGAATACGCGTACCATCTAGCTGCACATACCATCTAGCAGCAGACCCCGTGAGGCTATCCTGAAACACATGTATCAACAACTTGTCATCATGGTTATAAGCGGCCATCTTGCGACAATACATTGTCACATGAGTGATGGGGCACTTGGTCCCATCGTACTTCTCAAACTCAGGAGTCTTAAACTTAGGAGGGATCACCACATCTGGAACTAAGCACAATCCCATTGCATCCACTGACCCATAGAAATCACTGCCCTCGATGGCCCGCAGCCTTTCCTCTATAATGCTGAATTTTTTGGAGTCGGAATCGCCTTTTACCTCCGACACGCTACCCTTCAATTTCTCTTGCTCTCTTGGATCATCTAAGTCAGGGACTTGAATTGGATCTACAGGTCTTGTCCCTTGAGTGAGAGGTATAGGCACTGTGATATGAGGTTGTGCTGAGGCGCTCGGTGCTCCCGGATACACATAAGCGTAGCTACCCATAGGCTGTGGAGGAAGTGGAGGTGGAGGTATGCCTTGTGAGGTTTGGACATAAGGTGGAGGTGGAGGTATGCCTTGTGAGGATTGGGCATGAACTGGGGTAAACCCTGGGGGGTATTGGGGATCATCATCTTCTCGGGGCTGATCTGTCCCTAGGTTGGGTGTTTCTCTAGCCACTTCCTTCTCTCGGTTCATCCTTGTCATCATTTCCATTAAAGCGGCTAACTGCCCTCGGATATCTTCTTGCGCTTTCTCCATCCTATCCATCCTATTACCATGTTCTTCCTCCATTGCTCTTGAGCGTGACCGAGTATTGTATGAGTGTTTGGGAATTTGGGCTGGAATCTTGAATGTTGAAGTTACCCTTGAATCTTGATTACCACAATAAGAAACTAATTACTACATGATGCAATATTTTATTTAAACTATATGAAGGAATGAATGAATGGAATGAATGTTATGTTAAGTAAATGATACTTTAAGGGATATTTAAGCCATAACAATTTCAACAAAAGGAACTTTCATTCATTCAACAAGTCATTTGTTACATTCCAATCATATTCCGATTAAATCCATAAAAACGACTAACTTGCTGATATTGATCCTTAACTTCATCTAAAAAGTTCAGCAGCCTTTGCCCGTGATTTTCTGTTGGGAGGATTTCTTGTCTCAATGCTTCGGCTCTATCAACCATTTCCCTCGCCTTTGTCACAGCTTTGCAAACTTGAGTGGCCATATGCTCTATATATTGCTGTCTCCCGAGGCTTCCCACTCTCCATGTCATGCTTGCATCCTGTGCCATGTCATATCCATAACTCCAGTTGTTTTCACTTTGTTCCCAATCTTCTATTATTACTTTGATGTGGTTCTTATGTTCTTGTAGCTGCTCTTCTAGCATCTGAACCTTTTGCTGCAATGTAACTTTTTCATCATCTACCTCAACTTGCTTTCCTTTTTTCAACTTCTCCTTTAGTTCCTCATTTTCTTTCTGACATTGGGCTAACTTCCTCGCACTTGCTGAGTACATGCCTTCCCAATTTTGTCGTTCTTGGGACAAATAGACCACTTCTTCTTCACTCTTCTTGGCTTTGTGTGCCCAGTGTTCTACCTTTTTGTGCAAGTCTTCTAATTCTCTTTTCCTTTCATTTGAAGTTTGCATGATTCCTCCAACCCTCATCTCGGATCTCAACTTCTTGTTTTCTAGGTGCAGATTTCTGAGATCCTTGTTGGTGACGTGGTGTTCATGCTGGACCTTCTTAAGCTTGGCTTCTCGCATTTCTGCCTCATACCTGAGCTGTTCCATCTCTTTCTGAAGCCTCAAATTTTCTTGCTTCCACCTTTCCTCTTCTATCTTGAATTGCTGCTTAGCGATTTCGACCTCAGATATTTCTTCTTCCGGTTCTAAAGGCATGCTGTATTCTCTCGAGAGAAACATCACTTCCCTTACTTGCTTTGCCCTCCATACCAGGTATTCTGGGGTAGCTTTATCAGAGAGGGGTCCAAGGTTGATTCTTCGTACTTGTTTCCATGATCGAACTACTTGCTCTCCCCTTTTCATTGCTTTTGGCTCACCGTAAGAAAACTCCAAATCACTAAGCCCATGTGTTAGTGGGATAAACTGTTTAGCTCCAAACTGTCTTAGCACCATCAGTGGTGCATAGCTTACCACTCCCCATGGTCCTAGAAGTTGTACCCAAGATTCTTCTCCGCATCGATACAAGACCGGTACATGAGGCATCCAAGGCGTCATCCATACAGTTTGTTTTTCCCCAAGCCTTTGCAAAAAATCCACCCATTCTTCCTTGCTCTTCGGCTTTGGCCACTTACTGTTGCAGAACTCTTTAACTGGAGCACGATGATGTAGGAAAGTTCTCTTAAAGGCCTTTTCCTCACACTTGAAATGACTTTTAGCCCAAACATGCAGTAGCTGTGCACATCCCACAAATCGCCCTTCTCCGTTCCTCCGACAATAATTTAGTGACCTGAAGGTTTCCGCTAGTATGGCAGGTGCTGGATTCCCATTATTCTCAATTTGCTCAAAAAGGTCGATCACTGCTACTTCAATGTGCCCTAGTACCTTAGGAAAGATAATCAAACCATAGATTGCTAAAGCAAAAGCCGCCAATCCTTGCTGGTCACTAAGATGTCCCTTGATAAATGCACGAAGAAAATCCCAGGGTATACAAACATTGGATCCCTTCTCCTTTTTATGAGAGTCTATGTCTTCCGGTCTGACTCCCATAAGCTTGGCTAGCTTTTTGCGGTATCCGGATTTTGGCTTTCGGACATAGATTTTATCCGGACTTTTCAGGTCAATACCTAACAGGACAGAGTACTCCTCTACTGTGGGTGTCAAGTCCATTCCATTGAAAGAGAAACACCTATGGGAGGGGTCCCAGAATTGAATAGCAGCTCTGATCAATGGTTCTTCAACTTTTACAGCAATCAAAGACTCTATTTGGCCATATTTTTCATGGAAATCCTTCTTCCCTTCTTCACTGATTTGATCCCATAAGTCGGCTAAATCTATTGATTATTTTGCTGTAGGTTCAGATTCACTTCTTGTGGGAGCGAGGACACGAAATTCCTAGTCAAGCAATCCCCTTTTACTTGTTGACTCTTTTCAGACCAAATTTGTACCTCCCGGTAAGAATCACATGGAACGTTCACAGATGACGAACAAGCTAGCCTTTCTATGGATTCAGTGAAAAATTCTTCGTTGAAGAGAGCCATGATTAAAATACCCCCTATGTGACTATGCGATGCAAGAAAGTTCATGCAAAAAGAATAAGAAAATAAATACAAATCAGTATGTGTATATGAACAAAGAAATAAAAAGGCAGATAAAGAATGTGATGTTTATTTATGCCCTATCAAAGGTCACTCTCATAAAATGGGAAGGAATGGCTCTAACTTAGGTTGGTCTCCTCACAACATACTATATGCTGGTTTAAGGTTTCACGTATCTACAAGGTTCCCAAATCATTCCATACTGTCGTCCACACTGGACTAGTAAGGAACAGATCTGAGTGGGAGTATTTCGCTTGCCATTGCGGAGGTGATTACCTCACGAGAGCATAGCTACTTTACCCCCTCCTAAAGAGGACGGAACCCGGGTGTAGGGCTCATGTTATGCAAATGCATTGATGTATATGAAATGAATGAACATATATTCTACTTTATTTACAATATTTTCATACATAAAAAAATGTAATGAATCAAATGCTCAAAAATGAATGAAAGGATTATTATTTTAATTTTAAAGGAATTTGTTTTAAAAGAAAAACTAGACTTAAATGTCAACCAAGACTATCAGATTAAAATTTAAGATACCACATGGTTAATTAATGGTTTGACCATCTTAGCGTCCCCAGTGGAGTCGCCAAGCTGTCGTAACGGCTTCGCGCTCGACGATTTTCGAAAAAGGCGTTTAAAAACAAAAATGGAGTCGCCACCAATCTTTTTTGACTAGGTGTGATTGGCCACCTAAAATATTTATCTTATTAATAAAATCTCAAAATTAATTAAGTTTTATTAAAAAGATAATTTTTGGTCTGCGAAAACAAAGTTGGGTTCGGGGGTACGGTTACACGTGGGGAAGGATTAGCACCCCCACGACGCCCGTTAAAAAACGGCACCATAATAATCATGTGTTATCTTTTAGTTTCAATAAAATGGTCTTGAATTAATATTTAAAAATAATTCCTATTTTATTGCAATCAATTTTATTCTTTTAATTTTGAAACATTTAAATATTATTTTTTTTTTTGAAATAAGTGAAAATCTTTTATATTGAAAATTATTTCGAAGTACCCCAATACTCTGGTAGCGTTTCGGATAATTTCCTCACCTAGAGATTTCTTAAGAATCACTACTTGTGAGTTCTGTAGAATCTCATCATCGGAAGATTCACACTTGCTTCCAAAAATTCTTATGAATGCATATGATGCAAACAGATTATGAGTGATGCAAATGAATTTTTTAAGTAATTTTTTTTATATAAATGTTTCTTTATTTATTTTAAATAAAAATTCTTATTATTGAAAAATTGCACTAAGTATCCCAATACTCTGGTAACACTTAGTGAACTTCTCTCACCTAGGGATCAGTCAAGAAATCACTACTTGTGAGTTTCATGACATCCCATCATCGGACCATTGTTTAATTAGATTTAAATTTTATTATTTATTTCCCTTTTTTAATTTTCTTTTTAAAAACTTATTTATTTTTATTTTGATAAAAATTTAAATTTTATTATTAATTGAAAAATCTTATTTATTTTTTAACAAAATTTAAATTATTGAAAAATCATACTAAATATCCCAATACTCTGGTAACATTTAGTACAACTCTTCTCGCCTAGGGATCAGTCAAGAAATCACTACTTGTGAGTTTCATGACATCCCATCATCGGACGATTCGTTTATTTTGGAATTAAAATTTATTTTCTTAATTCTTTTAATTATTCCTTTTTACTAAAATTCTATTATTACTTATTTAAGTATTTTAACTATAATTCTTTATTTTTGGAAAATTTACTATGATTAATTTTTATTGTTATTATTTTTTATGTAATTCTAAAAAATCCCCTTTTGTTTATTTCCCTCGATTGTTTTTATTGCCTCTTTTGTTTTTATTAGTTTTCACTTAATTAATATTTCTCTAAACACTTTTTATTTGTCAAAACTCTTTATTATATACATTTATTTATTCATTTTATTATTACTATTAATTATTATTTTTTATTTTATTTAATGTTATATTTTCTTAAATAAATAAATAAGCATGAAATTGGATATTGAGGAATAACACCGTATATCCCAATACTCTGGTAACATTCGATATAATTCCCCTCATCTAAAGTTTTTCGAAGAATCGCTACTTGCGAGTTCTACGAAGACTTATCATCGAGATTCCATACTTATTTATTTTATTATTACCTCATTTATTATTATTATTTTTTCCTTAACCCACGTTTCATTATCTAAAAAAATTTATTTTTATCTTAAAAATATGTTTTTATGTATAATTTATGTATATATACCTTTATATGTTTATTTACACATTCTAAGTACAAAATATATATTCATATGTCTTAAAGCTATATATTTTAAAAACTAATTATTTATTTACATACATTTTAAAACCATAAATTTGTTCATTCATCATTTTTTTTATTTATTAATATATGTATTTTATAAAATTTATATACTTTAAAACTATGTATTTTACATATCTTAGATTTATTTATCTTCCCTTTTATAACTATATGTTCATTTTATTTTATTGTATTATGCATTTATTTACTTATTTTACTTTATTATATTTTCTATTTTATTTTTTTATTTTTGATTTTTGCCATAATTAACAAGTAAATGAATAAAACAAAGAAAAGAAATATACCCAAAACGGAGCGGACTGAAGCAGCTGGTCGGGTCGCGATGCGGGTCGGGTCGCCGCGCGGGTCCGGATCGGGCGAGAACGCGGGTCGCGAGAAGGGAGAGCCGGATCGCGCGGGTTTCGGTTCCGGGTCGGGTTGGCATGCGGGTCGGCGCGCGGGGTCAGGTCTCCAAAACGCAGCGTTTTGCTGCTTATAAAAGACCCAAAAAATTTTTTATCTTCTCATTTTCACCGGTTTTTCAACAAAAATTTCCCAAAATCCTCTCAACCCCTCTTCACCGGGCGATTGCCGGCCACCGTGCGCCGCCGTTCGTCGGTCGCCGGTGGTCTCCCCGACGGCCCTAAAACACTTCCCTCATCTCCTTCTCTTCAAAGCCGACCCCCGTTCAACCAAAAACACTCCCTAACTCCTTAGATCTGCCTAGACCGAAAGCTCCTTTTTTTTTTTTGTATTTTGTTTTTAAATCTGGCTAGATCTGGTGGATGTTTGGCTATTTTTTGTTGTGGTTTGTCTCTTTTCTTTTTGCAGGTGGGGATCTAGATCTTAGATCTAGGGTTTTGGGGGTCTCGGGTTTGGGGTTTTTGGATCTGAGTTGGGGTTTGGTTTCCTTCGATGTTGGTGGTGTTTGGGGTTGGTGGGTTCACGGTGATTGGTGGGTTCACAGTGGTGGTGTCTCGGTTGGGGTTTGTGGGTTTCGGGTAGTATTTCTGTATCAAAAAAAATTTTTGAAGCCTCCTTGTTTAAGTTCCTCGGGTCCCTTTAAACAAATCCAAGAACCCTTTTTTTTAATCAGCTCAGTATATTAGAGTCAAAACAATTAAGCTTTTGTCTCTCGGTTAGCAGTAGGGGTGTCAGGAATGGGTAGGTTGCGGTGGATTTGGTGGATCTTCTGTGGACTTAGGGGGGCCGGCAATGGTGGTTTTAGCCTAAACCAGTTGCCGGTCAATGGATTGATGGGCGATTTCGGTGATAAGGGTCTTCATCTCATTAAATGTAGTTGAAAACAAAGAAGGAAAGAAAGAAACGGAAGAAACAGAAAGAAGAAAAAACGAGCGAACAGAAAGAAATAAAAATAAAAATAAAAATAAAAATAAAAATAAAATAAAAAAAAATAAAAATAAAAATAAAAATAAAAATAAAAATAAAAATAAAAATAATAATAATAATAATAATAATAATAATAATAATAATAATAATAATAATAATAATAAGCCCATTTTCCTTTTGGGCCTTTTAAGCCTATGGCCTTAAAAATTGGACAAAATTTGGTGTCTACAGTATATATATTAAACAATAATTAAGCATGAAATTGGATATTGAGAAATAATACCGAATATCCCAATACTCTGGTAACGTTCGATATAATTCCTCTCATCTAAAGTTTTTCGAAGAATCGCTACTTGCGAGTTTTACGAAGACTTATCATCGAGATTTCATACTTACCTTATTTTATTTATTTACTTATTTATTTTACTATTATTCTTTATTTATTATCATTATTTCTCTTTATTTATTTATATTTTATTTTTTTTTAGCTCCTTAGAATATTCTTTTATGGTAAATTGTTTAATAAGAAAATCATAAAAAAACTATATGATTATATATTTTATTTACACATTTTTTTATTTCTTATGCACATCTCCAAAATTATATATATTTCTTAGCTTACTAAAAAGATTTAAAATATATTTATTATTATATTCATAAAAACAACTATATGGTTATATGTATTTTATATACCTATTTTATGTGATCTTATTTACATATGTAATATATATTTATATTTACTTTATGTACCTTATATATATTTTATCAAATCTTAAAGAATTTTATAAATAAATTTTTATTTTTTGTGTTATGCAAATATATTAAAAATACATAAAATAATATACTTAACAGAATAAATAAATAAATAATAAATAAGTGAAAAAATATACCAAAACGGATTGGGCCTGAAACCCAAAGAAAACCTTCCAACCGGCCCAGAAAGACAGGCCCAGCAGCAAGCCCATGGTAGGGCCCAAGCTTGCCAAGGGAACGGGCCGAAGCGGGTCGCGGTGCACGGGTCGGACGCGGTACGCGGGTCACGTGAACCTGGTTGCGAGCGGGTCGGATCTCGAAGCGGGTCGGCACGCGAGTCGCTAGCAGATACTGAGTCGGGTCGTCGGACGGGTCGTGCGGATCCAGGTCGGGTCAGGGGCGACGCGCGGGTCAGCTGGGTTCAAAACTCCCCGTTTCACTTATCTATAAAAGGGCCTAATTTTTTTTCTTTCATTTTAACCGGCCTCATCAAAAAAAAAAATCCAAATCTTCCCCAAAATCCTCTCGCCTCTCTCCTCCCCCGGGCGATTTCCGGCCACCGTGCACCGCCATACGCCGGTCGCCGGTGACTCTCTTGAGGCCCTGAAAATACTCCCCTCACCTTCCTCTAACCAGATCTAACCTCCGTTTCTCCAAAAACAACCCTAAATCCCTAGATCTGACTTAAACCGAAAGTTCATTTTTTCTCTTTTTTTTTTTTGCGTGTTTGATTTTTCTGGTTAATGGTTTTGGCTATTGGGGTTGCTATGCTTTGCTTGTTTTCATTTTTTTTTGCAGGTGGTAGGGTTTGGATCTCAGATCTGGAACCCCGGGGTCTTCGGATTTTAGGTTCTCCAGATCTGGGTTAGGGTTTTCCAGATCTGGATTAGGGGGTTTGTTTTGGCTTGGGTGGTGGTGTTTGGGGCTTCGGTGGTGATGATGGTGGTGGTGCTTAGGGGTTTCGGTGGTGATGGGTAGTGGCTATGGCGGTGAGTGCGTAGGATTTTCGTTCTCTCCTCCTTATCCGAAGAAATCCCCAAAAATCTCTGCTTGGGGTCTTAAATCGATTTTGAAACCCCCTCTAGCCTTTCAAAATCACAGAATCGATAGGCTCCTGTTGGAGCGGGATTCACGGCATGGGGAATATGATTTTGCCGGGGGTTGCGGCGCCGGCGGCTGGGCAGGGAACCGCAGATCTGGCCGGTAGATTTGGTAAATCCGAAGCATTTAATGCTTCACTGTACAATAGGACTGATGATGATGACGATGAATAATAATAATAATAATAATAATAATAATAATAATAATAATAATAATAATAGAAATAATAATAATAATAATAATAATAATAATAATAATAGAAATAATAATAATAAATAATAATAATAATAATAATAAATAATAAAATAATAATAGAAATAAAAAGATAATAGTAATAAAAAGAAAAGATAATAATAATAATAATAAAAACAGTAATGATAATAATAATAATAATAAAACCCATGTGATAAAAAACAATAACAATAATAATATACATAATAACAAAACAAATAAATAAAAACAAATATATAAAAATAGTAATAATAAAAATGAAAATAAAAACAAAATAATAAAAATAAAACAAATAGATAAAATACTAATAAAAATAAATTTACTCATTTTAATGGGCCTTGAAGCCCAATGTTTTATTTTGGATTTTGAAGGTTCGATTAAGTTTAAAACTATAAATTTGGACAGTGTATAAACTCTTAAAAATAAATTTAAAAATTTATTAATATTTATTTTTAAGAATTTACATATTAAGTGTCATTCTATAATTGATTGAAAATATAAAAACTATAAAATTATATATAAATTTTTATTTAAATTAAAAAAACTATCCCCGGGAAGCGGGACAGAGCATGACTCTTGTTTATCCCAAAGCAAACATTGTTGAAAGGAGCTGATGCCTCGTGGCTAAGAACCATCAAAATTATGTGTTTGTGCAGGCATTCCACTAATTCCTCAACCCATTATTGGTAATTTGTAGTGCTCTAACTGATTTAGATATTCCCATCAAAAAAAAAAAAACTGATTTAGATATTAATAATCTAATAAATTAATACAAGAAAAAATAATTTCTTTTTTAAAATTAGCAGTCATATATATATATATTAATTTGTATCCAATGCTATGCACAAATTAATTTTATCTATTTTAATTATAATATAAATTAATATTATTTTATTATTTATATGTCCAAAATATAAATAAAATATATTAGTAAATGCAAGAAAAATCCACGATAATATAAATTTTCAACTGCATGAAAGTATTATATATATCTACGACTACACTCATTTAAATTAGGAAACATGTAAATAGTCATTATTTCCATATGTTTATTAAAATTTAAAAGACCACAAATTCAATACGGAAAAAATTGTAAAACTATTATTTTAATGTTAAAAAGTTTAATATATGTAAATATGTTTAAATGGATTGATAACATATAATATTTTAATTATTTTTAAAATTAAATAACATATTAAAAATTTGAAGATAAAACTTGGAGAATTTTATTTGTTTTAGATTATTTAGATAATATTTTAATTGTTTTATTTTTTTAAAAGTTGAGAAATTTCGGGATGTGAAGAAGTTAGATTAATACATGATTAAATAATAAATCGAGATGCAAACCAGTAAATAATTTATCTAAAAAATCCGTAAATACAGATTTTATCTATTTTTTTATTCATGAGTTGAACATAATATATTTATAAATAAATAAATCAATACATTTGTTACTTGCTTATTAAATATAATATAGATATAATGTATTAAAATGGTGTATTATAGAAATCATGCATTATTTAAATATATATTATTTTAATTATAATGTTTAAATATAAATAAAGTAATACATATAATATAATTATTATTTATTAAATATAATAAATAAAATTAAAAATTGGTAATATTTAAATGTGTCTACACCTCCATTATTAAATATAAATAAAGTAATACATTTATTGCTTAATTATTAAATATAATATAGAAATCATATGTAATATATATTATATTATATTATATTATATTATATTATATTTAATATATGATTAAGTAATAAATGGAGGTGCAAATCAAAGCCATCAAATATTTCAATGTGCAATATAAAAATCAGATTTTATTACCAATAAATTCAATCAACTGTTTAATATTTAACAAATGCTATCAATTTGATCACCGTTTAATAAATGTTTAACTATTGATTTAAGACTCATTTGGTAACTGTTACGTAGCTTACGTGTCAAAAAAATAAACTATTTATATAAAAGTCCACGTTAGAAAAAATTGACATTCAAGTATGTAACTCATAATATAATATAATATATATATATGTGTGTGTGAGATATGTACATATAAGTAAATTTCTTTTTGAAAGATTTTACTTTTTCTTAGTATTATAGTTTTGCGTTGGGTTTTAAGATTGGGAAATTAAAACCTTATTTTGTCAAAACAAAACATGACAATCTGCATTCCCATTTGAATTTCAAAAGAACCATTAAATCAAAGTAGAAGCATACAAATTAATCAAAGTAATTAATCCTTAATTACATGTCTTGTTATCTACATATGAACTACCATATCAAAAGAAAAGAAAAGAAAGGAATATTTGAAATGCCCTGATCTAAAAACATAATTTTACATTACATGACGTCAATGCTAAGAATACCCATGCATGCATGCTTTGATTCTCTAACAGCATCTACCGATTGATAGATATGATATTTAGTTGATTCTCATATTCACCAATATAATATGATCAAATACTTCCTCTCGCTTTCTTTCTTTTGCTTTCATTTTAGTTCTTGTCACGCAAAAGGTTGAAGGAGATAAGTGCAGAGATACGATCAAATTGCTATCTCCAAACCGCAGATTCCTCCCTCCCCTCCCCTCCCCTCCTCCTCCCTTCGGTGAATTTTATAAGACTCACCCATCACAATTAATATGTGTCGTAGCGGCTTCGCGCTCAACGATTTTGAAAAATTTTTAAAAACAAAGGGAGTCACCATCAATCTTTTTTGACTAGATGTGATTGGTTACCAAAAATATTTATTTTTTTAACAAAATCTCAAAATTAATTAAGTTTTATTAAAAAGATAATTTTGGTCTGCGAAAACAAAAATTGGGTTCGAGAGTACGGTTACGTTTGGGGAAGGATTAGCACCCCCACGACGCCCGTTAAAAAACGGTACCATAATAATCATGTGTTATCATTTAATTTTAATAAAATGGTCTTAAATTAATATTTAAAAATAATTCTTATTTTATTGCAATCTTTTTATTCAAAATCATTTTTTATTTGTAAATTTATTTTGTTTTATTTTAAAAGGTTAAACTTTATTTTTCAAAAGTAAATGTGAACCTTTTTGTATTGAATAATTAAATCAAATACTCCAATACTTTTGACAGCATTTGAAATAATTTTCCTCACCTAGAGATTTCTTAAGAATCACTACTTGTGACTTCTATAGAATCTCATCCTCGAAAAATTCACACTTGCTTCGAAAATTATTATGAATGCACATGATGCAAACAAATAAAAATGATGCAAATGAATTTTTAATTTTAAATTTCATTATTTATTGGTTTATTTATTTATATATCTTTGTTTTAGAAAAACTTATTTGTTTTCATTTTTAATAAAAATTTAAATTATTGAAAAATCATACTAAATATTCCAATACTTTTGGCAACATTTAATACGATTCTTCTCACCTAGGGATCAGCTAGGAATCACTACTTGTGACTTCCGTAACATCCCATCATCGGACATTTATTAAATTTAGATTTTATTATTTATTTCCTTTTTCTATTTTCTTTTAAAAAATTATTTATTTTTGTGTTTAACAAAAAATTAAATTATTGAAAAATCATACTAAATATTCCAACACTTTTGGCAACATTTAGTACGACTCTTCTCACCTAGAGATCAGTTAGGAATCACTACTTGTGACTTCCGTAACATCCCATCATCGGACAAATATTTAATTAAATTTAAAATTTATTATTAATTTTTTTAAAAAACTTATTTTTATTTTTAACAAAAAATTAAATTATTGAAAAATCATACTAAATATTCCAATACTTTTGGCAACATTTAATACGACTCTTCTCACCTAGGGATCTGTTAGGAATCACTACTTGTGACTTCCGTAACATCCCATCATCGGACCATTGTTTAATTATTAAAATTTTATTATTTTTAAATACGTTTTCTAATCAATAATAATTAATGACAATAGAAGTAAAAGAAAATTTTTCAAAAACTTTTATTTTACAACATGCATTAATAATAATAATAATAATAATAATAATAAACAACAACAACAACAACCATAACGTCAATCAATAACAACAATAATAAAAACATAATAATAATAATAATAATAATAATAATAATAATAATAATAATAATAATAATAATAATAAAAATAAACAAAAGGCTGAAAGAAGGAAGGAAATTTTATCAAAGTGAGTGGGTTTTAAAACCCAAAAAAAAGTCTTTCAAAGTAGCCCAAATCAAGCCTAAAGGGCGTGGGCCTGGCAGCCTTCTAAATGGCCCAAAGAAGGCAGATTGGGTCGGGTCGGGGAGGTGCTCCCGGGTCAGGTGAGGCTGGCACGCGGGTCGGGCGCGATCGGGTCGGGTCGGATCCACGGGGCGACGCACGGATATGCTTCTTCCTGGCCGGGCGCGCGGATCTCAGGTCGGATCCGGATCTCGCGCGGGTCAACCGAATTTTTTTTTTGCACTATAAAAGACCTCTTTTTTTTTATCCTTTCATTTCTTCTCTCCTTTACCTAAAAAAAATCAAAATCCCTAAGGCTCTCGGCTGGGGAGATTTCCGGTAGCTACCAGCCGCCGTCCTCCGCTGCCGGCCGCCATCGCCGGTGGCCCAAAACTAAAAAGCTTCCCACTTCCAGAAGCTTCTCCACCTCCTCTTTCCGTTTCTAGCCTCGGATTTCTCAAAAGCGACCCTAAATCCCCTAGATCTGAATGAAACCGAAACCCTTTTTTGTTTTTTTCTCTTTTTTTATTTTTGGTTTCGGATGTTTTTGTGATGATGATGGTTGCGGATCTATTGTGTTTTGTTTCCTTTTGGTTTTTGTTTTCTTTGCAGGTTTAAGATCTAAGTTTTTTTACATCTAGGGTTCGAGATTTCAAGATCTAGGGTTCCCTAAGGGTCTTGGTTGGTTTAGGTGGTGGTGACTGAGTGGGTGGCTTGCGGTGGTGATGATGTCTCGGTGGTGGGGGTTGGTACGGGAAGGGTCTTGGGTTCGGTTGTGATTTGTGTGTGTTGGCAGGTTGAGTGGTGAAAACAGGGGCAATGGCAAGAGGTCTCGGTTTTTGGTAAAGAGGGTTTAGAATCTGGGTTTGGAAATGAGCAAAAAAAAAATCCTCCCCTGATAATTAGAGCTCTGTTGGTTTTTGTAGAAGGGGATGGCATAGGATTCTGTTGGTGTAGATGGGGTGTGTTGCCAGAGTAGCTGGCCGACGGTGATGGGATGGGGGCTGGTGGTGGCAGGGGCTGATGGACAGTTGATGGGAAATAAGGCATAATAATAAAAAAAATAATATAAATAATAACAAAACAAATAATAAAAATAAATACAAATATAACAATACTAATAATAATAATGATAATAATGTTAGGACAAAATTAGGTGTCAATAATATGTGTAGACACCTAATTTTTATTGTTATTTTTTATTTTATTTTATTTATTTTATTTTATTATTTTATTTTATTTTATTTTATTTTTTCTCTTTTCTTCTCATTTTTATTATTTTCATTTTTTTAATTAATTATTTTGATTTTGTTTATTATTATTAATATAAAAAAAAAGGGGGGGGGAAGGGACAGAACTGGTGCCGTGCACGGCACCAGTTCCTGACACCCCTTCCTACCACAGCCACCACCCCCTCACCATTTCCTGGCACCCCTTCCTGCCACCACCACCACCCTCACCGAGCCAACCACCCCTCTGCTAACCCATCTTCTCACCACCAGCCACCACCCACTCTGTAATTCCCTCACCCTATAAGCAATCAATCACTCAAACCCTAAAAGAAAGTAAGAGAAAAAAAAACTAGGAACCATTGCTACCCTTAATCCGGAGCCTTTTTTTCTCTCCTCCAACTCAGAATCACCAGAGACTACCCTATACCTTCACTGAAACCATCACCCGAAACCACCACTGCCTCAGACCCTAAACCGAACTACAATAGAACCCTCAAAGGCCATCGAACCACCATCATCACCACCGAAGCCCCAAACATCACCACCAAATCCACAACAAACCCTAGATCCCGAAAAACCCGAAACCCTAGATCTCATAACCAAGACTCCCAGAACCCTAGATCTAAGATCTAAATCCTAATACCTGCGACAAAAACAAAAAAAAAACAACAAAACTAAGCCATCAACCGAAAACCAAAAAAAAGAAACAAAAAACACACAAAAAGGCCTTCGGTTAAGGTCAGATTTGTGAGGATAGGAGTTTTTTTTGGTTAAACGGAGGCCGGATCCGAGGAGAGGGAGACGAGGGGAGTGTTTTTGGTGTGTCCGGAAGACCACCGGCTACCGACGTACGGCGGCGCACGGCGGCCGGCAATAGGCCGGAGGAGGAAAGAGGCGGGAGGTTGAGAGGATTTTTGAAGGTTTTTTGGAGTTTTTTTTGCAAAAGCCGGTGGAAATGAGGAGAGGCCAAAAAAAGGGGGCTTTTATAGGAGATCAAAACGCAGCGTTTTGAGGGCTGGAGGATCCGCGTGCCGCCCCTGACCCGACCCGGATCCGCGCGACCCGCTCCGCGCACTCGGTTCCCACCCTTGCGTGCGACCCCTGACCCGACCCGGTTCCGCAATCCGACCCGCTTCGGTGCCCCTTAGCAGGCGTGGGCTTGGGATGAGGCCGGATTTTTGGCCCGATTGGAAGGCTTTTGTTTTGGGTTCCAAGCCCAATCCGTTGGTATATTTTTTTCCTTTCATTTAACTATTTATTTAATATTTATTTATTCATTATTTCTGTTAAATATGTTGTTTTATGTTTTAATATATTTGTATAAAAAATGTGAATAGTTATTTGTATATGAAATTCTTTAAGATTCAATAACTTTAAATTTAATTGTGGAATTAATCTTAAATACATAGTTTTGATATGTACAAATAAATAAATAAAATATGTAAATAACTATAGGAAATATATAGTTTAAAAAATACATAAATATGCAAATAAGTAAATAAATATAGGAAATATTGGGTTTAAATTATATATAAACATTTATAACAAAAAATGTATATCAACATATATATATATATATAAAAAGTACATAAAATAGGAATATAAAATATATATTACATATATAAAGTACATAAAATAGGAATATAAAATACATATAACCATATGATTATATAGTTTCTTTTATACATATAATAAATTTTTTTTAATATAAAAATCTTTTTAGGAAGTTAGGAAATCTATATAATTCTAAAATGTACATAGGATATATAAAATGTGTAAATAGATATAAATATTTAATTTTTTTTTCTTTTTTCGTATATATAATTTTCTTTTTATTATTAAACAATCTACCATAAAAGAATATTTTAAGAAGCTAAAAATAAAACAAAAATACAAAAATAAAACAAATAAATGAAGTAAGCATGAATGCCCGATGATGAGATATCGTAGAAGTCACAAGTAGTGATTCTTCGAATATCTTTAGGTGAGAGGAATTTATCGAATGTCGCCAAAAGTATTGGGATATTCGGTTCAATTTCTCAAGATTCAAATTCGTGTTTATTTTAAAAATATATAATAATATATTTGGTAATAAAGAATATTTAGAAAAAAATACTAATTAAATGAAAATTAATAAAAACAAAAGAAGTAATGGAGATAGGTGGGAAAATTAATAAAAGATAAAAGGGATTTTAGAAATATATGAACACAAAATAAACCAATAAAAATTAATAATAATAATAAAGTTTCAAAAGTGATTAAATTAACCAAATAAATGGTAATAGGATTTTAATAAAATATGATAACAAAAGGGATTAGGTTAATAAATCTAAATAAATAAAGACAAGAATTAATGGAGATAAAATAATTTATAAGAGGTAAAAGCTAATGTCCGATGATGGGATGTTACGGAAGTCACAAGTAGTGATTCCTAACTGATCCTTAGGTAAGAGAAATTCCACTAAATGTTGCCAAAAGTATTGGAATATTTAGTGTGGTTTTTCAATAAATAAGCTTTTATCTCAAAAATATTTGATAATAAAAATAAAAAATAAAGTCAAAAAAAAATAATAACAAAACAAATAATGTAAAAATAACAAAATGAAGATAAACAATGAACATGTCTAATAAGAAAGTAAAAATCTATATGCATTGTATATTGTATGCTTGCATCATATGCATAAATGTTAATATTATAACAAATGGAGTTCCTCCGATGATGGGATGTTGCGGAAGTCACAAGTAGTGATTCCTAACTGATCCCTAGGTGAGAAGAGTCCTATTAGATGTTACCAAAAGTATTGGAATATTTAGTATGATTTTTCATTACACGAATTTTCATTTTTTCAAAAATAAAAAAAACAAATAATATAAAAAACAAAGAAATGATGAATACATTAAGTAGACATGCATGCGCATCATTTATTATCTGTTTACATCACATGCATTCACGCGAATTTAAAAATGTGAATCCACCGAGGATGAGATTCTATAGAAGTCACAAGTAGTGATTCTTTAGAAATCTCTAGGTGAGAAGAATTATTTCAAATGTTGCCAAAAGTATTGGAACATTTGATTTAATTCTTCAATAAAAGGGGTTCATGTTTATTTTCAAAATAAAACTTATTTTAAAATATATAATAACCTTTTATTCGATTACACAAAAAATGTGGATCCTCCGAGGATGAGATTCTATAGAAGTCACAAGTAGTGATTCTTTAGAAATCTCTAGGTGAGGAGAATTATTTCAAATGTCGCCAAAAGTATTGGGATATTTGCTTTAATTTTTCAATAAAAGGGATTCATGTTATTTTCAAAATAAAACCTATTTTAATATAAGTGTTAATCTTCGATTAATTATGCAAATAATGTGGGTCCCACCGAGGATGGGATTCTATAGAAGTCACAAGTAGTGATTCTTTAGAAATCTCTAGGTGAGGAGAATTATTTCAAATGTTGCCAAAAGTATTGGAATATTTGATTTAATTTTTCAAAAAATGGGGTCCATGTTAATTTTCAAAGGAAGTTTTAAATATACATATAATAGTAATTTTTAAGCCAATACACGAGTTTTCTAAATAAGCAAATTAGTGTTAAACCAAGGCTCTCTTATTAAAATCAAAAGATACCACGTAGTTAGGATGGTACCGTTTTCTAACGGGCGTTGTGAGGGTGCTAATCCTTCCTCACACGTAACCATACCCCCGAACCCGATTTTTGTTTTCGCAGACCCAAATTGTCTTTTTAATAAAACTTGACTAATTTTTGAGATTTTATTAATAAGATAAATATTTTAGGTGGCCAATCACACCTAGTCAAAAAAAAGATTGGTGGCGACTCCCATTTTTTGTTTTTAAACGTCTTTTTTCGAAAATCGTGGAGCGCGAAGCCGTTACGACAATATGTATATGTAAACTCTCTATAAATTATAAAACTAATATTACAGCCACTCAATTTTGTTGTCTTTCCACACACGAAAGGAAGTTTCATTCTATAGCGACAGTTTGTCGGTATGGATTTGTAATTGGGAAAAAAAGGACTCAAAGTTCAAACAACGTGCTAACTAGCTTGAAATGTGTTTATTTTTCTGGGAATTTTCTCTGATCATTACCTATATGAAGTTAATTATATAATAATGAAACGTTTAACTTCTTGAACTGAATGACCCTGTGATTTAAATTTCCTAGCATTTTAGGTAATTTGTCTCTCTCTCCATGACAGCAGTGGCCTTGAAAGCCGCCAGAAAGTGGCATCTTGGTAAAGATTTGGTGTTCGCCTGATTTGTTGATCAGACATAAAATAAAAGACATCTGATCTTAGGGTTGTCTTGGTGAGGTTTCGGCAGAGACTTGAATAAATAAAACTAATTACAATGACAGCATGGGGAAGCTTCTTTGAAGCTTTGTTTGATTTAATTTTGCTCAGCTAGCTATGATGGCAGCAAGAAGAATAGGTATATATGATTTGGTTTACTGGTCTTCACTTTAATATATTCAAAGGAGCTTTCGTGGGAGATATGAGCTTACTTTTTCAGATTTAGAATTATGCTTCCCTCACCTTAATCACATCATGCTCATAATTAAAATATTTATTCCCATGTTTAAGGTTCTTTTATTTATTTTTGAACGCTACAAAGTACACAACTTGCTTAACATTGAAGATGCTACCTAGCTAAATAGCTACCTATAAATATACACAATTAATTAAATAATTAATGTAGTATAATTTGTATTGGTGTTTACAGTTTAATCAAATCGGATGATTGCACAATCTATGCTTCTTATCTAAGTAATCAAGTGATTCGATAGGTTGGGGTCCTCCAAAGCCATTGTAATTAGCTTTGAAGTGATTTTTTTAGAATGTTTTGGTTAATTGTTATTACTATTTGCGAAAGGAAAAAAGATTCCAGGAATTCTCTCTTTTTTCCTCTCTTTTAATTTTTGATAACCCGCATGAATCTGGTGCTTCATTTAAAGGATACGAACTTTTTATTTTTTTGGTGAACGAACTTTTGAGAACACATTGGATGATTGGCACACCTATTAACCTTGTCTTTTTTAATATATAAGGCTAATTATTTAGTGGTGGGTAAAATTGAGTTAAGTGAACTGTCCTCGTTCTACATTGGACTGCGTTTAATTTGATCACCATTATGTTCGAATAGAATCCCTCGTGAATTTTCTAATAAGGTAATGGCATAGTCCAAAATTTCTTTTAATGGGAATTGCTAGAATTTATATCAATCCAAGATTTATTCTCCCAATTACATTAAAGAATACCTTTTAAATAGATGTGACAATCTTAAACACGATAAGGTGACACGACATATATACGATACGAAAAAATGATACGAAAATGACATTGATTAAAATTAAGTAAAAATAATATATAAATAAATTAAATGCCAAAAATAAAGTTTTTAATTTTTCATGTCGACACGAAATTTTCATATTTTACACGACATGAACATGATTTTACATTACATAAAAATAAATTATAGACACGAATTACCATGTCTACTTTTAGATTCCCCCTTCTCTTTTTTTTAAAAATATATTTGAGTCCTATTTTGTCTTACTTCTCTACAATTTTATATTAGATTTTCTCCCATTATAAAATTTATCAAAATTGATCAAAATGTGGCATTTATAAAGTGGGCTGCTAATTAAATTGAATTTACAAATGCTATTCTAGTTACTTCCATGATAATTAAGAAAAGTGGTTGTTGCAACCTAATTTAACATAATTTCATCAAAAAAAAATTTTAACATAATTATAGTTGGTAATATAGTAAGATATCTGATATATATCATACAATTTTTATCATTTATAAAAAAAAACTTGTAAACATATTTTATAGAGGTTTTTAACTCAAATAACATGAAAATCTTAGACTTCTAGTTATAAGTAAATTAATATAAAAATATAATAAAAAAATTTAAAAGTATATGCCAATAAACATAAACATATTTTCTATTTATATTCTATTTGTCTAACATAGTCACTCAATACTCTCTCTATGTATAATAAATTTTATGTTTTATATATTTATTTTACATATATAATTGTGTTATAATTAATTATGAAATCGTTTATCATATCTTATGATATAATATTACACTCGATACTTATTTTTAAAAAATCGATTTACGTACATATCTCAATTCTACTATATATGATTAATTTTTTTTTTGAAATCAACTATAAATGATTGATAATATTAACCAACACCTTACTTTCAAAGATGAATATTAAATTCAAAGTAGTAACTCCTAATTACATAAGAATGAAATCAAATTTTCAATGTGTTCAATTGACTAATTAATAAACAATAATTGTGATATTAATATTTAAAATTTTATAAATTAATATCTGATATTTCCTTTTGAAACTTTACATTTCAAGTAATTTTATTACAAAATAAATATTAATGATTCAACTAATTGCCAACATTGATGGTCGTCTTCTTATTAAAAAAAAAAAACCCAATCAACTTGGTTCAAAGAACGTCACCAGTTGTCAAAAAAACAAATTATAATTAACGAAGATTACATTAAAACATTAGCAAAGGCATGGTCTTTGCTCTCGTCTCGGTCTTGTCCTTTCTTAGAAACTGATAAATCTAAACACTCCAAAATTTTGACTTCTTGGTTGCTTCAAGGCCAACAAGATCAGCGGTCAGGGGTTGCTCATACTGCAACTTCACAATCCAGGCCGTTCAACCACTACCGGCAGGGAGTAACACGTCGACAGATACGAGTCCTTATTTAATTAGCTTTCCTTTGACGCTATCTTAGTTGACAATTATACCCATGCATTATAGCCTCATAGAAGCATAATTGCAAACAAAGCGTGGGCACTAAAGAGAATATGATATGAATAGTGTCAAACAAAGGGCGATTCATTTTTCTTTTTAACCCCAGTGAACGGCCACGTGTGGGGAGGACGGCATGGGTGGATGGGTCTCATGTGCAACCGTTGTTTAGCCACCCGACACGACCCCCTCGTGTCATTCCTTGGAAACCTGAAAAGTTTTTAACCCCTCCCCATGTTAACGTGTCCGAGGAAATTATCTTCCCCACGCGCCATTATTCACGCTCCTCTCTCAAGCCAACTTACAAGCCTCACCACTCAACCTAAAATTTCTCAGTTTTAAATTTAAAAAACCAGTGGACTTCATTTCATGATTGCTACTTATTGATCATTTCTTTATTTTCTAACAACCTCAAAAGTAGATTAAATGAAATTTAATGATCATAAAATGATATTCGTTGGAACATTTCTTGGCTGGAAATGGAAACGAAAGTCTTATTGAAATTTTCTGAAAGTGACTTAATTATAAAAGTCAGTAATAAAAATTTCTCTAAATATAAAATCAAGCATTAATAAGCTTACAATATCGTCATATAGGACCTTCGATGGATAGATATATGTAAACTCAATTTTTAGGCACTGAAGTAAGCACAGGATCGCAGGCAATTAGGCCGTGGATTCACGCGCTCAAATGACGGAGATCTCTTTTACGCATATTTCGCCATGCAATCGTGGCGGCGCTAGTATTTAAAAGAAAATGTTGTTTGCCACGGAATTTTCTATTCGATCACGTAAGAGGAAGGGTAAAAAAAATCATTTTTATAATTATATTTTAATATTTTTTATTTTATTGAATTATATTATTTTTAATTTATATGTGAAAATTTATTATTTATTATTACAGAAAAATAATTTTTTAGCGTCATATATTTTAATTTTTTACATGAATAATCGATTTTCACATAAAATTAAAAATATTAAAATATAATTGTCAAAATAATTACTTTTAACATCTCTTTTACAGAAATATATAAATAAAAATTTTTCAGTTATGAGGTCCTTTTTGTCATTATAACGGGTATTAGATTTTCTCGCAGTCTAAGCTCGTCCGCCCCTATATAAATAGGGGCCAGGCTCATTCGCTTTACGCCTCAAAATCAGAAAGCCATCGTCCTTTTACAGTTTTCCGTGTGCTTTGTGTGTACCACCTTCTGTCAGTTCTCACAGGACTAACTAGCTACCCAACGCTATGAGGAGTGACATAGAGAGTGCCTGGGTCATTGCCCTTGCAGCCAAATGCCGAGCTTTTTCTCAAGAAAACATTGCATGGTCGATTTTGATCATCGCTCTTGCCTGGCTAGTTATGACCCTAGTCTACTGGGCTCACTCCGGTGGTCCAGCTTGGGGCAAATATGGGTTCAAAAAGTATTCCTCTCTTTTTGTTGCCAACAAGCGAATTCCAGGGCCTAGAGGGTTGCCTCTAATTGGTAGCATGAACCTCATGGCCAGCTCCCTGTCTCACCACCGGATTGCAGCGGCTGCTGAAATATGCAACGCCAAGAGGCTCATGGCCTTTAGCCTTGGCGATACTCGTGTTATTGTCACATGTAATCCGGATGTAGCAAGAGAGATTCTTAACAGCTCTGTATTTGCTGATCGTCCAGTGAAAGAGTCGGCGTATAGCTTGATGTTCAACAGAGCAATTGGCTTTGCTCCTTACGGGGTTTACTGGCGAACCCTGAGGAGAATAGCGGCTACCCACCTTTTCTGTCCTAAGCAAATCAAAGGTGCAGAGGATCAGAGGCGCGTGATTGCCTCTGAAATGGTCACCCTATTTGCTCACCATAACCAAAGTTTTCGCGTACGCGACGTGCTCAAACGAGCTTCTCTAAACAACATGATGGTTTCAATATTCGGACGAAAATATAGGTTGGATTCCACCAGTGATGAAGTCGAACAACTTCGAGCTCTGGTTGATGAAGGGTACGATTTACTGGGCACATTAAATTGGTCTGACCATCTTCCATGGCTAGCAGATTTTGACCCTCAAAAAATCAGAGTTAGATGCTCGCGGCTTGTACCTAAAGTCAACCGCTTTGTCACCCGAATTCTATCCCAACACAGGGCTCAAACAAACAGGAAAATTCAAGATTTCGTTGACGTTTTACTTTGTCTCCAAGGTGCCGATAAATTATCGGACTCCGATATGATCGCCGTTCTGTGGGTAAGCTATCCAATAGTACTTGTTCTTATATATAATTACTGTTGCTCATATGTTTAATATTTTTTTGTCCAAAAAGGTGCCTTGTTTAAAAATAGAGTTAGTGAAATGAAGTCTACTAAAGGACGAATCAAATAATACTTCTGGTACTGAGCTTGGGGTACTAAATACTGTCAATTGTTTATTGTTAATTTGTTTTCGTGCAGGAAATGATATTCAGGGGAACTGACACCGTTGCAGTCCTGATCGAGTGGATACTTGCCAGGATTGTGCTTCATTCTGATGTTCAATCAAGGGTCCATGATGAGCTTGACAAGGTTGTTGGCAGATCAAGACCCGTCGACGAGTCTGACGTAACCAACATGATTTATCTTCCGGCTGTGATCAAGGAGGTTCTGAGGCTTCATCCACCAGGCCCACTTCTCTCTTGGGCCCGCCTCGCTATCACTGATACAACTATTGATGGGTATCACGTGCCAGAGGGGACCACGGCAATGGTGAACATGTGGGCCATCACAAGGGACCCTAAGGAGTGGGCAGACCCACTTAAATTTATGCCCGATAGATTTGTGACTAAAGAGGGTGAGGTGGAGTTTTCAGTGCTGGGTTCGGACCTTAGGCTGGCTCCATTCGGTTCGGGCAGGCGAACATGCCCGGGAAAGAACTTGGGGTTGACCACCGTTAGCTTCTGGGTTGCATACCTTTTGCACGAGTTCGAATGGCTACCGTCCGATCAGAATACTGTTGACTTATCCGAGGTTCTTAGGCTATCTTGTGAGATGGCCAATCCTTTGAGTGTTAAAGTTCGCCCCAGGCGTAGTTTAAGCCTACCTAAATAAGGTTATTACTGGCTCCGTGTGTTTGCCAAATGGAAAATGAGATTAAGAAAAGCAAAAAAAAAGGAATACTACTAGTAGGAGTTTGATGCAAGGGGTATCTAAACCCTTGATAATGTTGTCTTGTGTGTGTCCCTTGAGTGTCGTACGGTTGATCGGAGACTATGTAATGCAACTTCCCAAGTATCGTGACTCTCTTTCTTCTATCTTCTCCTTTTTATTGCACAGTAAATCCTTTATTTTTTTACTAGTAGTCTACTTTATTGAATGATTATTATTAATGGGATTTTTTTAACAGTACAATTTTCATTCAAAGTTGAAATCATAATCAATATATTATGATGAACCAGTAACATAATAAATTAATAAATATAAATATTAATAACAAACAAATTAAACTCAATCTCATATTTTGTAACACTCGAATATGAAATTTCAAAATTTCATAACCTCTTTCTTTATTATTAATGGTGTTTTTTTTTGCATGATTTAGACTTTGATTATATTTTATACACTAACACTAGATAGCAGTTATATACTTTTTTTAAACAAGTTGTTATCTTATTAATTACCAAAATTAAAAAATATGTAAATTCTTAAAAATTAATTAAAGGTTGTACTAATATTTATTTTAGGGATCTGCATATTTTTAATATTACTTTATTAATAAAATGAGATTTTATAGTTGACTAATAATATATAATTGTTATGATTAGTGCATTAAATATAAATTCTTATATTTTAGACAGTTATTTATGCCTAAACATTTGCAATCGCCAATCTACAATCTTTCCTGGAACACGGCTAAGATATGCATACATCAACGTAGCAGGAAAGTTGAAACTAATTACTGAAAGAATATTTATTGCGGGTGCCGACAGTTTATATAATTTGTTGATAAACTCTTAAATTCACTTATCAAATCTAATTTCTTATAACTTTAAGTAAAAAAGAATTACATTTGTTGTGCGTATTAGTGTAGTACGTGCTATATAACTGCTAAGGATTAAAATTTGATAAACTTCATGGTCAATGGCTAAGCTCTTGTCTAATTTCACAAGCAAATATACGTTAACAATGTTAAAACCATTTAATTACTCAAAAAAGCCAGCATGTGCTAATAATTATACATTACTGGTAGTTTCAGTATATTGATTTGAATGTTTCAACACTTGACATTGATATCTGAAAATCTTAAGAAATAATAATGAAATATTAAGGAATCATATCTAATATATATTAAGGAATCATATCTAATATATATATATATATATATATATATATATATATATATATATTTATATAATATTTCAAAGAACAAAAGTAACACGTGTCATTACCTTATTAACTTTCAATTTTTATTTTCTTTTTAAACTATTTTTTAACTAATCTAACATATATTATAAAATAGAAAACATACACACATGGATAATTTTGCTGACATGAAAGCTTATGCGTCTATTTTACTTTAATGACACATAAGCCATATAATAAACATCATTTTTTTCTTTTTATTTTTTTAATAACAGTCTTTTCAATTTCTCAAAGAGCAGTTAAATATCAGTTTTTATATATTGGTGGTGTATGTGAATATTGGGCACCATAATCATCATGCCTTTATCCAGATAAACTGCCAAGACAGTTTTTAAGATGAAAACTACCGTGGCTAGTTTCCCATCAATCAGTTTTGCCCTCATTGCCAGTACACCTTCCTCGTTCCCTCCCTATTTCTTACCTAAGCTGCCTTCCACCCAAAGCCCAAAAATTTCATATTCAATTAAATCAAAAACCTCATCGACAAATCACATATCAGATGCTTCCATTTTGCCTATGAGTTTGGCTACGATAGCGATGGGATTTGGCGACAATGTTGGTACTTCTTACCTTAGTTCCTTTCTCTCCATCTAAGATTCCAATCTTTTTTTGGCATTCAATTCCTATTTTCTTTGTCTGTGCATGGATCTATTCTAGAAGTTGCTTAACTTAATGTAAATGATTTTTGTTTTACATTTGTCTAATTTGATATTATCTGTCTGAAAATTGTTTCTCTTCAGTTATTTTAAGAATTTTATTTGCTGTCAAAGGTTCATTGAAGTTTCTGTTTTGCAACTTGTGATGCTAATAAACATTGTTGATTGTAATTTGTTTTGCAGATTATACGACTTTTCATCTATATTAAGTAGAACGATAGGATTCAAGTTCGGTATTTACAACACTTTTTTTATGATTGTATGTTGGTTGTTGACGTAAAATTGATGATTTCATTGTAGTTTTTGCTATTGACTTTATTCCAATGTTTCTGTAATGTTTATATTCAATATTTACTGTATTATGATTTGCTTAGGGTGAAAAATAAATTTGAGGTCCAATTATATTCCTTTGACTAACTTCAATTTCTTATGGTACTTATTTTTATCTTTTTCTTACTTACAAAATCCATTTTTCTCTGTCAGTTTTTGTTATGCATCTTCTAAAATTTTTATATAAAAACTTCTTACATGTATTTTACAATTGAGATAAGAGGAATTGAAACAAAAACAATTATTATAAATTGAGTTGAGAGATTTTATTATAAAAAGTTGTGAGAAATAGTATTGGATGGGGTTGATGCTACAATTAGTTTTGTGCACTTTTAAGTGGAAAACATATGCTTCTCAATCTAGGCCTCTGCTAATTATTCCAGCTAAATCTGATATTTTACAATGTCTTCAGGATAATATGTTTACTAATGTGGTTACTTCAATTCATTGAGCCATAGCAGATAAGACTCAACATGCTTTCCATAAGCTCAGCAATAGTACAATCTAGATCCAACCTATGTATTTGACGGTATGTATGTTTTAACTTTACTTTACTTTATGTAGAAATTTGAATCATGACTTCTGCTCATCTTCTATGTTTAATGTCTGTTACCTGCTTATTTTAAGTTTATCAACCATTTTTACAACTTATGATTGTCATGTTTGATAAAATGTCTCCTCGATACCATTGCTTTGTTGAGGTGTAAGATGCCTTTATAATTTGTTTATTGTAAGGGATTAATAAAATCTCTTCCAACTTCTGTATACATATATGTGTGTGTGTGTGTGTATAATTGCAACATACATATATAAGTGTGTATAATTGCACGCGCGCATGTGTGTGCTATCTCATTCATCTGTTCAAGGCGATAAGTAGTTTCAAGCACAGGTACGAGAGCTTAAGCTATATGAAAGCTTCTTCTCATTTTTTTATCAAACTAATTAAGATTCTCTTTTTTTTTTTGTATAGGTTAAACTTCATCTTAGAGTTCATCACATAAACTTGACAAGCCTTATTGATTGTTGCAATGGAAGTACCAATTTGGGGCTAATATATGTGTACATGGTTGAAGGAAACTTAGTAGGGCATCTGTCAAGTTTGGGTACACTATGCTCCATATTCCGATTCAATAAATTCAATTTCTATAAAGGAAAAATCACTTTCTACAGTGTTTCTTTTAGGAAAGTCTCTCGTATCGATACATACGTTGTTGGAGAAGTAAACGATGTAATGGATGCCAAAAACTAATATTTAGTCAATACAAACTCATTCAGTGCTAATTTCTCTATTTGTTTAGCTATAAATTAGAAAGGTGCTATAAGGTCTGGTTACCTATATGCATAGTCGATTACTAGTAGATTGGTTTGGTTAACTTAAGAGGCCAAATGACTAATGTATACTATTCTGTTATAAGTTTAGATAACATCAATAGCATTAAACATGTGACAAAGATCAAAACTAGGACATATGAGAATATATGTAATATTAACCTATCTTGACTCAGATGGAGCTTGAAAGATTCTTTTCCTTCTCTAATATAGTTGATCAATATTTGCATTCCAATATATTTCCTCGTCAGTTAAATTATTCATAGCTAGTTTAAATATCTTGCTAACTAACTATCAATTTCTCTTGGTAAGAAGATGAGAAATGCACAAAATCTTATTAAACGAAAACATAGAAGCCAAATTAGCTAATTTTAATGTTTCCAGTTCAAGGTGGCAGTTTGTAGGAACCCCTGGGTACCTTGACCCTAATTAAGTAGTACATGCGCTCTTGGAAAAACTATTGCTTTTGGAATTCAACATTGTTTTGTTGCAATGATCTTTGTAATCAAACCAAGTTAGTTTTATATTTGTTATATCTATCAATGTTTAACTTATAATCAATGACATTGTTTTTCTCTTGACACTGTTCAGCTCATGTTTCTTGCTTTTTCATTGTTCTTTTATGATTCCTATGTGTGTTTAGAGGAAAAAAAATACGTTGCACTCCCTAATAAATTATGTCTTTGCGGTGTCAATGTTCAGATTTATTTTGTTCTCGGGGCAAAGCGCGGGTGTCAATGTAGCATATATATTTCAAAAAACAGTAATGACACATGTCATTACCTCGTTAACTTTTCATTTTTATTCTCTTTTAAACTATCTATTTTAAACTAATTAATCTTTATTAAATTATTTATTTTAAAAAAACTTAACATTTTTCAGATAGTTGTTATTCAAATTTTCAACATTATTTACTTATTTTATCAAATTATCTACTAATTATCTATTTTAAACAAATTATTATTCTTTAAATTTTGTTATTCAAATCTTTATCAAATTATCTATTTTAAATAATAATATGTATTTTAAATAACTTAATATTTTTCAAATATTTGTTATTCAAAATTTAAACATTATTTACTTTTTTTTGGTGCTATCAAACATTATTTACTTATCCTATCAAATTATCTACTAATTATCTATTTTAAACAAATTAATAAATTAAATTAATAAATCAGAATAGTGAACTCCTTAATTTTCAACAACCTAATTTATATTTGAAATGTGGTTTACGATTGAAATTAGTGATCAACAGTTCAAGTTCAACGGTTGAAAGTGGTGGACACTAACAATACATTGAAAAAAGTAAGTTGACAAAAAAAAAGAAAAATTAATTGAAATTAATTATATTCCAGAAAACGGTAGTGACACGTATCATTTCCTCATTAACTTTTCATTTTTATTTTTAGTTTTTTAATGATCCATACCAACTTCTATTCTCAATTTTTAATGCTCCATAACTGTCAATTCAAATCTCTACCAAACTGGTATTAATATTCAAATTTTAACCATGATCTAATTATCTATTTTAAACTAATTAATCATTATTAAATTATCTATTTTAAATAACTTAATATTTTTCATATATTTATTATTCAAATTTTAAACATTATTTACTTATTCTATCAAATTATCTACCTAATTATCTATTTTAAATAAATAAATATTCTTTAAACTTTGTTATTCAAATCTTTATCAAATTATCTATTTTAAATAACTTAATATTTTTCAAATATTTGTTATTCAAATTTTAAACATTATTCACTTATTCTATCAAATTATCTACTAATTATTTATTTTAAACAAATTAATAAATTAATTTAATAAATCAGAATAATAAGCTCCTTAATTTTCAACAACCTAATCTGTATTTGAAACGTGGTTTACGGTTAAAGTTATTGATCAACAATTAAAGTTCAATGATTGGAAGTGATAGAAACTGACAATACATTGAAAAAAAAGTAAGTTGACAAAAAAATTAATTGAAATTAATAAAGTAAATAATAAATTAAACATTCTAAATTCTACATTATCTAATTAATTTAAATAAAATTTTATCTAAATAATTTGATTAGTATTTTCTAAAAAAAATTATCACAAACCTCTATTTTAGAAACCAATTCATAACCCTCATAGTAATGAATAGATTCATTTTATTTACTTAGTTATAATTGGAACCATTTTACCATGTGTTTGTATGGCTACATATAAATGATAAAGTATCAAAAACAATGAGGATTGACTTGAACACATAAATAATTAAAGAGTTTGTATATGATGCACTGACAGTATATAGTTTCTATACACTGTCAATGCATCAGAGGTTGACACCTCCTCATCAATAAGCCCTTATTGGCAAATTAAAAAAATTTATTTATATTTGCATATAAGGGCTTGTTGATGAGGTGTCAACTTCTAGTGCATTGACAGTGTATAGAAACTATACACTGTCAGTGCATCATATATAAATCCATAATTAAATAATATTAATTTATTTGTCAATACATTTTAAAATAAATAAAATTAAGAGTTTGTATATGATGCACTGACAGTGTATAGATTCTATACACTGTCAATGCATCATAGGTTGACACCTCATCAATAAGCCCTTATGGGCAAATTAAAAAAATTTATTTATACTTACATATAAGGACCTATTGATGAGGTGTCAACCTCTGGTGCATTAACAGTGTGTAGAAACTATACAATGTCAATGCATCATATATAAATCCTAAAATTAATATGTGCATCGCACATGAAACCACTAATTGATATAAATTACAATATTATTGCTTCTATGGGCTATGGCTCATGTAATCTTGAGTCTATAATTCGGAGAATCTCAATAAAATCTACCCATATAATTAATATGAAAATTGTTACTTGCAAGAACAGAATGTCAAGACATCACAAAAGACAACAGAATTTGGAGTCAATGTCATCGGAGAATAAATTATAACGAGTTAACATAATATTCTTTGTGAAACTTGTTTTATTTGCAAAAGCTCTGAATTGCATTTTCGAAATCGACCCTGAAAAAAAAAGCTGAGAAAAAGCAAGTTGAAGCTACCTGAGGCTATGTGGCTCTGTTTAGGCCATTTTCTTGTAATATTATCCTATTTTTCACGAAAAAGATAATTACGTAATATAATTAGAAAAGAGGTGACCGTTTCTCAGATTACACAATTGTCCTCATTGTCGATTGAAAATCTGAACAAATCCAATACCGACTACGTCGTTATAAAATCTTGACGTATGGTATCGAAATATACCATTTTTGTATGAACGTTTTGTGCAGCTCTGTGTATTCTATTTTTCGCTTTCAGATTTCTTCTATCACATGTCTTCATCAGTTCATCTGACCCTTTCTTTTCCTTTTGTTTCTTCGTAGCATTAATTAACAATAAATATTAAATACTAGCATGGCATTTGATTTAGCGTGACACAAAAACAGAGAGAAGTCATAGTTGAACATATATATCAGAAAATTAATACATGCAAGTACTGTTTTTTCCTTGGCTGGGCAAACATTTGAAAGAAAGAAAGCCGGTTTTTGCAGAAATTTCACGGGTCTTTCTTGTCAGGTGCCCTGGAAGGAAGGTTGGTGGAGCATTGATAAGTCTCAGATTCTTAAAATATAAAACTTGAAGTTGAAAATGAGCGCCCGAGAGACAAGAGCTTACCTCAGACAGCAGCTGTATTCAACAAACCCTTTGGCTATTTCTGGGATTAAATTCCAACAGACCTGAGACAAGTTGTCGATGAGCATCAACGGTGTAATGTAATCCAGCTTGCTAAAACCAGCACGTATTTGCACTTCCTGCTCTCTGGTAAGAATCCAAAACAATAAATATCATGTTCCAACTTTTTAGGAAAGAAGATGAACATGGAAATCGACATTTATAATCCATCATCGGATGAACCATTGATGTTTGTTGTTTGTCCCTCGTTTTCTCTTTTTCTTCCTTTTCTTTTTAATCTTAATAAATAAGAGGTTTTGGAAATGATTTATAACTTGGTTAGATCGTTTGGTATTTACAAGTTACTATTTAACTTGGAAATCATCACTCGAGTTGAGAAACATGAAAGCTAGGATATAAAATAATCCATAAACAATATATCTTCAATTTCTTTTCAATATTCAATTTTTTTATTTGGAATTCTGGATCCGCTCCAATTTCCAGTGGGTGCCCCTGACCCTAAAAGGGGCTTTCTCAGTACTACATACATGCCCAAAGTTTGGACCACAACAAAATCATTCCCCATTTAACTACTTGATAGGACAGGACGGAGAGGCCAGATTAGAATTCTTTATTTAGTTGAAAATATAGAAGGAAAAAAATTTTATATCGTGTGATGAATGCATGATTTAGTGTGTACATATACTTAAATTATCAATTAGCCCCCTAATTTTTCTTTTGATTACAAAACCGCTTTGAAATACTACTGTATAAATATGATTGCCAATTAATCAATGCATTATATTCTTTAATTTTTAGACTATAATATGAAAAATGACCAAGTCAAACATAATGATGCCATCTAAAATTTGCTATTTTTGTGCTTCACTTATTAACATTAATCTAGTGAACAAATTAACGTAGATTGGGATACATGGCAGATTAGAAATATAAGTAAGTTTTGAAGTATTTGTATAATTACTAGATGAACTCTTATGATTAAGATCCCTTGTATTAGCGGCGGACGTCAAAATCAACCGTCTCAAATTACAACGGTATTGTTTGACTTTATAATAAAACAAACTCTAGCTCGAGTTACTGTGATAATAACGAATAAACATTGACAAGAAGCTATTACATGAAAGAGTACAAGTGTTCAAATGACAAACTGTTGAGTCAAAAACATGATTAAAATTTGTTGATTACAATATGGCTATTACATCAGCAGCTTAAAGGCTACGGCCATGGGGCTTGGTGAAGCAGTTAATGGGTTGAATAATGAAATTGTCTCCTTTTCATCCTTGTTTCTTGTGAATAAAATTTTTCCTAAAACTTTGCCAGAAAACATTTGAATATAGCAGATAGCTCTGCCTGCATCACATCATCCTACTCAGTTTTCTTGACTGCTTGCAAGGTGAAAAGATCATCTTTCTCGACAGAGCAAATACGTAATGAAATTTAAAATACCCATCTTATTATGACTATGTTGGAATCATTTCTATAAGAGGAGAGAAATTAATATCAGTCTGATGACAACTGTTTGGCCTTTTTCAGATCGTCCAGAGCGAAATATTATACCAAAATTACAGGGCAACTGGACAAGCCAGAGAGAAAAGTGGGGCATGCCGCATGCATCATCTTTGCGTGTCTAACCTTGGTCCTTTCAGCTCAGTCGCCAGGGGCTCATGAATTTTTCTTTTGCCTTTAGGGGGTCAGATGGGATACTCAAAACTGAGGAAAACGCCGACAATAAAAGTAAGTTCAACAACAAAATCTTATGTGTACAACCCTGATAAGTTGTTGTCGCCCATTTGGATCGTGGGCGTGGCAATTAAGACGGTTGCGAAGAACATATGGAGCCAATGACAGCGATTTGATAAATAACTCAAACCTTTCTCTTGATGAGCCTGAAAAAGACTACCCACCGGTTTCAATAAGCTAATTAACAATGCGAAAGTTAGCGTCAACCATAGCCGCAAGACCCCTCGCCAACCACTTCCCGTGCGCTGTATCTTTAGACGCAGACTGTGACCAAGGAAGAAATCCAAGAACTACAAACAAAACACCATGACTTCCCCTTGTTTTGATAAGGAACAATTCAGCTTCACGAGGAAATGAGATTAATTCCGGTCTTGTTCATGTCCACCTCAATCTCTTTAATTAATCTGAATTCCCCACTGGTTAATCATGATTACTAGTTTTTTTTCCCTGTTCTTTTCTTTGCTGATAAGTTACAAGGATTGATCTGATAACGGGATACTTTATTTTAAGTTCCTAAGGCCACTTAGAGTGTTGAAACTGAATTGAGATTTAACAATAATAATTTAATTTAATATTTTCTTTTCTTTCTAGTTGCTTTGTCAACTGCTTTTGGTATTTAGTGATCTGTTTGAGCAGCAGCCTAATATCTTAGTAATTATAGATTATGTCACCTATTACACCAATCGGTCCTATACCAAGTATATATATAAAGTTGTATATAGGAGACAGAGAGATTGAGGAATTATGTCGGGCTGGACAACAAAGGAAATAATGAATTATTCATCATTTGTTATATATCGAATTATTTGTTTACGGACGATGTGATTGCTAGAAAAACCCTAACAAAACAAGGTTTTGGCCATGATGAAATCATGTAGTTTATGGGATTTGTAAAATTCACTGTACTCCCTCTGAGATTTATTTGCAATAATAGTGCTATAGTACTTTAAGAGGAAAAAGGTGAGGCCATCACATCATTAACCTAATCGAGCAGACTTATCATTATTTAGTCGATATGAACATTAATTGTGCTAATCAGCTGGTTTGCTAAGAGAGTTTACGTAGGCATGGATTATCCTGGGCTTTCCCATCTGTCTAGTTGGTGAAATTGCTTCTTCACAACATCTAATCCATCTGCCAATTAGAGAGTGCAACATATCCCAGAAATCTCGCAGATTAATTGGTCAAATAATGCAAACTAACAACTAAGATATTGTTCAATCGTCGGCTTTGCAATTCACAGCAAACGAAGCTAAATTCTATATAGATTAACTATGAATAAAGTATGTGAAAAAAGGGATAGTTTTAGACTAATCAAAACCTGAGGGAGAGAGAGATTCTTTCAGCATAACTTTGATATAATTAACATGTTTGATTCCTTTCTTCTGCAATTAACTTTCAGTCATCAGAATATACAAAAAACTTGTGTCCCAAACCACAGTTTTCATTAACTTTCCATTCCCCCAATCCTTTGCAGTTTGACCCCATTAGTTGACAGGTACAGACTATTGCAGTTTGCATTCTTTATTGCCCATGTGACTTGCCCTAGTTATTTTGTTTGTTTTCTACCAGTCATAAATAATTGTGGAAGAGGAGAAATAATTGGTGTTTACTGTTTTCATAATTTATCCATCTTTTGCCAGTGTAATCAATGTCTTTATTCTATTTGTATATCTACTTATCCAGAAAAAGAACAGACACAGATTTGGACCTTTTGCTTATTTGAGAGATTAGCTAGATTAACATTAATTTTAATTAATCCCTATTGAAAAGTTTAATTAGAGCACCTATCTCGTATAAAATACTAATACTTTTCAAATTCCTTTTCTGATTAATTCATTGTTCTTTTCAAATTCTAAATCTTCCCTCAACCTATCTCTTGTTCTTGAGGAATATCTATTAAAAGCTGCAAATATCTTTCCTTCAACCCATAGTCCTTTTCTATGTCGTTTACTTGTTTGAGAATATCTTTCGTTTCCTGGCATTTGTTAAATGCTTTAATTTCCTTCTTCGGCTCGTGTTGTTCTAGTAGCATGTCTAGGATTTTCAATCGTAGGTACAGGAAACCAACGATATCGATCCATGGATTGGGCCAGTATTGCAGACTTTAAGCATAACAAGGCTTGGCCTGTCTCATAAACAAGCTGTCCTCTTAAGCTAAAAAGTTGCCAGATCAGGATCTTCCAGCAGAATAATTCATTATCCGAATTGATTATAATTAGAAGATGAAACATGTATGAATATTTTTTTTCAGGGAACCGCACACCATAGATTTTTGTTCCTCCATCAATGATATGTCCACATTAACATGTCGTCATGTTATTATTGATATTGTATTACTGATACCCAGTCCAGTTATGGCTGTCTCAACCAAACCTGAAACTTGTGTGCCATTTGTCAGGAAGTACCGTATCATTTTCAGTCGAAGGTGATATAAGAGTGTAGCCCTAGTACTCGAAGATTGTGTAGGAGACGTCTCGGGCTAGCAATGCCCCCGGATGAACCAAGATACTGACACAGACACACCCCTATATATATATATATATATATATATATATATATATATATGTGTGTGTGTGTGTGTGTTTGAGAGAGTGGGCAATCTGAACAGGTAGAAGTAAATATACGACGGAAGTTCTTCAAGCATTGTGATTAACGAAACTCACAAATAAACAAGAGAGAAAAAATAATTATACGTAAACAATACTTTGATTTATGTAGTTCGATAACTTATTTACATTAATTGTCGTAGTAGGTTTTTTTTATTAATTTTCTAAAACCAATTTACAAAAAAAATTATTATATATTTATAAATATATTCAAGTTAAGCAACTTAAACTAACTAAACTTCATTAAGCCTATATATTTAACCTTTGCAATATACTAATTCTGCATAGGTATCATTGAATTGGGCTTTATCATGTCCATTCAGGAATGTGGTATATTTTGCTTCGGATAAGACTGAGTTACTAATCTCTGCGAAGGGGTGCCGAATGCTGATTCGTGGTTAATACTGATGCGGATGGGAAAGCCTATACATCCAAACAAGAAAATCCCCGCACGAAACATAAAACGAAGCAGCAGCTTTCATGGTGCAAAAAAATTGTGGCCGTGCGGAATTGGGGTAGTTGTAGAACATGAGACTGAGGCAGTACTTCATGAGGGCATGCTTTTTGTCGGTTTCGGCGGGTATCACCTGAGGCAGCTATCGAAGTGATGAACAATACAAGAGTATCTCTGCAAGTATCAAAGAGAGGAAGAGCATGCATTGCAATTTCCCAGCAATAGCAGGGAGCTCTGGTTGGAAGTGGAAGTCGTAAAATTTCCAAGCAAAAGATACCTGACAGAGTGATGAGTTCACAGAAGGATACAAACGGACCTATCCGGTGATGAATGGATTAGCGAGACTAAATCATCCATCACGTTTGCTCTTCTCCCTGTTTTAGAACTTAAAGGATCTAAAACAATAGCAAGAGATTGGGAATGAGAATGTCTTGGCAAGCCGTTATTATTAGTATGATTATTACAACAATGTCAAATTTCACCAAGCTTAGCTTACACAGAGCTAGTGGGCTATTTTTAAATGTTCCGTAATGGGACAAGTACGCAATCTAATCTCCGGTTTTTTCTTTTTTTCCAAGGAATTGCAGACCAAATGCAAAGCCTAAGATCAACAGGGGTACCAGGAACTGCAATATCTTAATCAGAAATCCAGGCTCATCGTGTTTATGAGTTACTGATGATGTCTGTGTTCTGAACTTCTTCCCTACAGGAACCGTGGAGCTGTCAACCTCACCAATGTAGTATTTTTTCATCATCTCTTTTGCATCATCACTGTGACCAACATCTTCAAAATCCTCAGTAGCATCTTTTCCTGCGTAATTAGTCATTCACATTGGTACCAAAATCAATAAGATGAAAGAACCTAGTCTAAAGAAATACAATGTGCTAGAATTGTCGGCAGATAGCACTGATATCATCTTTACCGCTAGCAGCAAGCAAGACTTCATCTCCTCCAGGATGCTCCTCCAAGAATGGGGTTACATCATACACCTAATAAGATAGAATGAAAAGAGAATAGGCAAGGTAAGTGGACAATCAAGTCAATGGCTTTCATCACTCGTGACAAAGTTAAAATTGACTTCGTCCTATTAATTCAGATAAAATTATCCGATGTGAACAGCCAACAAAAACTACAACTCTATCTCGCAAATCACATGCCATGAAAATGCCAGTAATCTATGTTAAGATTATCCCTTTTTTTTCTAATTCATATGAAGGTATTGGAGAAAGAGGAATCAAACCCTGGATCTAATCTTTAACAACAGCTAATCTTGTTTTATTATTGTTTCTGAGAGGAAGATTAGGACTTTAATACTGACAATCTATTCAGCAGGTAAAAGGTCCAGCAAGAGATCGGAAGAACATCAATAATTTTGTCATGATTTTACAATGACCCTTTCTAGGACATCAATTTTCGATTTCATCAAAGATAAATCTTCTACTCAAAACAAAGTTTAATTAGTTGATTTTGGCAAAAGTTTGTCCAGCAAAGGATTCCATGATGAATTAAATATTTACAAATTTTAATATAAGTCAATAAATCTCCATCTCTCCTCCATCTTCAGTTTTATCCAAAAGTAGATACAAAGATCGGAAACAAGATAAAAAAGGCAACTTGCTTGCCTCTAAAAATTCAAATCAAAAGGGAAAAATCCGATCTTTCCATAATAACAAAGAGAACATTCAACATAGTTCCCAGTTAAGCTATAAAACTTAAATCAAGTAGAAAACCAACAAAAAGGTCAAAACCCAAATCATATTTACAAAGAAAATTCTAACCTTTCCAGAGATCAAAAGCCAACAATCATTCCTTTCTTTGCGCTTTGCCACGTCTTCATAAACAAAAACCTTCTGTCCTGAACCCATTTCTTCAACTACAGACAAGAAAAAAAATTCAGGAAAGCAAAGAAAACTTCACAGTTAGAATTAAACAGCAGAGTGATTAAAAGAAACTAAAATTTAGGAGAAAGAGTGTAGAGATGGATTCTCTTACATGTTGGGTGGAAGTCAAAGGAATGGAAATGGGGATTTGGGAAAAGTTCGGGACGGTTGTCTTGTCAGTGTGAGGATTTATCTTGGCAACAATAGTACCATTCAGACACAGACACGTGTCTCATATATTCCATTAATAGTCGCCCATGTGAAACATCCTTGATTTGTCTATCTGTATCACACTTGATCTGAGCTCAACACGTGGTCTTAACACTCTGACGCTGCAACCTTTTTTATTTTTAATTTTTTCAATGAACTCAAATTACAATTATTATATTTTTATTTTAATAATTTAACTATTAAACTCGAATCGAATCTGAGATCGAGATTTACGAGATACTAAAAATGATTATTATAACCTAAAGAAAATTTTTAAATGTACTTATTTTTTATATTTTTTTACATTGAATAGTAATTCAAGCAAAATAAGGTGTAAAAAAAAATTGAATGCATTTAGAATTTTTCCAACTTAAATCTGATGCAGGCGAACTGTGATTGTCCAGAAAATAAGAAGAGAAGAGAAAGAATAGAGAAGAAAGATACAGTTATAGAAACGAGAGAAAGAGACAATTTGTTAAATTTTGTTGTGAATATTCTTCTTGTTTGTTCTATTACATTCTTGGCTATATATAGCTCTCAGTACACGATATTAGCCCCTCTTAACAACTAGCTAATTTGCTAATTAAACGACTGCGTTTCTAACTTCATTACTTTTGACCTGTAACAAAATCATGCCTAAGTTTATTTTTCATCTGTTATTCTCTAACTATGAAAATAATACATTTAACCTAAGTTTAAGTATTTTAATTTTTTAACCAAATCTAGAACAAAGAAAATGACATAATTGACAAATGAATTTAGGGCGGCGGTCTTGCCGAAGAAATTAAATGTTTAAATCAGTATTAATTTGAAATGGATTTTGGGTTGAAATTTGAGTCGTTCTTAATGCTAAATTTTGAATAATAAGACATAGTTTTTCGGTCAAAAAGCTGATTTACATTCCAAATAAGAAAATTCTTAAAATGATGATTTTGTATGTCAACTACAATTTTTATGGGTAAAATAATTTTATTACCTTTGTGGGCAATTTTACGGTAAGCTAAAAAATTTTTATTTTGTTGTAATATCAACATACCTTCAAATTTTTGTATAAATTTAATATAAACTCTTTATGTTTTATTACATGTAGATCAGTTCATAAAATTTTTATTTCAATCTAAATAAACTTCAAGCCCTTCAAACTCATTCAATTAAGTTATAATCTATTAAATGACAATGACATTAACTACCGTTTGAACATTTTGCATGGTAGCTGACACTGATAGTTTTGTGGGTAGCCAAGTAGCATGCCATGTGCATAATACAAAAAGAAATTAGTGTCATTTAACAAATTTAGATTTAATTACATGATTTTAAAATGTTAAAAGTTTATTTACAATAAAATAAAAATTTATGCACTTATTAACTTGCAATAAAATATTAAATATTTATATTCATTTTTTGCAAAAAGTTAAAAGTATATTTAACTATTAAGTTATTATTTTATGAATATCTTTTTGGACATTTTAAAACACAATACCACTTTTTCTCAATAATGTCAAATAGCTTTTTTTTTATTTATAATAAACACATAAAATATTTAAACTATATTTTTCTCGTCACACTTTTAAATATATTTTTTCAACTCAAGCATTTTCCACCGCGATAATAATGCTAAATTAAATAAAAAAAGTTATATCTTTTAATTATTTTTCTACTCATTTATGCATTAGAATAAATAAATGTAGGTTAGGCAATACCTAATGGCACACATGTTTGGAAATGTCATCACTAAGATGTTAAGCAAAAGTATATTTATGTTTGCAAAATGTTCAGGCACTTTCGCTTGTTTATTATTTACATATGAAAAGAAAAAGAAATTACAGAAAAAGGTTCAGTTGGGCCCTTCTCACCACCAACTCACTGACTTCGAGTGGCCCGAAAATGGTGAGTCTAAAGCGGGTCATTCCTTGGCCTAGGTTCGATCACGGGCTCTATGAAGTGTCTTAAGTTAAAGAGTCCAAACTCTAATGGACTGATCCATTATGGACACACTTGCAGAGCAGGATTTTCGTACTTCAACCGGAAAGTACTACTTAATGCCACATTCTATGGATTGGAAGTTCAGTTTTCTGTTCCAAGAAACAGAATTTCTGGTAATTCACAATATACTCTTGTGTGACAGAAGAAATGTGCTGAAAGTGAGTGAGCTATATAAAGTACGATCACATTAGAAACTTTTTACCAATCAGTTTATCTTATTTGAAAGAGTACATTCCCATAAGAGATTAGCATTATCAGTGATCGTTCAAGATCTTGTCTTAAAAATATTAATATGTCAGACACTACTGTTCTGGGTGTTGGATGGAATGCAGGTCAAGCGTAGGGTTATCCATTATCAGGAACCCCCAGTATCAGGCCATCAACATCAACGGGAAGAAGAAACCTTCGCCATAGGCATCCTGTAGAGATGAGCTCAGGTGGCTGAACAATCATTAGACTATCATTACTTTTATGCAATATTCCGGTTACGGTGACAGTGCTGCCTTCCTGTACATACCTGCCAAAACTCATTCAAATCTGCAGCGTGTAAGTGTTAAGTAAGCATGGCCAAAAGCAGAAGGAAATTTGAGCTTCTGGTCATATAAGCGGGTTACCCTTCTTCCACTTGTAGTAGACGAGCTTCTGCAGAAAGGTTCCTGTCTCTTAACCAATTGCTCAGGTGAGGAGATAGTATTCTGCATTGTTTTGTAGTAGTGACAAGTTTACTCTCAACGATCAAAGGGATAACTTTACAACCAGAACCGGCTTTTACCATAGCTCTAATACCAGACTTCCGATCAGTTATATAGAAGTCTGTAGAAAACCTCTGTAATGAAATATGGTCAAGCAAAATAAAGTAAGAAAGCTGTAAAAACTTTTCTATCTCCAATAAACACCATATTTTCCAGAGTCAGATGAAGAAACTAACAGGCAGAGAATACAGATTGGCTTGAAACAACAATCCAGATGTTTGGCAGGTTAACCACATGTGTAAGGATTTGGCATATAACATATAATCAACCAGAAAGGGTTTGCCATTTTTCACATCCAGCTATCAAAATTAGGGTTCACTCGTGTTTCTTCCAAAATTCTGCATGAGATGTCTTCGGCAATATAAAGAATTGTAGAACCTCTTGAAATGTTAACACGCTAAAGAGTAAAGACTGAATGAACAACAACATTGCAACAGATGTTACATCAATCATGTAGTAGTTAAATTTTCAGTCACGCTTTTGAAATATTGAGGAATCAATCAGGCGAAATAACAGAAAGAAATACTACTATAGTAGCACTTGTGTCATGCCTAGCCTTTAGGAATTGACAACAGGAAAGGAGACAACCATAAAATTTAAAAATATCAGCGTGAGATCCTTAGTTCTAGAAGGTAAAGTAATTTACAGAGAAGACAAGTTGTTTGATTGGCTTAACATGTTAGGAAAAGAAACTAGGGAATGTTGAAGGTGAAGAATAAAGCTGCTTTATACTAATTATTAATAACAAGAATAGAATTCTGAATGAACAGATGTTATTTGTGGGTAGATGCAGGTGATTTTGGGTTCACCAAGTTTTCCCATCTCATAATTTTTCTAGATATTTCGAGAAGAGCTCCATAAAAATCATTATGATCTAAATTAATGGTCATCTGGCCTCAACCCTACAGAAACTCGCTCTTATAGACACTTCTTGTCATGGATTTGAATAAAATATTTAAGCACCACATACAAGACGACTTATAGCACACGTTTAACTATTACCTCTAAAGGGGGTTATCTGATGTCTGTTATAACTAGGTGATCTTAAAATATACTGCAGTTAATCATTGACTTCCAAGGTAATAAAAAAGAAAAAGTCAGTCCCCAAATTTAGCTGCATTTTATGATTCAGACTATAAGCAGAAGAAATCAACACAAAATCGGGAAAACTGGAAAAAGGATGTAGAAAAGATAGTAGTGAGGCAGTCAAGTGCATCGCAATAGATGATTTCTCAAAATATGAAGTGGTAATAATGGGAACCAAAACTGAACTGGTAAAATGAAGAAACTTTGTCTACCAAACTTCAAACGGCAGTTGCAACAATTACTGGGCATAAAAGAGAATAGCAGATGAGGCTGATTAAAAATACAGTCACAAGTGTCTAACCAAAGATACCGTTGTCATTAGAACGTAATGTCAAAATGGAACGATGAAGTTAATGGAGGTTGGCAGGAATTGACTAAAGAGCATTATGCATAATTGGGTACTAATTTAGAAACCGTGTAGCAACAAACAAGCAGAGAAATTGGTTAAATGTCATCAGTTCGATCCTAGATATAATCTAGCACAATGAACCAATGAAACAAAACGGCATTCTTCAATTCCAATTCAATAACAAGTACATGTTGTTAGACTTAATGGCTGACAGAAGTCCACTACTTCAGCGAATTGGCTTACATACCTCACAATATGCTAGGTTCCATTGAAACCAAGATCTATTAACATTAACCGGCTTCAGACCAAACTGCCCGTATTCATACAAAAGAGTAGATGCATAGATACATCTGGCAACCCTTTCATATGAAGTTTCTAAAGAGAGACTCCCACATGATGCAACCTGAAATTATCAACAAGAAAAGAGAAAAAAGAAAAAGTGAAGGTAAATAATAATTGTTGAACAAACAGGTCCGAGTCACGGTCAGACGGATTGATATAAAAAGTGCAATACTCATTTTGAACTCTAACACCATCAAGCATATCAATGCATTCTCATGAAGCTCTAATTATAACATATTCAAAAGGGGAAAAGGAAACTATTTTCCTTTAAAAAAAAGAGAGATTGAGAATCCGTACATTGAGATGAAAAGGCATTAATTATTGGACACTATTCTGAGCAATCATCAACCATGTAAATGCATAAAAGTTATTATCCGGGTTTATCATAAAAATTAATGAAATCATTAATACACAAAAGCATCAGCTTTATACAACTCGAACAAATCACATTCTAATTTTCTGTTCTCCACAGCATAAGTGCTGATGCTCCAGAAATTTAAAAAAAAAATGGATCCCGTGAAAAATTACAATAAACCCACAAATTATAACAAACAGAAGACAGTAAAAAACGAAACTTTGGAAAGGGTATGTGAAAGTACCCCAGAGATCTTAACAAGCTGTCCTTCACGTGCAAGTCGAAGATCAGAGTCAGGGAAAGAGTTATGAAAGAAAACGAAAGCAGCTCTGTTGTTACGTCTCCAGTTAATAGCATTCCAAGCTAAGAAAGAAGCAACCAAGGCAGAGAGAAATAGGAAAGCGAGAAGAAAAGCAGCATTGTGGACCACAACAAGAATGAAAATGGAGACAGAGAGACCAATGAAGAAAAGAAGTACGAGAATGTAAAGAGCTAAGCTTGGTATGGGTTTGCAACTATAGCTACTTTGGTGCTCTCTTAAAGCTGCATTGGAGAGGTCGTTCATCACTCTTCTTTCCCTTTCTTTTCTGAAACGAAGAGGGAGCCACTGAGGCAAGTCAATTGAAAGTTGAAATAGACAAGCCGAAAGTGCGAAGTTTCTTCCTTGAGTCTAGTTGGGTACAGTCTTAAAACTCTTTTAAAGATCTGGGTCCAGCCCAAAGAAATTGAACGATCTAAGCATTCTGGACTCTGTTTTTGGTTATCTATCCAAATAATAATGTTGGAGAAAAACTTTGTATTTAACCTGTATATGGACACTAAACTAGGCCGTTTAACAACATGCTAATGCTAATGCTAATGGTGAAACCTGGTACGGACCCCAAGAAGTCCTCCCCGACACCAGAATGTTAGGTCTCCATCCAAAATCTAACAAAAGGAATCTCAGGCTTAATTTAATTCCCTTCAACTCAACTCACGCCACGGAGAAGAACACGACAGTTTCTGTTCTCCGTTTTTTTTCCAAACGGCCAACGAAATAGAAGAGTAACAGTATGATACATGGAAATAGAGTTAGTTGAGCTGGAAAATTATCTTAGATGAGTTGGCAGGTGAGCTGGAAGTTTGGACCATGATGACGGGTGGAAAGCTGAGGTGGATGAGTGGATAAGTCAGAAGATAAGCTGGAGACTCAGTAGCTGAGCCGGAGTTCAGTTAGTCAGTCAGTTGCTAACTGCTAGAATGGGAGAAAAATTCAGTTGTAACTGCTATTAAGCACTCGATGAATTGTAATCAATCATTTGGGTATAAATACCTTTTGTATGAGCGGGAATCTCGGAAAAATGAAGATTACAATCATCCCTTTCTCAGTTTCTATTTCTTCCTTCTTATTTCCTAAGTATTAGCTGTTAATCTACTGCTCGTGGATCACTTCTTCTTCCTTTTTCTGATCTGCCAACAGTAGATTTCTTGTGCTCGATCTTACACGTATCACAGTATATATGCTATCAATTAATTGTAGAATTCACTCTTAGTTATACAGAATTTCCAAGATAGGGTTTCCATTTCTTCATTCTTTGCTTGTTACCAAGAGAGAAAACAAATTTTATCTTTATCTGCTGTTTCCTTTATTTGAATTTGAATGATGTCTCAAATCTATGCTATTGTGTCAATTCCATTTGCAAGTGCTCCTGAAAACGTTAGACAAAAAAGAAATCTATGTCCCCTGATAGTTGATACTTATACAAGGTGTTAGCTTCTGGTGCAATTACAAGTTTATTGATTATTCAGTAACCTTACATCATTGGTATATCTATTGCCCTGTAGTAGTCATTAACTAATCATGTTTTTAGTTAAACTTTCATTCTCGTGGATTTTAATTTACGTTTTACAATATCCTCTGCAGTCTGCACGATTTCATTTCTTGATTTAAGATTCTTTGACTGTCAACTCAGCAGAATCCCGAACCTTGTTTTTGCAAATTATAGCTTCTCTCCCTGTAATATAAACAGTTTGGTCATTCTTTTCTTGATTTTTGTTCAAGTAAGACTAAGAATTGATATTAATTTTCTCATTTACCAGGGTCTATTTTCCTTTATGCTAGTAAGCTGTGCTTTGTTCTATTGTTTCTATGTGATTATGTTCTAAAGTGTGGTATTCCAACTTTAACAGAATTATAAAGGTGGTTTCAATCGAAAGGAAAAAGTTAACTGTAAACGCCAAGATTTGGGATGCCATTGCTTCTGCTATTGGAGTTGCAAAGCCTGTTGGTTGAATGAAATGGAAAGAAGCAAAACTTCACAATTTGTTGCTGCAAGTTTGAAATGTCCTTGGTTTTTAACAAGCTTCCACCAAGTGATTGTTTTGGAATTCCAGTTCTTTCATGACAACCGCTGTCTGGAATGCTGAATGTTCTAGTGTAATACTAAAAGATTCTTAATTAGGATGTACTTTGGAATGCTGAATGTTGTAGTGTAATACGAAAAGATTCTTAATTTGGATGTACTTATAGATACTGGTTGTTTTCCTATTTTCTTTCTGTCACATGTTGTTTTTTCAGGTGCTGTAAGGCCTACATTTGTCTGGAAATTCTTGGAGAGTCCTTTTAGGCAATGAAATCTAGAAGAAAAATTAGATAATATTCTGACAAAGACATTATGGAAAAGATCGGGATTTTCAGGTACAGAGACTTTTGTTTTTCTTTTGTCGATTCAACTTGGTATGTAGCTGTTAATTTCCCATTAATTGTTGCATTTTGGCTGTGATTTTTACAAAAACTTAGTGGGAAGCCAATAATAATTAGTTCTTCCAGAAAACGAAAAGACTAATGATTAAGTTATATATTTGTATTATTTTTGTTCATGGATTCGCTTATTTACACGCTTTATTGTTTCTGTAATTAATATGTATATACTCTGTTTTAGTTACAGAGGGGACAGGCTTATGTGCTATCAACAAAACATTACTTCATGAACAACTGCATTTGAAGATTTGTAAAATCATATGGCTAAGCTACTTGTCATCCGCATTATCTTCAATAAATCTATTTATCCCTTACTGATTATTCTTTGTCCTTATTGCAGTGCCATTGAGTCTCCTGTAGGATGAAACAACTGTGCAAACAACAACAAAGACACCACTAAAACAACAAGGACAAAGAAATTTGAAGAAATGATTCGGAAATCATCTTGGAGCAAAGTCGCAACTCCTTTAATGGTATAGGCCTTGTTTGGGTGAACTTCCTGTTCAATCATTTCAGCATACAAAGGAACTGTCTAAAGGCCTCCATGCCTATGATTTCAGAGTAAAAAGAGAACTCCAATTCTATCTCCTGGCCAAAAGTGGTACATACCAGGGAAGCTGACACTAGATTTGAGACATAGATAAACTGAGTTCAAATGTTCTCAGACCAGAAAACCTAGTTCTCTTCACCTAAATTCAATGATACATAAGTATTATCCTCTCCCATGCCCCCTACTTTTGCAACTTTGCCCCAACACCCTCTCGGGTTGTGTACAGGAGATGATTATTTGCATACATTTCCCCCCAACTAGTTGCTATTTCATTTCTTCAAGACCAAAAATCCCACCACTGATAACCACTACTGGACTGATCAAAGAGGCCATCAGAGTCAAAACTGCTCCAATCTTCTGAAGATGTTAAAGAATCATCAGCTGGTTCCACCATGCTTATAAGGTTGGGCTCTTCTTCCAGTCCGAAATAGTCTGTCTTTATGCCACTGTCATCATCCGACAGGACTCCTAGTGCATGTTCAGATCTTTCCATTGATAAACTGCGCTGCCCTTCGGAATCAGACTTGACAGCCTCTCCTTTTTCTGAGTCTCCGTCAATGCTGTTCATTACAGTAGCTTGTTCGCAACACTGGCCTTCCTCTTTTGGCTTCTTGAGCAAATCATTCAGCTTCTGCAACTGTTAATTAAGAGTAAAAAACATCTTTGTTAGAGTCTTTATAAGTCTTCATTGCTTTCTTTGTATGCAAACTAGTGGATTAAGTTAGTAGATAAATACCTGAATCACTAAAGCCTGCTTTTCTTTCTTTAGATTTTCGAACTTGGAAGTTAGATTGTTGTAATTGGCTTGTAGGATGCTGTAATCTCTTTCAAGTTGTTTCGATTTCCACCTAGCTCTCTTGTTCTGGAACCATATCGCAACCTGTCGTGGCTGCAACCCCAACTCCTTGGCCACCTGCAACTTCTTCCGAGGCTCAAGCCTGGATTCGGATTCAAACACCGATTCCAACGATTTGATCTGTTCATCGCTGAACCTCCTCTTGTTCTTGTTCTTCTTCTTTTTGGTTGTCATAACTTCAGTCATGCTGGAAAAAGGCTCTTCCATCTCCTGCATATATTCTCCCTCATCTAACATCTTTCCCGGGATGACTCTTCATAACCTGCTGGATATCTTCGTTCTTCATATACAATACAAGCTGATAAGTGCTACGGATTCTATCCAGTGGAGCAAAAGAAGAATATTTTTTCAGACGTTTGTGTTTCTGAATATGCTTGTATTTATAAGAGCCCGCAGGCAAGGCAACCAGATTATCTGTCTCGGTTATAGGTCTGAAACTCTGAATGGAATTCTAATTGCTACTACCGCTTTATATCCCAACTCCATCGGATCTGGTAAGTGATAGCGTATAGTGCTTTTCCTGTTTTGCCTTACTAACGTTGCCAATTTTCCTTTCCGTATCTCCTTTTAATTTCTATTTCCTTTTTTCTTTTGGTTAACCCGAGGGAAAAATTAAGTTAGCTGTGAGAAAATTTGGGATAGAACAAAATAAGGCTCCATGTCGGCATCAAGTCCAAGCCGTCCTGTCTCGTAGCGCTTGTGGCTAGCTTATTATCTAATTTTATTCATGTTTTAGCATCACTTCACATTGTAGAGATTTTTTTATTCTATACTTCATGGTGCAAATATTATAATATATATTGTCAGCATCATCATCGTCACAACTTCATCTCGCCTGGTTTTTAATCATAAAGTGTCGGCTGCATGAATCACGTTCCACCGTTCAAATCAAATTCAATCTTCAAATTTACAAATGGACAGTACAAATAATCATACATCCTTGTTTGTTGGAGAAGGATGCCATAAGCATCATCGTTTCTCCACATTTATTAACATTTCCATCTTTGCCAAGTTTCATTTACGAAAGATAATAAACACCGTGCATTTGTAAAATATAATTTTACTAACATGCAATCAAATCATAAGTTTGTAGAAAACTTGGATTCGAGTTTTACAATCTTGAGAGGAGCCGTCCGGGGCTCGAGTCCTCAGCTAAGCCATTGATCAACCAGCTCGAGCCAGAGTGGTGGTTGCGTGCGTTGTGTAGTTGTCAAAAATGCAGTCTCAACGTACTCGACTTTGATTCTCCGTATAAAAAAACAATTCGGGAAAACCTTTTCTTTTATTTAAGAGAAACATTTAAACAAATGAAAGAAATCCAATGAAATACTGCTACTAATATTCTTCGCCAATAAAAACAGTTGCCTTCGGACAAGTGTCTTTCACCTGTCACACGTTATCCAACCAGCACATGCCATCTGCCATCGGTCAAAACTTTGTTTCCGCTTACGTCGTCTTTTTGTCTGGCGTTATAGTTGCCCCGCGGTGACGTGTCGAGAACTTTATGGTTCAACGTTGGGCAGATTGGTGTAACTCAGGGGACACGTGCCCGAGTTTTGTTCAATATCGTATCTTGTTGAGAGTCTGCCTGTGGGGACAAAGCTTTCCAAGTACAGGCGTCTGTCTCACTTTACTTTTTCCTACGCCCCTGCCTGCATGCCACGTGGTTGCAGCAACAATATTTTTTCTTTTGTATGACCATCGTTTTGTGTCAATAAGTAACCCAAATAGGAGTACCAACTACAAGCTAGAAGAACATAGGTTTTTCTTTGTAGAGTTCTCTAAATTAAAAACAACAATAATAATATTTTGACAATCAATGTTGGATTTTCAAATAAACATTTGATTTTAGTTCATATCAATTTAGGTGCATGAGTTTTTTAATAGAGAGCTAGCCAATGAGACAAGGACATTTAAAGTACCACACAATTGTTGGGTAGAGATTTTATATCCCATATATATAGATATGAACGAGGGAATGTTACCAATTTTTTTTTTCTTGAAACCATGTTAGGATTCTGATTTCGCATATCATTTTCTCTCAAGTTATTGAATCCTTTGACAATTGGACGTAGATGATTGGGTATCTAAAGAGCCCTCAATTCCTTGTTTATTATATGCTTAAAGTAGGACACCACCCTTGTCAAAATTCAAACTAGCTTTAAAAAAGCATAAACTCCTAAATGAAGTTATATTAATTAAGTATTGTAACACTAGATTAAATAAAGTGAGGGAAAAAAGGAACTTTGTAATAAGCGTGGTAAGATGGTGATGGAGACTGTATTTGATAATGACATGAAATTTTATTTGTATTAGGCGAGACTAGCATTGCTTGGTGAGTAGCATTTCTTCCGTCTGGGCAAGATTAAAGCAATGAACCAATCTACAACCTTGGAGTGGCAAAGTTAAGGATTATATCAAAATCGAGTTAAATAGGGGATATTAAACGGTCAAGGGAGTTACACTTATTCGAGGCAGCTGGCACTTTTGAGGTCCAGCAAGGACGGCTGCCGGGGCAAGATGGCAGAAAATGAGTGGGATGGGGCTGAGACAGAACTGGTCTAACTTAGCTTTTGGGTGTGTTGATAGACCTAAGCCTGGAGATGGGAAAGATGGAAAGGATTACATTGCAGTCATAGTCAAGGAGTTTTGTCGCTTTGAGTTAGAGGAAGTTGTTCAAAGCGGTGCAAGTTACGAAGATGGGTTTTACATGGAATGAAGTTCATTGTAGATGTCTTGGTCGCAAGCTGTCAATGTTAAATGATTAATGCATCCGATGATATGTATTAATTACGCCATGATTGTCAGCTTTGGATGGCTTTCACAGCGGTGGCTGTGGGCTGGATAATGGATATTGCCTCCTCCTTGTCTCCTTCTTGTCTACCCTTCCGGCGAAGGTTGGGCAAGGCAAGTTTCATAGCCTTACCTTTTAGAATGATTAGAAAAATGTGGGCTGGAACTCATGGATCAAAAAGATATCTTAAGTGGGCTAAAAATTGGATAAAAGAAAAAGAATTCATCTCCCATAAATTACTGCCACGATGCTACCTCTCCTCGCAAACTCAAAAGTCAAAACTAATTGCTGCGTGCACTTAATAATAATAATAATAATTAGAAAATATTTTAAAAATTCACCAGAATTTTCAAAATTCACACATGTTATATAATATACGTATGCCCTACTGCCCTAGTAGTTTAATCAAATTTAGTACCCTAAACCCTAAAAAAGATAAAACTAAAAAGCAGATTTTTTTTTTTACAAAAAGAAGGAGAATTGAATACTGGTATCCTAGTTGATTAATCAAATCAATTACTACTAAAGCAAATACTCGTAGTCTAACCTGTATATTAGAATTTTCATTAGTTTCATCTCACACGTATAAAATTATCATTACAATTACAAACAAAATGAATCTAAAATATAGTGTTTCACATTTTTTCAACAAAAAAAATAATAGACATTAATATTTTTTTAATTAAGAATTGTAATGAATGAGCGCAAATTAGCAACTGCTGTGGATATAAATAAATATGACGCTAATAAATTTAGTAACATGTCACCAACAGGACAAAACGGTGTCTTTAATCTACCTCAAGGCTCATATATAATGCAGAAGCTACGCCTTTGGGCAAAAGCTGGGTCCATAAGCTTAGCCTGTAGAATGAGTAGAACTGACCCAAATTTAGCTATTAAAAATGTGGGCTCGAACTCATGGATCAAAGTATCAAATGGGTATCTAGAAAAAAATAAACAAAAGAAAAAGAATTAATTACTTCTACCTCTCTGCTTAACTCATGCGTGCTGGTTAATTGTTCTTCACCCATGTAACTCAGAGTTTCAACATATTTGATCTACTATTCATCCGCATTCAACCGTTTCAACAGTTTTGGGTGTGTAAAATTAACCTTTAAATCATTCTATACCATGTACTTCATTCAGGTATGACCTTATAGCCTGTCCATTTAAAAGCAAGAATGATGTTCATTCTACACCATGTACAATCATTCATTGTCTGTGCTTTAATCTAATCTGAATTCGAGGTTGTCAAATTTTCTTCCTCTTTCCCTTTTTTTTTCTCGTTCTCTTTGCTGTGGGTGGGCTGGAAACCAGGAGGAGGACACACCAAGGAAAAGGATGAGCTGGATGCTGGTATCAGAGGGGAAGAAAACAAAACAAAACAAACAGAAAGGTATTTATGTACTTGCAACTTTCACTAATTACAATGCTACAGCCTATAAGGGAAGTAGTTTAATTAGTGTAGTACAATCATTTTTAATACCTGTAGTAAGTTACTTGGAATTTAATTAGGTCAGGAAAGATTTTTCTCTTTCTTTTTTCAAGTTATAGGAGGGAGAGAATGGTGTGTAAGAGAAGACTGAAAAAACTTTTGTCTACTGAAATTTCTACAATCAACAAATACATCTCACGTAGGCACTCCCTTTTCTTTGTACGTTGGTTTTGCTTTATAGAGTATCTCCCTTTTCTCGATTCAGACACCAAATTGACTTCGAGTAGCGGAAAGCTCCTAAAGTTTGCTTAAACTTTACCTCCTTTTTCAACTGCTCCACTCTTACCTCACCTTTTCTCAATGGCGTAGGACTCAAAAAGAGAAACAGACAGGAAGAGCACGTGACCATGCATATGGAGAAGAGTGAACATGGTAAGGCAGCCAGGTGGGATTGTTGGTAGAAACTAGAAATCAAAGCTAAGCTAAGGCCAAGTGAGAAAAAAAGGGTACCTTCGAATTTCTTTCTTCTTTTTTTATTTGGTTTTGCAATGAGAATTCATGCATTGCAAAAACCATCGATTATTATTATTATATAATAATTGAAGACTCGACAACCTGGGCTGGAGATGCAGGATTTGACATTTACGTGTTGTTTCTTTCCCACTTTCTCTCTCTCTCCACACCCCCCTCTGTTTCACACAATTTTCAAGACTGTAAAGCGTTGAAACCTGGAGCCAGTATCGTCCTCTCCGTTTGTCACTCTGATGTACAGTTGAGAGAGAGAGAGAACAGAGAAAAAAAATGGTAGAGCCTTTGCTGTGGAGCATGGCAGCACATCTTGCGGGCACTCCCTTCAAATACGTACAAAGCCAATAGTGTTCCATCAAGGCGCCCACTCTGTTACCCATCAACTCCAATTTACCGTTAATACAATTCTACTAAATTACTAAACATCTTTGGGGTTTATTTTTATAGCCTGTTTAAATTCAAATCGCATTTGATCATCCAATTAACATACTAATTACTAGCTAAGTGCATGATGAATTGATGAGTTAGTTACTTCTGAATTGGTGGTGCACGTGGAATTTAATTGACATCTGGAAATGTACAAAGAAGCATTACTGTCGTATTTGCCAGCTAGATTTTACAGAATTAAGTGATTATTAATTATGCGAGCAGTGTTTCATAAAACTCTGCAAAGGCAACAGTAAATGGAGCAGCAGCAGCAGATAGTGACAATAACTTTCTATCTTCACCAACCTAAAACACAGTATTCCTCGCAGCTCTTCAGCTTTAAAGTTTGAAATGCGCTCAACGACACATTTGAATTTCATGTCCAAAGAATGCCAAACCCCCAAAATTTTTAGTTGGGTGATCAATTGTATGTGCAAAACAACGACTGGAACTTGTGACTAATGTTTGTTTAGGACATTTTCCTAATTACTATAAGATACTTAAGAGCTTATTCATCCTATATTTATCGCAACTTTGGATTTCAAATCTTGGAAGAGGGAGGCACCTTTTTCGATAATTGCTTTGGTATTTTGTCAAACTTTGCCGAATTTAGGTGACCAGTATTTTTATGGTATGAAGGGGAAATGAAAGGGATTGATGAAATGGGGTGCCAGAAAAAGAATGACAGAAAAGAAAACCAAACCCGTTAATTCGTGGAGCTACCTGTTCTGCAGGATGATACTAGCTTCGCAAAGTCTTTATCCTGACACCCACAAAATAATGCATGTTTTCCAAGAATCCAAAGACATCATAATCTCATCATGAAAGGCACTATTTCTTACCAAAGTAACAAGCTGAATGCATGCGAAATATCTCCTATCTAAAAGGCTCCATAAGCTAATACCTTCCCCCATAGGGAAGACATTGGTACTGTTAATTCCATTTCGTACGTATCATCAATCATTGAAAATGGGTTTCAAGCTTTCCTAATTCATGAATATCTAACAGTATTACAGTAATGTCCTTAATTTTTGTTAAGAGGCATGAGGAAGTAGAGAACAACAAGACACCCCCTCTTCCCCTTTACCAAATAGATGTGACAGCTATTGAATTTGTGAAAATGGCTGTGCATAATAAGTCTAAGTACTTATGTTTTACCTTGATTGGCTATGTATTTCAAATTAACTTCAACAACCCAATTTGTTGTGTTCGGCAACCCTATTCACTTTAGTTACAATCATTACATCACAAAAAAGAATAAGATTGTTTGGAAGCAAAAGAAACTACTTATGGCACCATTAATAAGCATTACGTTTCTTTACATTTGCCATAATGTTAAAACCAAAGGGAATAATCAAAAATCAAAAGGTAAAGCGTAGACACTTTGACCTTAGCTTGGCCAAATAGTTGGGATGAGGGTAAAAGGCAAAGGTGAAAAGAAGAGCGTGGACCCTGACCCTATCTGTCGGTCATCGCCTCGAATTCCTCGCAATTCCGAAAAGTGACACGCCAGACGAGGGTCCCTTCTTTCATGAAAAAACAAAAATGTAAGATTATAAAAATCATGCATAATAAATTTACCCCTTTTTTTAGTATTTCCAAGTTCAAAAATTCAATTACCAGCATGTTTTAATATTTATAAAAAGTGTGAGATATTAAATGTGTTTTTCCATTATCGGGCAGCTCAATAACTCAACCACTCCTCTGACTCACTTTTAGGCCCTCCTTTACTTTGATTCCTTTTCTATTCAATTATTTATGTCATCATTATATTTTTATCGTTGTACAGTTTTTTTAACATCATTGTACAAATCTCACAAATCCTACGGTTCTTATGGCTCTGGATTTCAAGGCTACATAATGGAATAGACACTACAGTCTCTGTTTTTTTGTTGTGTTGGAAGTTTGATGACACCATCAACCATCATGCCTCCAAATCTAATGGTGGGTTTTGCTTCAATGTACTCGTTTCTCATCAACTTTGCTTGTACGAGGAGTTTAACATCGTAATCATCGAGGGAATCCAACGGTTAATAAAGGGTTTAAAACATGGATTCTGATACATACGTATAACACCCAAAGTAGAGAGAAAAGTAGAAATGTTGGAGAGTAGAAGAGAGAGGGATTAGAGTGCATGGGGTCGTGGTCATTTCTGGAACTGAGAAAACAGCTGGTAGGGTCGAGTCTGCAGCTATGTTTTTGTCTTTTTGAACGTTGGCTTTCCACTCTTTTTACTCATCTTAAAAACCCCCTCACCATATCATTCTCTTCATCATCTCATGATCATCCAACACCACCACTCTCCCATCTCTCTATCTCTCTCTTTCCCTGTCTCTGTCTTTCTCTCTGTCTCAGTCCCCCTTGAACACAGGCGAGACTCTTGGGGGATAAAGAGATAAGAGAATCATACAAAAACATACTCAAACACTTTGCTTGAACCAAAGGATTTCACCAGAAAAGTCTCTTTTTGAAGATAGTTTTAATTGGGATGTCCTAGGGGAGCTACTCTTTTGAGGGGAATGTTGTCTGGCTCGAGGACACTTCTTTTAATCAATTTTCCTGCATGAGTTTGCTTCTATGGATCTGATTATCGTTGTAACGGCTTGAACTTGTGCCAGTGTCGTCGGACCAGGCTTCATTCCCCCCAATTATTGCTCCCATACGGAACTGCGCAGCAAAGGCTATGTTTTGCACCATGACTTGCAGCATGTAAAGGTTTGATTTTTAGCTTTAATGATTATTTTGGGTGTTATTTGTCTTCTCCTTAGGGAAAATTTGGTGGTTTTAGATCATTGGATATTTTGTATTTGAGCAATTAAGGTTGTTAGTTATGTGCAGATTGGGGTAATGATGAGGGTTTTGACCAAAATTTTTCATCTTCTGGATAAAAGTTTCATCATTACACTTGTTTTGTTTTTTCTTTTTCTCCGTGGTGCTATGGTGTTTTTGTCAGTCCTAACACTCCTTTCTGTTTCGTCATTAGGCAGATCTTTCTCATGATGGCTTTTTGTATCTGATCTGTCTGCTTCTGCTGTTTTCAGATCTAGCTTTGAACTTGGTAAACATTCCCTCATCTTTTTAAAGCTATCCCTTTCCTCCTCCTTTTTCCATCTCTCTAGGGTTTCAAGGTGAGAGCTTTGTTGGCTCTTCCCTCAAGATGAATCTTTTTTCTCAACAAACCTTGGCCTGGCCGCCTGGTTAAAGGATAGGTAAACGGAAATGAAAAACTTCCCTTTGGTTTGACAGTTTGAGAATTCCATGGAAACAGATTTCCTGCAATTAGGAGATACCAAATTCAATTCTGAGATGATGTTTGATTTTGTGGGTATGTAATAATATAATGTCCTTCACTCGTTTATAACACACACGGCTCTTTATCAGCTTTCTTTTTCATTGATGTTCTGTTAGAAAATAAAAAAAAAAATAGAACTTAGTTTTGAGGCTTGAAATATTTTTTGAATGTAACTGTTTTGGGATATAACAAAAGCTCAAAACTTTTCAAGTAGAAATAGTAAGAAATGTTTATGCATAATATCTTTCTCTTTATAATTGATGAGTCATGTCATTTCATTTGAAAGTTATAGTTTTTTTTGTTACATAATTATTATAAACAATTGCTTCTTTTTGGGATGTACAATCTCACTTAATATTCTAAACTACTAACAGCCTACACTAATTAGATTTTTATCATCTCTTCTCTTACCTGCATTGCATGCTGTGAAAATTATCAAGTCTTTTATTTAATATGATGCAGTAATCATTTTGAATATCGCAGTTATGTTTATTCTGTTTTAGTTTCTCTATTGTTAGCTAGGTCGTGCTACTGGAATGAATAATGAACCTTTCGTTGTAAATAATACATATCTTGTAGAGTTAGCATAGGACAATGACAGCTTTTGCTAGTAAGAGCTGTGATAATGGAACAATGGAAGTGTGGACACAGATATGGGTCTGATTAAAGGATACCCACATGCCTTGGCTTTGTCATGACATCCTTCTATAAACCCTATATTTGATCATTAACAAGTGTTGAAATTTACTAAAATTACACCCTTAATTATTCCATCAAATGCTTTCTTCTCTCCTCTTGGGTTTTAGAGAGTGACCAGTTGCTTCTCCAAAGGTTGAGATGTGTGCTTATTTGTTTTGTTTCTCTTACAACAGGGAGCTTTGTGCAGTAAAGCACATGCTTTAATTAACAGTAACTATCATTTGAAGGAATGGAGCTTTTCCTATGTTAGTGCTTCTTCAGCACATTTTGGGGAATAAATGATCAAATCAAGGTGTAAAATGTTACTATTGTTTTACAATTCCCGTCATACTTTTTCCATAATTTGCTCTTGCTTTACTCATGGATGCTGAAGAACAGAACAGACGAAGAAACAGTTGATTAGAAAGCTGGGTAGAGAAGAGTTTATCTAGGCCTGTAGGCCTTAGGTAACACGTATCCCAGTAGCTTGTATCGCAGTCATTCAAAATCTAAAATCCTCCGCTCGCTTTGTCTTTCCTAGCACCCCTACATTGACCAACAATCACACTACTGTTTACTGTTCAAGAGCTCAGCCGAAAGACTAGCCATGGAGTACTCAATTCTCATAATGTTTTGAGAGGTGAAAGTTTGGCGTATTAAAACCTGGTTAGAATCTAGGAAACAAATGTCAGGTTTTTTTTTTATTACTGGTATGTGCATTGTGCCTTGAAAGTAACAACATTAATGCTCCTACTTTATATAGGTTGAATCACCGGATTTAGATGCTAACCTCTCTTTTCTCTTAATTATTTTCTAGCTTGTTGAAAAGGAAGTGGTATGAAAATGCCGTCCCCTAAAGAATGCTTTTGGGGAATTGGATCTTTTTGACCTTTTCAAAACATTCAGTAAAACCCTTTCTATTTTGCTTTTGATTCATTATTTTCGAGACCAGCTTTAGTATGCTCGTTTTCTAGAGAGAGAAAAGACGTTTATTGGGGCCGCGTTTGACGAATTCTTGAAGCCCTAAGCCATTGCCAATCTGTTTGATTGAAATGTTTTCCTAGACGTGGTTAATCATTAATGCACTTTGAACAGGATGTTAAGTACCAAAACAGTAACTCCCTGCGTAGGGTTACAATCTAGTACTTATAATTGAATTGATGGTAGTACATTAAAGTTTTAACTTAATCTCCAAGCATATATCTTGGCTTCATTTCATCAAGCTGTCAGATACTTCCCCATCAGTAGGAGGGGCCCATGATGATTTGAACCCATGTTGGGGCCAATGCCAATCTGTTTTCCTGTAAGTAGTTGGTGGAAAAATCTAAGGGAAAAACTGTAAGAGCAAAGTACTTATAAATATAATTCATGGGATCTCAGACAATGATTTCCGTCCATTTTAACAATAATGGTTCTATTAATTGGATCAATTTATCCAGAATTTAACTTGTTTCTGCAGACCACAGGATGACAGGAAAAAAAAGGAAGCCTTCTTTGTACTATTTCACTCAAATAGAAAGTATTATTACGGTAGTTCTTTGTTTTAATTTTCTTTTCGGTTTTCTTTTTTTAGTTTTTAACCTTTCTCCCCCAGGCCCCACACCTCTTTTTGCCGTATATTTACTCTAGTTTTTCTCCATTTGCGCCTCGTTTCTTCTTATTTTCCTCCCCGTCTTTCTATTTTCCCTTTTCTCCTCAAAATATGGTGATAACGAAGGCTCACCGGCCATGAAAAGTTAGTGGCAACAAACCATCAACAACAAGGGCGTCTTGGACTTGGGATTTCAAGTTCTAGACTCTTATTCCTTTCAGTTCACTTATTTCCCTGTGTAATTACATCTTGTCTTCAATTCTTATAAGACATTAAAGTTTCCAATCAGGATTTTACTTCTTATCTTCTAGTCTTTAGCCATTGCTTGTTCATAATTTCACCGGTGATGACAGGACACATGACGATACAAGATCAATTACATCTGTCCAATTCTTAGGCGATTAATTAACATCCTTTTACTTGATTACCACCAGTCTGGAGCTAGTTTTCAATGATCAAAAGGATAAAATCAGTTAACCATTTGCTTTTCCCTTGTATAGACTATCCTGTCATAAATCTGGCAACACCGATGAGCAATGCTTTCAAAGTTCGGACTTCTGCAACTGCTGGCAACCCCATCTTTAGTTCTGCAAAGAAATCTTGCTTGATGATTGTTTTTGTCATAAAAAGGATTCTTTTACATTTGTCATTGTTGCGAGTGTCAAATCAAACAAGTGCTTAATTTAGTAATCGACTTCCTAAAAATCCAATGGTGAATGATAGATTCACCTTTGATATCACCACATTATACTGCAGCTTTTTCAGACAAAACTACCTTGGAAAAACTGGAATTAATTTAATTTCCGAAATTTGCAGTTCCAGTAGTAGCAAGTAAACTCTCTAGTATCTTCCAGTTAACAAACCGAAAAGCATAAAACAATAACGGGAACCCTTAAGGCTAAAACTGCTCTTTCAGTTTCTTCTTTTCACCCTTTGTGCTCGTAGAAGTTTAAGCAAATTAGCAAAGTGCGGCATCACTTCTTTCTAAAACAGTAGAATTTTTGTTTACTGCAGTTTTTCACGCTTTAAACCTCAGAATTCCTTTTGTTTCCCCCCTTCTGTTCTTGTAGCCAGAAAATTCTGAAAAATGGCAGACTGATGAATACTGATAACATTGGGCCAATGCCCATTTTTTGGTTTACCATTTCTTCCTACGAAATCTTTTCAAGCCCAAACCTTTCGTACGGCATTCTTCATTTCCTTCCGGCCTAGCCAATCCGAGTTTGGCAAAGGCCCAGACCCAGCCAGAGGTGAGTGGGGGTGGTGGAGAAGAAGATGCGCCTAACCCACAAACTGAGAACCTTTCCAAACTTAATACTAACTCTATTCTAAGGTGGAATCATATCTTTGGAGGGTAAAGAAAAGAGCCAGCCAATATAAGAATTCTTTCGCGTAAGATTATGAATAAGACAGTTGTGGAAAAATTATCAATCATACTGAGAAAAAGAAGTTGGTTTGATTTGATGCATGTGTTGGACAAGTAAAGGGATGGATACAATTTGGCTGACGATACTTTTGAATATCTGCTTACAATTCCTTTTTTGAGTGGAACTCCATACGTCCGTATTCAGTGATTTGTACTCTACCTTACCATATGCAATATTTCATACAAACAATAGTTTTATATTTTATATGCGGTCGCTGTGTAAATTCTATGTAAATCATTACATTTTTTAATTTTTAAATTTAAAAATATTTATTTTTATGATTTTTATTTTAAATTTTATGAATAGTGACGGTTTATAAAATTTATACATTAATGGTGCATCTGTTGAATAAAATTGGGATTACAAAACTTATCCACTTGGGATACAACAAAGATGAAAAGCATTATACCAGCACGTCTTGAGATAGACTTCAAGGCGTGCTGCTATAATGTCACTTTCTTTAAGACTTATTTCACCCCCACCAGTTACGGTATGCAACAAGGATTATAGAAATAGCCTCAGGATACAATGAAGTCAACTGTTTAATATTACCTTGCGCTTATAATATTAAATTACTAAACATTTTAGACAAATACAAAAGTATTATGTCTTAGCCAAAGTTTTCTGCAGTAAAACAATGTCCAAGAGATTTGCTTTCTACTTTGAGATTGAAAGAGGATAGAAGAATTCAAATATTCTCAGTTGTCTTGAATGAATATTGTCATCTCTTTTATAGAGATAATTTTAAGAGATGTAATCTTTGATTTGAATATCACAACCATTCAATTGTGTTGTTTCATTTAAACAAACACATCTTTCAGATTGTTTACAATCTTTCAAATTCAATGGTTATGTCCTTTAACCATTCAGTAGTGAAAGATTACCTTTTGAATGAGGTTACACCTATTCAAAGCAAACTAGCTGTTACAATGCATTTGGCACTAGAGCAATCGACTGCCCATAAAGGGCAGTTGACTGCCTTTGGATTTCCAAGCAAGGAAGTCAGATGCCCGAAAATAGCATCTGAATGCCCTAGTGTATTTTTGGAACAGTATGTAACTTCCAGGAAGGACAGTTGACTGCCTTCATATGGCAGTCGACTTCCTTTATGTAACTTTAAATCCGAGATTTCACTTTGTATAGGCAGTTGACTGCCATCCCGAGGCATCCGACTGCCCAGTGCATTTTTCGGACAAAAAGTTTACTGCACAAGGGCAGTTGACTGCCCTATAAATTTAGTAAAAATCATTTTAATCATGATTTTACTTCACCCTGAGTCATCCTAAACATTAGTTTTACTTGTACATTGATTAAACAACATTTTAATCAATCTTTTCACTTTATATTTTGAAATTTTCTAACAGCAGCAAATATAAATTTTTAAATAATTGAGCTCAAGTAAAAAATATGGTTATATAAATTATATATAAATGAATATAAAAAATTATTTATATTTATATTTATATTAAAGCCAAGGCATCCCAAACAAGAGGGAGAGAAGAATAATACTTGCGGAAAGATCTTTTACAAGTAACTTTTGTTTTCTTGAAAAAAGCCACACTTACTCCCCCACTTTGGATGGTGACTCCATTCCCCCCACTTCCTCCTTGGCTTTGAATCTTTTATTCTTTTTCACCACCATATATGCCTCCTACTCAACCCATTGTTCATCCAATAAAAACCATAAATATATTTTTATATCTTTAAAAAATAACACTAATTATGAAATTTAAGCAATTAAACTTGGGGTGGCAATCACTATTTTGACAAAAATATAAAAAAAAATCCCAAAAAGAACTTGAAAGATTCTCTCCTTTGAATTATTCCTACGGAGACTTATTTGAAGATTCAAGTTGGCCAGAAAAGAAAAGCACTACTGCTATAGTCTAACTGACAGAGTGCATAGTTGAATAAAAATAAAAATAAAAATAAAAATAAAATATCAAAGCAAATTCTCCAGCCTCGTGAGTGATGAGTTTTCAACATCAACTGAATTTTCCAAGACGTAGACAGCACAGTTTTTGCCCTTGTTCCACGTTAATAACCTTTAGATTTTGCTTTTAAGTAGAAATTGTTTTAAACAGACCAGACTTCAAAAATCAGTTCATATCTAAGCAGGGAAATGAGTCAATCGCCTTTATTAATTCTCTCCAAGAAAAATAAAATAAAAGAAAGAACCAACTCATTTCTACCTAGTCTTAACTGGCGTAGATTTGAAATTAAACATTAAATTAATATGATTAAATCTAAAGCCGAAAAACCAGTATGATTCACAAAATCAATGATGACCCTAAGGACTAGAATTAAAAAGCAGTTTGATTCCCGAGTCAAATGCTAGTGCTCTTAGTTGAAGTCCAAGTGTTTGGGCCAGCAAAGATGACTTAGCCATTAGGGCTTTGCTTTCGTTCACGTTGTTTTTCCAAAGTCCACATTCTTATTCGAGCGACGGGTTATTGGGGCTACTGGATAGGCAATCATGTGCTCAAGTGCATCGTCGTTGCGGAGTTACAGTTGACCTTTGCTAGTGTGTGCACTGTGTCGAATGCGCCGCAGCTGGTTACGCGCATGTGCATTTCAGACCCATTTGACCATCCAATTGCTACGTGAATAACATAATTACAGAGCTCGAGTTAGTGATAAATACATGTGTTTTTCATATTTTTGTTTTATTCGATGAATTGAATTTTTTGTAAATAAAAGTTGACAATTAATTGGAAAAATGTTTTGAACTGCTAATTGAACAAGTCAAATCAAATCAAATCTTTTCATGTATAATCAACATATCGGAGCATAATATTTATTAGCCAGCTTAGCTGCTAAAAATTGACGCATAATTCTCTAGATTTATATAAGATACATTAATAATGTATAATTTTTATACATTATTAATACATCAAAAGTAAATACATCATCAACAAATTTTTATGAGTAAATTAAAAATAATTATTTATATTTATTTTTTAGAGTTTAGCAACTTAGCATTTTATTAGTTTTCTTATTTATATGGGTTGATTGGTGCATTCACAATATATAAACTCTAATATTATTAGAAAGATGTTAACCTAAAAAAATAGGAAAAAAATTCCGCTGCAATTGACCCACCAACTTCAATGGACTCTTTACAGACTAGTTTGGCTTGTCGATGAGGTTCGGTGGGTCATGGTTCGATTTACTTTTTAACAAAAAAAAAGGAGTAAAATTATAAATTTTTCTAATTTTAAAATTTTTTATTTTATTAAAAAAGATATATTTTTACGTATTTTTTTCATTATTTTTAATCTCACTGAAACTAATTTCATTATCCATCTAAACTAGCTCTACATCAATGCTTAGGCTATCTAATTTAAGCCCTGATTTGCTGCAGATCAAAGGGTCACAAACTTTTTGGTGCATTTTATGAAATTGACATATTGCCATCTCTCTCTGCGTTGATAATGAAATGCAACACCAAATCTAGCCATCCAGATTTTGGGTCACACCAGCCATGGTAGATGGTTGGTTCCACTTCATAAATTTGATATTAATAACGGCATCTCAATCCCAGTTCCTCCTTTGAGAGTTTGAGTAAGATGCTAATCAAATTTTTAAACAAGAATCAAGGCATTTCACTTTTCATACTTTTTTTTTTGTATTTCAAGCAAACAACCAGTGCATTAGACGAAAAGAAAAAAAGTTGAACTTTAATTCAAATAATTATTTTTTAAAAGGTTTATATATAATGTATTGACAATATATAGTTTTGACATATTTTTAGTTTACTCATTAATGAAATGTCAAACTCTAATGTATTAACAGTGTATATAAATTATACACTATCAATGTATTATATATAAATCATTTTTTAAAATATGAGAATTTGAAAATTTTAAATTTCAACTCTTATAATTATTTTCAATCAACAACTCTTATTATACCCAAAAGCCCCATTAAAACATTAGTTTAAGAATTACTGTTTATCATTATCGATCTAAACAAAATTAATTTTAAATTGTAAAAAAAATAAAAATATATGTGATTACACAAAAAAATTATTTCTTCTTCTCAAAAAAAAAGTTGTTTTTAGAATTTATTTTCTTTAAAATAAAAAAATCTAGAAATCTATAAAGTCTATTAAGAAGATTTAAAACCACATGAATTCTGTAGTACGGATAATTTTTTCCCAAAGTACACCAGAAAAAAGTTAGTGTTGCAGAGAAATAAAAAGGCACAAATGTCCCTTGACATTTACATAAGACTACAAGCCGACGAGACCAGACCGCCCCTTTGATGTCTACTTGGACATGCTCGAGACCTAGTATTGGCTGCCTTTATTTATAATTTTAATTCCCTCACCGTAAAACGACGCATTCCTTGTCGTCTGTCGGCAATCCTTTCAGAAAATCCACATCCCCCTCCGCCTCCATCCACGTGTCCCTCTCACTCTCCACTCACCATCCACGTGTCTTACCCCTTCGATTCCCCTTAATTACAAACTTTGCCATTCTTAGCCCATTTCGTTGGTTTTTTTTTAAAAAAATTAAATAATTAAATATAAAAGTGTTTGTGTTCGAATTCAAAAGTTATAATATATCATAGTCCATTTTTAATTTTGGACCAAAAAATTGTTGGCCATTTCGTCCGTTACACAACGATAAACTAATCAATCTTCTCCGAATCTCTTCCTTTTTATGATTGACAGATACCCTTTTAATCGAACGTTCACGAATCAACTTTATACAAAGAAACAAGAAAACCCGGGTGCTTTCCGCAGCATATAAAACCCTCATTTTTTTCCTGTGCTCTCACTTTTTCGTTTTCCTCTTTCTCTTGCTTCAGCTTTATATATAATCTTTCCTAATTTCTGGTTGGTATGAGTTTACATGTTGGTGTGGATTATCATCAACCATGACCAACGTGCCTAAGCCACCAAGATATTATTCACTCACCATCTTTGAACAACCCATTGCTAAGGACTCTTGGTCTTTTTATTGTTCTTCTCTCTAACTTTTTCATTTCGTAAAGAAATCAGGGTTTTTGATTCTGGGTAATCTTGTTCTTGGGTTTTTCTTTCTATTTTCTTTTGTGTGGTTATTGTTCGACAAATGGGCAGTGGAGAAAAAAGTTTGAGGAACTTTCATTTACACCTACCACACATTCATCATCATCATGGGAAGAAACAAGCGAGGGATGTGCCAAAAGGGTGTTTGGCAATCAAGGTTGGATCAGAAGGAGAGGAGCAGCAGAGATTTGTGGTGCCTGTTATTTACTTCAATCACCCGTTGTTCATGCAGCTGTTGAAAGAAGCTGAGGAAGAATATGGGTTCGATCAGAAGGGTACGATCACAATCCCTTGTCATGTAGAGGAGTTTAGGAATGTCCGGGGCTTGATTGATAGGGAAAAGTCCCTTCATCATCATCATCATGTCGGATGTTTTAGGGTTTGAGTTATTGTTATTACCTGATCAAAAGAACAAAAACGAAAAAATGATTTATGGTTTTGTAAGTCCCAAACAAGGGCGGCCTAAAATCATGAAGAAAAAGCAGTAGAATAATCTTTTTCTTGATTTTGTAAATTTGGGAGGTTTTCTTGTTTAGTTCGTTTTCATGCTTTTTACTGTTTCTTGGTAGACCATAGATGGTTGATGAGGATGATGATTAAAGATGATACGATAATGACGACAAATGTTGCTTGCAATTGCACTGACTTTGGTATTTTGTTAGGAATGAACCGTAACGGAGAACAAATAAATGCCTTTCTTTTGTTATTCTTTTCTCTTTTTTTCTTTTCCTTTTTTTCTTTTCAATCTTAAAGATGAATATAGGGAAGAATTGATTGGCGTTTGGCATCACTAGAATAGACAAGGGCTGAAGGGCTCTTGGTAGGGTCATTGCTTTTTCTTTAAGTTTGAAGTATTCGGCACGATACGATAAATGTGGAAATCACTCTCAGCAATCAAGGAATTAATTACTAAATATTTTACATTTAGTTTCTAAGTCGTGAAATATTTCTATAGAGTTTCATTTCTATACCAGCTTTTTTTGAAAATGATAGTATTGATATATGTTGGTGATTTTCTTTTTTCAAAAATTGATACAAGCAACTAAATTAAGAAAATATAAGTAAATAAGATCTAGCAATTAGACCTACTTTTTATTTAAAAAAAACTATATATAAATAATATGAATTGTTATCTTATCCAGACAGTTAAATTTTTAAATTTTATAAATGAAATTAAAAATCTGTTAACCTTATTTTTTTTAGTTATTTTCTTATTATTTCTATGTGTTACATTGATAATTTTGTTGAATTTTAAAAATTTCACTTACAACATATCAGATAATTTTTCAAATAATATATAGGATTAAACATAGCTCGAAAATGTTAATCTGTGGCTGTTGTTAGTGTGCAAATCGCAAAAAGGGATTGATGTATAGCGCAAATAATTGTATCTTTATCTATGCAGATTTTCTGTTAAACGCTTATTATCCTATCACTTAAACAAGTGGATAAACGTAAGTCAACAGAATTTGAATTTTTTTTTTCTACCGATAAAAAATCAGTGTTCATAGTTATCAGAAACTGAGTAGCTGTGAAGAAAGCTGTCGAATTTAGAGTATGGACCATTCTGTTAGATTCACGAAATCTAACTGATAAATCTTCGAAATGGGTGAAACACTGTATTCTACGGGCACAAACAGATGAGACTTGAGAGACTGAACTTAACAGAGATTTTCTCGGAGTGAAAATCTGACTGAAACACAAAAATGTGTTTAACTTTATTTTGTTGTTTCTGGACCGCATTGAATTGAGTTGGGTGATGGGAAAGGAATGGAAAGGGGGATTGAAAGAGTCAAGAAAGTGAATAATGGCGGGTGGGCTCAATTTCAATCTCCTGTTTGCTGTTTGGCAGTTTGGGTAAGTACTGCTCCGTAGATACCAAGGGTTTTGTAGGGTACACAGCTGCCCTTAACACCAGACCAGACACAAACAAAGGGTAGTTTGTGCCTTTTTTCAGACTGTATTTATTAAGGTTTATATGGTTCAGGAATAACGAGCTTCTCTGGCATGCTTTGGAACCATTTATGCTGCGAAAATTGGAGTTTAAAGCGGAACCAAGAACAGATTAGAATGCCTCACGGGCCTTCCTTCGAGGTGGTGGTGGGGTTGGACTGTTCTTTTTCTTCATCACATAAATAAATAAGAGTCAATGTCAATGGCACCATCAGACCGTACCTTTGTTTCAATTGTTTAATTAATGTGGGGCCAGGGAGGATTAATTTTTCCCTTCTTGTCAAGTTTTTGGGGATTTAATTAAATTTTTTTAACAGGAACAAATAATATCACTTGGGACTATTTGATTCATTATTTATTTCATCAAAGGACACTGATTAGGAATTTTCCAAGGCAATAAAAAAATGGAAAAAATCCAAGACATTATTCTAGCTATATGGCTGACCAAATGCTATAAAAAAAACTAGGGTCTTAATTAATTAAATTAATTTAAAAATTTTCTCACAACTAATAAAAATTATCATAATAATGACAAGGATGATGTGATGTATGAACTAGTTCAGAAGTCCATGAGTAAATTTTAGGTGAATCCTGAATAGACTATTCAGGATAGTGGGGGGAGAAGCTAAATCAATTTACATATTTTTTTTTATAATTATAAAGTAGTCCAAATGGATCAGCTTGCTTAGATGCACGACATCATAATTTCTTTTTTTAATTGTATGTCACAACTTAATTACAAGTAAATAATTATCAATTTGGTATTTGTTTTTGGGTATAGCTAAAAAATATTGTATGAAGCGTGCCACGCAATAAGGTAAAACAAATATTTTACATGAACTTAACGTAATAAATATGAATGATAATTTATTTTTGGAATGCATCCAAATCAATTTGTGGGCATTCTGAAGTTCGTCCCTTATGAAACAATCTTAAAGACGCATCTTTCATTCGATCTAATACAGTCAAAGAAATTAATTTTATTTTCTTTTTTCTTTCTTTGGCTAAACACTGAGCCTATAGTCTTGGAATTCAAAGTATCGATGATGAGTCGATAAATTCATGCCATTGGATGATGGTGTTGATAGAGCAGTAGTTTGAACCAAAAATTAAAGAAAAGGATTGCATTATTGGAAGACATCCAAATCTTATCTCCAAGAGCTCCAATTATAATCTCTCACCCCTCGCTATTAACCTTTCAACGCCCCATAATAGAACGTCGGAGTAGTGTAAAATAGATTGCGCTGTAGACCTGATAATTTTAAACATGACATGATTACACGATATAAAAACGATACGAATATAAGATATGAGGTGACACAGATTAAAATTAAGTAAAAATTGTATATCAATATTGTAAAAGCTAAAAATAAGATTTTATATTTTTCGTGTCAACACGAATTTTGACACGAAAATTTCATGTTTTATACGACATGAATACAAATTTACATTACATGAAAATGAATTAAAAACGTGAATGGTTAAGTCTACTGCACTGCAACACTTTAGACTTTGCTTCATTTGTCATGTTTTCTACATTTTAGTTGTAGGAGTTGACTAGTAGTTGTTCATTTTGAATTGTCATTGATTAAGAAAATATTTTTGAAATGTATGTGTGATAATACTTTTTTTAATATACAAAATATTGTTATATAGAGATGGTCGTTAATTTACTTTAAAGAAACATAAGAAAATTAGACAAATTGATGATGATAAATAATTTTTAGATGTTGATAAAAGGCATGAAAATAAAGAATCTAACTCCAAATTTTGCATTTAAAAAAACATTTAAATCTATATTTTGACCTTAGTAGAGCTAGATGAGCCATCCATAGATGTTCAAAAAGTAACTATAAATTTAATTCCATGGAATCGAAAATTCCATTTGCATGCTCCTAATGAAACAGGCCTAGTGACCTACACCATAGACAAATTGTGTTCAACACACTCAGGTAAAGCGCTAGGATACCTCTGCCGGCCCTGAATGAGAATAAATCATGTATTTCTTCCAAAAACCCTTCATTTTACTCCTTTGATCATCTGGCCTCAAGCCATTGAAATTTGCGATAAAGCTCGTAATAGAATTTTTGCTGTGTTGGATGCGGTGCTTGGAGCATTCATGGCCATGAACAACAAAGAAATAAAGATTTCGATTCCCAAAAAGGCAGAAAATGACTCGGTGAAAGAAAATAATGTTACATTGCCGGGTAGCACAGACGCAGAGTGAAGAGTAGCATGCAAACAAAGAAAAACCTAGTAAAAATGGCATCATTTCTTCATTGTAGGGTCAAAGAAAGTGTACGAAGAAAGACGACATACAAAAAAATTTACTACTACACGCTGTTATTTATAATTAAGTTGTGGAATTAACGATGAACAGGTTGATGAACAATTTGTTTAGAATTCTGAAATTCATTAATTCATGAAATTGAGTATGCAAGATTCGCTGATTTTTCCCAATATTCTTTCTAAAAGATTGGTGTCACTGAAAACGAGTATCAAGAATTTTTATATTTTTAATTTGGGGGCGGTGGACAGTTGTATTTAAAATTGTTAATTCCCTAATTAATTCAATATCAAATTCTTTCTGGAGTTTTCTACGCTATAGTTGACCAATTTAGGAACAATTAATAATAAAAAAATAGAATTTATATGTGATACACTGACAATGTATTGTCTCTACACACTGTCAATGTATCAAAGCTTGATACATCATCAATATGCAAAATAAAAAGATTACAAGTTATTAAAAATAAATACAAATAAATTTTTTTAGATTTTTTTCAATTTTTTATTCATTGACATTTATAAAGATTATATATTGTCAATGCATCATATATAAATCCAAAAAAATAAGTATTTTCTCAAAAAAAAATGTTTTTTTTTTATAGGCACCTAATGGAGAAATGGGGAAATCAACTTTGAATATAATCTCTTTTAAAAGGGATAACAATTATTAAACTAATAGCTGGTTGTTAAAAAAAAGAGTTTTTCAATTGATTTGATTGGAAAGAAGTGTTTTCATTGAAACTTTTCCTTTCCCTTTATAACTGCGCTGCACGATAGAATAGCTAATGATCATGATTAGAGGCATGGAAATAGCTACTCAAAGGTGCTACCATGTCTATTAACGTTTGACATTTTTTTTATTAATCTAATAATAGAAAGCTATATTTATTGTTAATTATATTTCTTGCCGTTTAAGCTTTTTAATGAAAGTTTTCCTAGTCTGCTTACTTTTTAATTAATCCAGTCAATTGGATAATCTATATTGATTTGAAAATAATATAAAAATGTGACATAGGAATTTATACTTAATTGAGTAAAATGCATATATGATTATTTAAAATGCTGAATTATTATATACTTGATAATATCATACATATTGTTTAAAAATATTACATTTGATACCATTATTTTTATAATTTTCAAAAAGGAAAGAAACAAGAGTGAAAAAAAAATGCGTCAACTAAAAATAAAATACTTCAGTAAATAAAATAAGAATGAATAATACATTTGAATGATTTACTTATCTAATATATATATATATATATATATATGAGGAGGGATATACTTACACATGTATAAAACAAATTTAGTTTTACACACTTTTATATCTTCATATAGGATTTATAATTTTTTAATCCGACTGTTGAATTTTATGTTTTTTTCACATATCATGCGTGCCAAATTTCAAATTAATCGAATACGTCTAACTATTTATTTCATAAAATAAAATTTCAACCGTTGATATATATTGAAAAAAATACTATTCTCGATTAAAATGATAGAAATAGCAGATTGATTCAAAAATTTACATACATAATAAATATGACTAGGTTGTTAAATCCAATGGTTGATTTGTAAAAATATTAATCCTATATGAAGATATAAAACTATGTAAAACAAATTTGTTTTATACATGTGTAAATAGATTCCTACTATATATATTATATATAAAAGCCAAAGCAGTTGACTCAAAGTAAAATATCGTATGTGGATATTCTAAAAATTTGACATGTGTAATATCCTAAAATAAAAAAAATAATTTTATTCAATTTCCTAAAAGATAGGATTCTATCAACATTAAAATTACACAACAAATTAATTATTTTTTTAAATAAATTATTTATTCCAATTTCTGAAGCATCTATATTTATATATATTAAAATTAAAGAAAATTTCGTATCATTTATCAATTTCTTTACTTATCTTTTATCAAAATATATGCACTGTTATTATATACATTAAAAACATATTTATAGAAATAATTAATTTTAGTATAATTTTTTTACTTGGATGAAATTTTTTAAAGAAAAAATATATATGTATTTTATATGAACACGTGACATGTGTAGTAAGATGAATTTTTTCATGTTAAAGTATAAAATGTTCTTAAATAATCACCTGATCGTTGATCCAAATTTAAAGTTACGCTTCTAATCTAATATATATATACTTATATATATATATACATACATACATATATATATATACATATATATATATATACATATATATATATAAGCCAAAGCAGTTAGCTACAAGTAGGATATCCTATGTGGATAGTCTAAATGTTTGACATGTGTAATATATTTTTTTTTAAAAATAATTATCCTTTTTCAAGTATCAAAAAATAGAAATATATCTAAATATAAAAATAAATCAATTATATTTTAAAATTAATTATCTATTTTAATTTTTAAAAAATAAACATATATATATATCTCTATCTAGATTAAAATTAAATAAAAATTACATTTCATTTATCTTTACCTACATTAATATTACAAAATATAACGTCTATATCTATATCTTTTATCAATTAATTTTTTTCTAAAAAATAACATCTATATCTATGTATATTAAAATTAATATTGATAATGTAATATATAACACGCAGTAATATAACATCTTATGTACAATGATTACCTTTTTTTCGCAATAATATAACATGCAATAATATAATATCATTTTTTATTTTTTAAATTAATACGTAACATGCAATTATTCTTTCTTTTCATATTAACATTACAAAATACAACATTTATAACTACTGCTTTTATATATTAATTTTTTTAATTGTCTAAGAGGTAACATCTATATCTATATATATAAAAATTTTTAATTTGATACATAGGTATGCATATATTTACATAATATGGGTATCTTTGTTATATTTATTATAACATAAGTGACAACTGAAACTAAATTTAATCAAATTGCATATTAATGTTTTATTTAAGTCTTCTATTTCATCTATGAAATCTATTAGATCATCAAATAAAGTGACATATCATTTAAAAGTAGCAATGAAGACTCAAGAATTATTTGCTACCTCTTTAGCTTAACAAAAATTCATTGAAGAATCTCTGTTTAAAAAAATTCTTACACAAGGTTGATTTTAAGACAAAGAAAATTTCAATTTCTTCAAATCAAATACATATTGAATTTTTTTATAGACTATGTTCATTCAATAAATTACAATAATAGTTTGATTTAACTTTTTAAAAATTTGCATAATTATATCCAATATATAAATTTTTTATATTACTGTATTGTAATATACAAATTACAAATAAAAAAATATTAAATATAAATATGTTATCTTTTTCATAAACATAATAATTTATATTATAAAGTTTCAATAAAATATATTAACAATGAATTTATTGTTTGATTAATGTACGGGTTTAAAACTAGTTTATATATAAGACGTTGCTATAGATAAGTGATATGATACTTGGAAGTCATATTTATGTTTAATTATAATTTTGGGGATAAAATTAAAAACCAATACATTGATCATTATTATTATTATCAGAACATTTATTTCAATAAACTAAAGTAGCTTATATAAACTAATATCTAAACTAACATTAAATCGTACAATACATTGATCAAAAAAATAAAATGATTTGAATGCCATTTATATTCCCCTACAGATGAAAGCAAGATTTTGAAGGCTTAATTGATTATATAGACAATGATATGATTTGGATAAAAAAACAGTTAATTTATATTTTTAATAATATAATAAATTTCCCAATGAATACAGGGAATTATAATCATGGGACATCGGCTGAATCGCTATTCCAGCTAAAAATCTGGAGGGGCTGTGCTAGTAATTACTTGGAGCCGGGATAAATGTACAATTAGGGAAAAAATGGAAAAGCATTGCCATTGGGTTTTTCCTCCATTGAACCTTTCAGCATCAATGAATTTACCAACCAACTTGGACTCAAATCCACATACATGAGCGAGAAAGCAAAAATGGGGCATGAGCAAGAAGAAATTGTCACTGTAAATTTTCCTCGGCAATGTCGCTAACATATTCACTTATGCACATTTTTCTGTAAACAACCCTAAAGGAAAATTAATTTTTGAAGAAAAAAATTCACAAGTCATTCGAACTGCCATGAATTTTAAGGACTGTGTGATATCAATGGCTAAAAACTAATGATGTCTTGTATTGGAGCTACGAAGTGTCACACCATGTAAAAATTTTGTATATCCAAGTAAACTAAGCTTTCCATCCGAGATTCTGATCCAGTCTTTGAGGAATGAATAAGCTGAAGGGCCGACATTCAACTCCTGTAATCAGGTCAAGAGGAATCACAACAGCATAAAAATAATATATATATATATATATATATATATATATTAGGAGAAGATGAGGTTGTGTGATGTTTAGAAGCAACCAATTGAACATACCCGTGCCAATTCTTCAATTGAGATTACTCGGTTGCCTTCTTGTTCGAAATGCTCAAAAGCAGTGGAGGCAATCTGCTCCCAGCCTTCAACTGCTTCTAGTTGATGCGTGCCAATTGCAGCTGCACAGAACTCTTCAAAGTACATCTTCTTATATGCAAGCGATTCCATCTAGGCAAACAATAATGACAGTGAGGAACTGAAATGATGCAAGTGAAACTGAAACACAAACGAAGCAGGTAAAATTTATTAATGCTGATTAAGATGCTTAAATATATTGGCAAGTAAAAGCATATTCGGACACCAAACTCCACATATCCTTTGATAATGATAAAACAGTTTTAAATGAAAACAATTTTTTTTCTTGCCATGACGACTCTTAAGGGAAAATGTCTAACCACAACTAAATTGTGAGTATAAAGTACAATAAAAATTGCTACCAAGAAGAAATTCAAGTAAAAACCTTACAGAATTAAGAACGGCAGGTACCCTTGATTCACCCATTGCTTCTGTAGCATTCCGAACAAGTGCCTGCACAATTGATACGCTAATATAAAATAACTAAAATACTTTATGAGAGAGAGAGAGAGATCAAAGATAAGGTACACAAAAGAGCAAAGAAAAGGACAGATTATTGAGATATGCTATTATTTCCTAATTAAGTCAACATGCCATGCCAATGAACAGACTAGAATTCAACTTCAACTCATTAACCATTTTAGTCTCAAAACTTGAATTGATAGGATTATAAAGTCAGTCAATAACCATTTTAAAATTTTCAAGAGAGACACTCCCATCTCTATTCGGTTCCAGCAGCCTGAATTGTGCCCTGAGATAAACCAGCTCATCTTCCGTCAATGCTTTTGAAAGAGCCTACAGTTGTAACAATTATGAAAACACAACTTAGAGGGTGAAAGAAAGCAAGACACATGTTCATGCACCTGCACACACACATATTTGAAAATGCTCCAGCCAATCAAAAACAAACATGTTTATACATGGATATCATGATTAATTGCTACAAAGAACAGTTATCTCAATTCGTTTTGCACTCACACGTGAAGCAAAATTACTGAAAGACTTATATATTAAAAGAAATGCAAGAGTAGTTCTAAATTTTACAATTAAAAAAAAAAGCCAAAAACCTAACCTCAACAACAAAGAATAATGTGAAGCTTAAATAAGCTAAAATGCACACCTGAAGATACCAATTAGAATTTAAAATTTTCATAAACGTGCCAATACTTTTTACCAAAAATTTACAGTTGCAAAGGATGTTTGACGGTCTAAATATATTTGGATGGTTGAAAATCCAAATATAAATTCAACTGGGCTATTTTCTGTGACAATCTTAGCTTTTCACTAGGATTTTTGCAATTTGTCATAAAGTATTTTGGCAAGCTAGAGCAAGAAATACTCTTATGGACATCTTAAGAGGGACTGAAGGAGAGGGAAGGAGGAACAAGAAAGCAATGGTTCACAAAGTTGCTGCACACATTTCTGTAATGACAAAAAAGAGAAAAAAATCGTACCTTTAGTGCAGCACGTTTGAATGGTGTTGCACGAAGGTATGACTTGACTAACTTATATATCAATATATCAAGAGGAATTGGACGGCTGTCATCCCGCAACCAAGGGTGAGCTGAAATGACATAAAAGTGTATTATAATCCACCTAATCTGTGCTAATCCTACCACCAAAAGGATCTGGCTTGTAAGACAAATTTATTTAAACATTTTCACAATGGTGTAAAATTCATGTGTTAACCAGTTTTGTTCAAAGTCCCAACTTACTTAGAGCTTGAACAGAAGTCATTCTTTTCCTGTAATCCTTGTTTAGTAGTCTCTTAACAAAGTCTTTGGCCTCTGGAGTGACAGATGGCCAAGGCAAATCATCAAAGTTAGGATCGGATCTCAGCACAGAACGAAAAATTCCAGATTCTGTACGTGCCCAGAATGGCCGGCTTCCACATAACAAGATGTAAGTGATTACTCCAATGCTCCAAATATCTGCTTCCATACTATAAGATCTATGCAGAACTTCAGGAGCAACATAATAAGCACTTCCAACAATATCATTGAGTCTTTCATCTATAACAAACAAACATGGCACAAAAGTTAAGAAAATAAACAGTATTAGCTGTGACTCGACATCAGTCTACTGATACAATGACCATTATATAAAGTAGAAAATGGAAATTGATAGACATCCGATATAAATTTATCAACTTCATGTTACATTATTTTCTCAATTAGTAACCCATTCAAACATGAGCAGACATATTTAATTGCCAATTTTAATACCCCACAACATTTTGCTTCGTTAGGTTTAGGGTTCAAATAATGAAAACAAAATAACTTCCTCTCCATTTTACAATAGAAGAGAGGTGCTTGAAAATTTCTACAAATTTGAATGCTTATACTCAATCATCCTGTAAGAAAGGAACCAAACAAAAATTAGGTGGTAGATTCTTATCACTAATTACAGTCTTTTATTTGATAGCTTTACAAAAGCAACGAAAGGGACGTGGGTTTATCGGCAAACCAAGCTAGAGTTGAAGTGGGATGATCATTACCTGGTCTAATAAAGTCAGAAAGACCAAAATCAATTAGTTTCATGTCAGCATCTTCACCACCAGAAGTGAAAAGGAAGTTCTGTATCTCAAGCAATAAAAAGTTGCATCAGAGATATGTTAATATGCCAGAACATCCACTTTTCAGTTTCACAATCCATTTGAATCAAATAAAAATGTAAAAAGTAAAAACCTCTGGCTTTAAGTCACGGTGCACAACTCCCTGAAGATGACAAAATGAAACCACACTTAAAATTTGTACAATTATAGCTTTTGCATCTTCCTCAGTGTATCTTCCTCCCCTGGGACAGAGAAATTCTTATCTTAGTGTCATGATCAAACAAACTAATCACATTAGGGACCATTTAATATCGTGTATAATCATGTGAAATCAAAGGGCAAAAAAGGTAAGGATAAAAATGGGGGTATAAAACCCAATTGACGGCCATTAACATGACAATTCAAAGGTTATAACAAACAATGACATCTATCTAACTCTCTGGTTTCTATAAAGATAATGATATTCAGACACTGGTGAGTACGTAGGCCTAGAATCATAGACATTATAAAAAACAAGTTACCTCGCCAAAATTCTGTCTAATAGCTCTCCACCTTCACACAATCTGATAAGAAACAGAATTCCACAAATGTCAGACCCAACATTTTAGAAATGCAATAAAATATTTTATAATCCTACAATTGGAGCATTACCTGAATTTCCAAAGAGAAAATCAGGTTGATTATTATGATTTTTTAAATCCAAAATGTAGAATGGTTCAAAAAGTTAAAAAAAAAAAAAGAAACCTACTAAAATAAATGAGTCAATCTACTTAAAGATAAAAAAATAAAATGATTTGCAAGTAGAAATGATAATGCAAGAACATAGAATTAACGAAGATAAACCATTTTCCCTAAATAAAATTTAAAAGAAACAAGAAAAGACATACTCCATGACTATGTACACGTTATTGGCATCCTCACATGCATCATAAAATTTGACCAGATTCTTATGTCCTGATAGTGCTTTTAATATTTTCACCTCCCTTCGAACATCTTCAATTGATATTGCTGTTGTCATCTGTGAAATAAATCTGGTTAAAATTCAGCAGGTGGAATCAACACTTCGTTATACAAGCTCATTATGGCATTACCGAAGAAGGTTGTTTATTTTGGGTCCTTTAATACTTTTTTATTGCATAGATCCATCTGAATTGCATGCATGTTACCTATACAGCAACATAACTAAAGACTTTACCATGGCATATCCTAGTTATTCAAGGTTTTTCAGTTAAATATCTCACATTGCATCACATACCAGAATTATAGTAGCATTAAACAATTAAAAGTTTTCTAATTAAATCCTTGACGATTCTAATGCGTTACTGAACGACATGAAGGGATCGCTTTCTGTTTTTCTACAATAACCCTTTGATTCTGTGTAAAGCTTTTCCTTATCACAATTCAAACAAATAAATAACATATCTAGACAAGATATCAGAGATTGGTAGAGTTAATAGGGCAATCACAAAAATCCTGTCTTGTCTTATCGCAAACCTAGATCCTCTTTAAAAAATGACAGCCATGAGCCCAAGGCAATGTCCCCTTGATATACAGCATAAAAAATTGTATACTTTGTAGGTCTGGACTCTAAAGTCATACTCTGAAACACGTGGATAAGACACCTAAAATCTCTTTCGATAAACAAAGTTTGCATTCTGACCTAATTCTGTTGTGCTTGACATGGCTACGGTTACATTTCCACTTTATACTTTAAATACAAAAGATCTCAAGTCGAATACACAGTATTGTTGCTAGATAACCTGCACGATGATCGAACACAGACAAATACACCTTTGTCTTCTTTCAGTTTGCTAGAATAACAGTCACAATCATGCTTCCCTCTAACTGACAAAAAAGATTCTGCTAATCGAAGCAAGAGGTATCCTTTTAACTCACATATGTCCCAAATAGCTCATATAATTGCCAAATATCAAATATCATGAGAGAATGGTGGTGCCAATGTCGTTGACATGATTATTCTATAATTAATCTAGCTTATGTAACTTCCTTCAACTAAAAAAATACTCCTGCCAAGTTTACCTGAATTAAAAAAAAAAAAATCTATCCAATGTTTGGAATACATAACAATACCATCCATAACAAAAAGGAACATCCCTTTAGAATATTATGATGAATCAAAATTTGAGACTAATACCTCCAAAAAACCCAACTTTAAGAAATCAATCCATAAATCCCAATAGGTTCTTAAATTAACTAAAATTACTGAGCATAAATAATGTAAGAATGGGGGAAAAGGAATAGAGAGAGCATTGTACCTTAGCTTTTGAGATGATCTTAACAGCAACGGGTTGATCCTTGAGTTCACCCTTTTTACCTCTAGCAGAGCAAGTGTGACCAAAATGCCCTCGCCCTACTTCTTTTCCAAGCTCATACTTAGCTCCAAAGTTCTTGCCATAACCAAAGCTCTTATCCAGCGCTTGCTCCGGCTCAGTTCCGCGATCCTCGGGGATCGGCCCTTCCTTTGGCTTCCCGCCGAGACGCTTCACCAGCGACGCTTTGATGTGTTTGGCCGGAGAAGGCGGCGGGAACGGCCGCCGGAAGAACCTCCTAGGCGTCGAACCCCTCGACGCCCTGGCCGGAGAAGGCGATACTCCCGGAGGAAGTGGACTGGCAGATAACCCGTGTGGGTATGGGCTGGGCCATGGACTCTGGTTCGAAGACCTAGCTGGAGTATTCTTCACTAACGGAACATTAAAAGCGCCGTTACCCGACTGTACTGGCGTTTCTTCCCGATCGGCTGAAACCACCACTGTCGTTGTGGTAGCATTTGACGTCGTCCTATCATTTACTCCCGTTTGATTAACTTTGCCGTAACACTGCCCCATCCTAAATCCCCCCGATCACAACAAAGGCTAAAGTCTACACATCGGATGGTTCCAGCAGCCTTCCTCCCCTCCTCACCTGATCTGATAGTAAAAGATATCTGCGGCGAGAAAACGATAAAAGAAAAGAATGAAATGGAATTTCGAGTCAGAGAAGAAAAAAAAAACAAAGAAAGAAAGGAAGAGTGAGTGAGACAGAGACACGGAGAAAGAGAAGGGTTGAGGTTGAGGAAAGAAATTACAAATAGTTGTTATTTAATGTTACACTGAAAAATTAAATAGAAATCTGGAAGGTTGACTGGCAGCCGTTGGATTTGTAGAATCTTATTCATATAAGGAAAGTGAAAATCACGATGTTTTTTTTCAAAACGGCTCGAAAATTGGGGAAATTTCTTCTTCTTTTTTTTTCTTTTGCTCTTTTGTTTGTAATAGTTTCTTTTCGTTTTGTCTTTTGCTACTTTTCGTTGCCGTTATCTTTCAATTTTTTTGATGAATACAGGGATTTTTGGAAAACAGCGAGAGTTTTGATTCCCTGCTTAATTAGTAGATTACTAAAACGCCCTCAAATGGACAGGTGGCGTTATCGGATGGTAAAGAAGTGTCATTAATCACGGAGCTGTATGTACAGGAAAGTGGTCCAAGGAGAGGATTTGAGGACATCAGCGCAGAGGTGATGAAAACAGGCGATGGCTGGTCCGAAGGTTCGAATAATTTAAACCCTGGAAATAAAACTAATCCAAAGCCCCAGCGCCAGGCCCCATGTGCATGAGCGTAACCTGAGTTGATGAAGTCTGAAGCGAATATTATAATAATTCATATAAATATATAATTTGTGTTTATAATGTATAAAATAAAAATTGTGTGAAATTTTGCTTCAATATATTAAATAAGTTTTTTATTTTATGATATTTATATATATAAATTTTATTAAATTTTTATTTATATCATTTTATATTATTTTTATGTCGTATTTATAATTATTAAATTTATTTTAAAATTTTGAAATAAACTACAATGTAACGTAATTTCTAACGACTTGGTAGGTCGCTGCCTTTATGGGCTAGGTCATCGGCACACATGGTCAGATTTTTTTCAAAGCGAAGCTTGCTCAGCATGGTCGTGCTGAAATCAGGCACTAGTAGGCTTATAACAAATAAAGCATCCGCCCTCCGGTTTCAGTTTCAACGTATATGATCAGATTTTTATAACAAATAGCAATAGTTAAAATGTGTTTTGACGAAGATTCAATAATGTGACGATTCCATGTTACGTTGTTAATTATTGTTGGTTTTTATTATAGTTAGGGTTAACCAATGAATAATAAATTATGTACCATTGATTAATTGGTCGTAATAGGAAATATTGTTTTTTGTTTTTTAGATAAATGATTTTGTTTAAATGTTTGGTTTTTATACAAGGACAATAAAAAATTTTAATTTTATAAACAAAGTAAATAGATCATTACAAATTTTTATTTAATTTTAAATACATCTTAAGATATATGTGTTGCTTTATTAATCTTATTAATAAATTTTAAAATATTTTTTAATGGAGAGTTGGAGAATGATATAATTTCTCTTTGTTTAAAGGATTTTAAGCCAACATGTTAGTGAATACATTCAAATACAATCATGATATTTGATGGTTACTAATGAGCACGCATTTGGCTTGGCTCAATATCTATATATTTGATTAAAAAATTAATGATTTGATAACAAATCTAATGATTTCATATTTAAAATAACAGCTACAGTCAATCCAACTTCCTCAGTACTGTCATTTTACATTTTATTTCGTAATAATGGTAATAAGGTTCACGTGGTTATTAGTAACATATTTATTCCAAGGGATTATTGTTCATAGTATATTTTATTAATTTATTTATTTATATCTAATTCTAAATTCTAATGACTAAACTCATTGGTAAACAATTATCATATTATAAGTCAAATTTAAACTTTTTTTTTATTACAAGATAAGTATTAAATAATTGAGGATTGAGATGCTTGGATTTGAACCCAAAACTTATAATATGTCACAATTCATCCTTAACTATTAAACCAAAAAGTTGTTGGCAAGTCAAATTTAACATTCAAGTTTTGAGATTAACATCTTATCGCAAATTTATCGAAAATCACATTGACCATAAGAAAAAAAATTACTTTTATCTGCAAAAGTAATTGTTTAATCTAAACGAACTTCATATAAAAATGGTTTTTACTGCCCCCTGATTAGTAATCTCTCTGCTATTTTCCTTGTTCAACATCAAAAGCCATTTAGAAAATTAAAAGAAGCAGTAGAATAATAATAACCAGGGTCGTGAGCAATGATGATGTTAATGATGCAACACAGGGAAAAATAAAATACAAAGAGAGCTGCTTAATTAGACTATGTCAACTAAAACTTATCTCTTTAATATTGAATGCTAAATAAGGTAAAAAGAGATTAAATGAGTATGTTTGTATGTACTGAGATATTAGTCTAAAAATAGATATAATTTTCCATTAAGGCAGCGGATATTCTGACACTCTCAAACAAATATGTATTTTTATATTCCGCCACGTTTATACTCTACTCTGCCGGTCTATTCTTATTGTCTTAAATGCGTTATTTATTTCCCTAAGGAAAAGAACAAATGAGGACAGCGCAATTGAAGCAACTGCCCTCCCGTCCGTATTAAGTATTGTTAAAACTTTACTACCATAAGCCAATAATGCTTTCCTAACTATTCACTCCAACATAGTTATATCACCTGCAATCCAGCCTGGAATTTTGGTACTTGTTTACCTTTGAGCATGAAATTTTTTTTTTTGCAATTTGAGAAGTGAGATTCAAAAACCTAATTCTTTGAATGTAAATATGAATGTACATAAGTTATCATAAGGAGTTATTAATTTGAAATTATTGTCATCCTTTCGATTTTTTTTTCAATTATTATTTACTCAATTTATATTATAAAAATATGAGTTTGTATATGATGCACTAACAGTGTATAGTTTCTATACACTGTCAATACATCAGAGGTTGACACCTCATCAGTAGACCTTTATGGGCAAATTTAAAAAATTTATTTATATTTGCATATAAGGATCTATTGATGATATGTCAATTTTTGGTACATTGACAGTGTATAGAAACTATACATTGTCAGTGCATCATATATAAATCCTAAAAATATTATGTGATTAAGTCTTTTGGAATAAAAACCTTTAATAATCTATTTAATATAAATAGAATCTGAATTAATAATCAATTGATTTTGTTATCTTTTTAGTAGGTTAGGTAAGAAATTATCAGCTACTCCACTCAAAGCTTTTTAATGTAGTATATAACCAGAAGCCTTGGTAATATTCAAAACAACTAAAGAAAAAGAAAGGGAATAGAAAATTAGTGAACAAGAAAATGTTTTATCTCTTGCTTTAATTAAGTTTATTGTTTCTTTAAACTGAAACAAACAAGAAATGGGCGTTTAGTTAATGGCATTGGTCCCATAGGGCTTTCAAAGCAATAGTATATGTCTCAGGACTCAGCTAACAGTCTACCCTTCATTTTGAAATGTGAAACAGATTGGGCTCCCTAACTGATGAAGCTTCTGCTGCATTAAGATTTCTTCAATGAAGTGAGCTGCAACCAACCCAGGTTTTAGCTTTAAGCAAATAAAGTTAAATATACATTTTCCCTGAGATATTGAAAATGAATGAAAAATAAATATAATTTTTTTTACCCAATTTACCCATAATACATCATGGCTCTAATCCATATTCTTAAATTAAAAAGTTATTATTATCTAATTCATTGGTAGTCTAATCCACAAGCAAATCTTTCAATGTGTCACGTATCATTTAAAAAGAAAAATAAAAAAGTTAAAACTCTTAAAAAGATACGTGACGTATAAAAAAAACTTGTTTACAGAGTTTTTTTAATTTCATCGTTAATGAATAAAATAAAAAAATCCTTTTTTTTTACTACATTATTACTAAAGTTGTTGAATTGGGCCAAGTTAATGCTCTAAAAGAGTTAAAACGTGACCCGTAGGCTTAAAATTGGCCAGAGATGAAAACAGAGTTTGGTCAAGTGTACGAGCAAAGTCGATCAGCATGGGCTAGGATCAATGCCTGGGCTTGATTTTTCTCAAACCATTTTTCTGGTCACAAAAAACGCTGATAGATCATAAATGTTGGGAAGTCACTGTTAACAATAGATGGGAAACTACTTGACTGCAGCAGCTGTTACGTAAATCATTTAATTAGAACTAGCCACTTGAACTAGTTGGGCCTTAAGACAGAGGACCCTGTACCAAAGGGTCCCCCAAACCAACAATTTCCAATTTAACAATTCTTTTTGTTAGTATTAAAGCCAATGAAAATACACGTATGTACTAATGTACATCATCTACTAAACTAAGTAGAAAATATTTCCACTAAGATACGGATGGGGACACCTCTGTTCTGTAATTTCATTTTCTTACATTTAGTCTGAGACTAATCCACCTTGGGCCAAGGAGTCCCGTATTATTCATACTAATGATAACAGCCCAGTTTTGGGTCCTTAAACCTACACACTCAGACACTCTCAAGGATGAACTCTCATGGCACACAATTGGGCCGCTAAGTAAGTTTTCTTTCTCTGTATAAGACATGATCAAGCCCTAAGCCTGTGACGTCAAGAACTATTTCATTGACCAATCTCTTGGCTAGTTCAAGTCGATTCTCAACCTCTAGGCAGGTTTTGTATTAAGGGTTGGTCTATTTTCATATTCTAGTTAAAACATGCCTATTGCTTGCTCAAATCAGATGCTTAGTGATTGGAAGACTTGAAAATCCCTATAGAGGGTGTGAAAACCGAGCAAATTAAATTAAATCACTTTGATTTGCAGAAATTAAGCAACCTAATCTTCAACTGTTTATATAACTTCTTCAAATATCTTAAAACATAATCCTTGTTTTCTGTTGCATGCACGCAAAAGTGGGAGAATGAAGTGCCGACATCTCCCTTGTTCTCCTATTTCTATATGATCATATAGTGAAAACTTAGCAAATCCACTACCCCCACTTTCTGACTTAATTCCCAAAATAATTCGTAAGGTTTAAACCACAACAATCATGTTTCCGCCAAGCAACTTATTCTAGTTGGTTGTTTAGTTAAGCCGTCGACTACAAGATTTCACCTAATATTATTGCCCACCTCCTTGGGTATGCTTGACCGATTCTTTTGAGTAGCTTGAAAGGAACTCACAGCAAATTGTTATATCAAATCTTCTCTGACCTTCCTTATCTGATCCTTCCCGATATTTCTATAACGTTTTTGCATGAAATCATGGTGCATGAACTGTAACGCTTCCTCCCCAAGCACTGTACAAAACGAAATATTATCCGCTGTTCAGTCGTTGAGGTGTTAAAATCATTACCAACAATATAAATCTTTACTCAAATTTCACACATACAACCCATCTCCTGCATGTTTGTTGGCAAGCCATCAAGTCAACAACCACGTGCAGAAAACAGAAAAGCTATAGAATAGAACAGCTTTCTGTATCCATCGCGGTTGCTGTAATCTACTTGTCTTATTCATGTTTTTTGAGTTGCAGACTTCTATTTCTGTCAAAGTTTGACTTACACGTATGGTGAACACACGGATGCTGTAAAACAAACAATATTTTTCTTAGATCCGTCATGACAACAGGTATTCCAGTGTCTAATATTAGGGACTGGATAATATTGTTTATAAAGTAAAGTACCCTAATTAATAGTGGAACAAGTCACATAATTAGTTAATCATATAATTACACTAATTAGCAGAGAAGGAAGGTAATAATGAGCGTAGCTGGATGAAATCTGTCCTTCAAATTTTTATTTAACGCTACTTTTTATACTTTTGTTTGAGACCTGTGTTTAGATGAACGATTTAATTTATTTTAATTAAAGTATTCAAAAGTTAATTTTTTTTTTGTTTGGCGAAAAAAATTTGCAGAATGAAAATAGAAAGAGATTTTAAAAGTAGTTTTTATTTTAAATTCCAAATCCTCCCTAATTTTTTTGCACGTCTTTAAATCCAAAACTCAATAAATGTTATTTTATTTAAATATAATATATATTTATGTTTTTTTTACATACTATTAAAAATATCTATATATTTTTTACAGATCTAAAATTCTAAAATTCAAAATTTTTTTTCAAAAAATATTTATCCAAACCATATAATTACAAGTGACAGTATTTGAATTGATGCATTTTAAAATTCTTCAAAATTTAAATTTCAAAATTCCAAATCTTATGGTGGAAACCTAATCTCAACTGTAATCTAAATTTTCTTGTTTGTCTTCTATGCCATATTTAGTCCATGTTATCTTACTTGTGGTAGTCTGACCAACACACTTGTCATTCTCCTCTCCTCTCCTCTCGTGAGCATCATGAACTTGGTATAGAAAAATCTAACAAGTCGTTTCCGGCAGTAGTTTCTGTTGTAATCCATCCAAAACATGTTCTCTATCAAGATGACATTTGGAAACAAGTACCATTTTGAAATAGATCGCGCATGAAATGAAAACTTCCAAGAAAAACTGGGCCAAAACAACAGTTGAATTGCTCCACATAAGCCAGTAGAAGATGCCGTCAAAAAGTTTGCTTTTGTTTATTCTCCAAAGTTGACGAATTCATTGCCAGCCTGCAACTGCAAAGCTTCAACAATAGCACAAATGAATTTTTTAAAAATTCAACTCAGTTATGCCTAAAATTATTGCACTGCTCTTCTCAGCTGCCGCCGCCGAAGTAATCAAAGTTTGAGGAATTAACTTAAGAAAGTCAGCAAACTATCCGTGCTTCATGCAACTGTACACTTGTGAAGCTTTCTGCTTTGGGTAACACTAGGACCAGATTCGCTCCATTTCGCTTGATTTGCATGGTAAATGTTCAGAGTTCACGTGCCTGGTATATCCCATCTCAATCCGATGCCGTTCAGTCTGCTTCTGCCAGTGTATACGCTTGGACCAAGAAAAGGACCACTCCATACCATTTTAAATTTAAGTGTTAACATTTAAGATTAGCAAAGATGCTTTTGCATGCGACTTAAATTAAAGTTTTTCACGGATACATATAAATGATGTTTCTGAAATTAATGGGACCATAGCTTATAAATTAAATGTAAAGGTTCTTTTTCAGTTTTTTTATGTCTATGATACTCTGGAAACTGTCTTCGGCAAGGGCAGCTTGCTTAATTAGTAGGGTAGAGAGAACCCACAAAAGTTAAGGACTGGGGACAAGAAAGCAACAGTTGGCATGTGCCCATGTGACAATAGTGCAAGGATTGCCATGCAAGATTACAAAAACATTGGTTTCAGATCCTAATTACATCCAATTTCCGAATAGCTGTTCCCTACAAGAGAAGAAAAAGAATACGGATTAACTTTCTTTGTCTTCAATTTGTCAAGACATAAAGTTCCTAATTCAATTAAATAGTAATTACAAGCATATAACATTTACTAACTATACTACAAAAAAACGTATAGAAACCTTCATTTATTGAAATTGATAAATGCAATAAGAAATAAAAAGTCTTGCTCTGCCAAACATCCAAAACAAGAGCTTCGAGCTGACAAGAGACTATTTTAACTTAATCAAAGGTTTTGAGTTCGAGTTCTGGGAATGAAACTGCGTTAAAATTTTCAAGAGAGAGTTTTGCTGTCCTTTGGATCTTGTCCGACTCGAATCTAAATTAATCTTATATCAGAATGATGTGAAAATACCAAATGATTTCAAAAAAAAAAAAAGAACCAAGACAAGTCTCCTCTTTGTCAACTAGCTTTCCTTTCCGCTAATCTTCACACTAGCGAGCCGTCCAGCGCACCGAACTCTGCTTTTTCCCGTTTTGTTTTTCACTTCACTTTCCCGAACCCAACTTGACACCACCACCCAAAAAAAAAAAAAACGAACACAAACAACAAAAAGAAAACTGAGTGTCGCTTTCAACTCCACTACCATTTATCCAGAATCTCTACTCTCAAGCAACCTCAGCCCCTTCTCTCGCTCTCTCTTTCTCTATCATTTTCTTTTCAACCAAAGTAACTCCTGATTTTCTTGCTCCATTACGTTCACAACCCCCTTAACTTCTTCATTTTCTTTATTCTTATTATTTTATTTATATGTTTCCTTTCTTCTCTTTGTCTCCTAACTCAAAGTCCCTTCCCGAGTGAGAAAGAGAAAGATGACTGGGTTGTTTCGATCCAAATCTTGCGGATTCATTGGGAGCACTGAGTTCGACCATGCTCCTCCGAGTCCATTCTTCCACCAAACCAAAACCATTAACATTGAAGCCAATGACGACGAAGAGCAAGAGTTTGAAGAAGAAGAAGAAAATGGCTCTGATGGAAACGGAAACCCCAATGCTATGACGTCGTTCATAAGCCCGACGTCAAGATTTGGTAGTTGTCACGGGGAAAACATGTATTCAACGTCGAAAGACAATAACCAGCTCCCGTTTCTGGATATTTTGGGGGTGTTGTTAAGGAAGTCTCTGGTTACGTGCTGCGTGGATACTGACGACGTGTCTTCCATGGATATCAGCTTGCCAACTGAAGTCAGGCACGTCTCTCACGTGACTTTCGACCGCTTTAATGGTTTCCTCGGCTTACCTACTGATCTCGAGCCTGATGTTCCCAGAAGGGTTCCCAGTGCCAGGTTTGGTTCTTCAATTCTGTTCAATTTCTGGCCAGTTTTATTGGGTTTATTAAGCATTGCTAAATTTGGAATTTTTTTTTTAATTTTTGGAGTTATTGAGCAAGATAATTAATCTTCTGAATTTGTTGAATTTGGGATCTTCCAATGTTATCTTTAATAATAAGTTTTTTATTTTAATGTACAAATTTAACATCTTGAATGGAGGAAATGTATTATTATATAACATTAGAATGAATAATCTTTTCACTATTCCTTATACGTATGGTGTTAATTGGCAAAAGAACTGTTAATTTTTCTTTAATTTCAACTGTTCTTGAAGGTGTATTTATATGTTTGATTATTATGTCTGGCTTAATTGAGTCTCTCTTGTTTGTCAGAAGTAAGATTTTGGTTTATGGATATCTTTGATTAAAGCTGTACAAGAAAGGGACATGCCAACTAATTTTACTATGTTGGATGAGAAGTTGTTATTGTTCTGCAATAGATGTTTCTATGGTCTCATCTACAGAAAATTTGAGGATTTGATTAAGATGGAAATTCGAGGAGAGTGCTTTCACCCATTAGGACTTGTTTTGTAGTCTGAATGCTTCGTTGTTATTACTCACAGTCAAAAGGAAAACACCTTTTTTTTGTTTATTAAAATGATCCTTCAAATGTGGATTCTGGGTTTGGATCGTTCTGACAGGCATAAGCTTAGGCCTTCTTCTTTCCTTGGATCCAAAGGATTGTTTGCTGGAACAGTAATTGGCTGGGATCCACTAAAGATCTTGTTATGGGTCCGAAGCAATCAATGGATCAATAGCTATGTACTGCTTGTGGAGATTTTGAAGATTAGCTCTTTTTTGCGGACATTCTGTCGTACGGATAAAGTTGCATAGTATAGCCTGGATATCGGCCATTGTTCTCTCTTGATTTTAGCATGTTATTCATGATTTTGCTTTTTATCATGCAAGCAACTTGTTGAGCAGAATTGATTGCTAGTGGCATTTCCTCTGTTTAAAAAACATAACACTCTGTCAGTCTGTTGTGTATTGAATCTGCTAGAAACTGTTTTTCAGAATTTATGCTGTAAATCTTTTATTGCATGATTTTGTATCCAATTTTGATATTTCTTTTGATTATCTTAAACCTACAAGATGCATCTTTTCCATTGTCCAGTGCAAGTGTTTTTGGAGTTTCTGCCAAGTCAATGCAGTGTTCTTATGATAACAGAGGGAACAGTGTGCCAACGATTCTTCTTATGATGCAGAAGCGTTTGTATGCAGAGGGAGGCCTTAAGGTAAGTCTAAGCCTATGCTGGATTAATGTCTTAATAGTATTCTATACTAAAAGCTTGAGGTTTTGACCAAGCTTGATTTTGTTGATTGAAGGCTGAAGGAATATTCCGGATTAATGCTGATAATAGTCAAGAAGTGTATGTCCAAGACATGTTAAACAGAGGTGTAGTACCACGTGGAATTGATATCCATTGTTTGGCCGGTTTGATTAAGGTGTGCATACTATACATTACCTTTCATTTCCAATACGATTTGGAGTTTCTCCTATGTATATTTGAATTTCTCTTATTTATGGAGTTTTTTTTAAATGTCTAAATATTAATACCTTTTCTTCCCCTGAATTTGATTGGACTTAGTACTAAATATTAATTATCGAATTTATATTTTGGCATTCATCTGAGAACACCTTCTGGCACATAGATTGAATTTTGAATTGGGAGGATTTGGGAAAACTCACATATGAGTTCTATTTTTTTTTCTTTTATCAATTGAGGTGAAATTTTTGAATTTTTTGTTGTTCATTTTACATTTAACAGAAAACCATGATTATAAAAGTAGTTTGTATCTTGCATATAGTTGAACTTGTTCCTTGCGAATCCATGCAGCTCACATCCTTTGATATTAATGTCTAGGAACTTAATTGTTTTCATGAGTTTTTGAAATTTACTTCCTACATATTGCTTTCATGCATGAGAGCTGTATTAGTATTTCTCAATTGCTGACTATACTTGAAATGCCTTCGTAGACATGGCTTAGAGAACTTCCTAGTGGTGTACTTGATTCCCTCACACCAGAGCAGGTGATGCACTGCAACACGGAAGATGACTGCACTGAACTTGTGAAGTTACTTCCTCCAACAGAAGCTGCTCTACTTGACTGGGCTATCAATTTGATGGCAGATGTTGTGCAGCATGAACAATATAACAAAATGAATGCACGCAACATTGCGATGGTCTTTGCACCTAACATGACTCAGGTTTTTAACTTTCTTTCTTGCATTGTTTGGTCTCACCAGATTGATAAATGTTAGGGGTCTTACTGGTTAATGGTGCACCCTGCCTCTGCTTCGAAGAAAACATAGTTTTGGGGGGATAGAGGCCCGGTGAGGTGAGTTCAGTTGTGTGTTTCACAACAGGCAACAGCCCAATTTGGGATAATAATGGAGGAGATAAACATGTGGATGTGGGAGCGCACATGACAGTCCCATTCATTGGGGTAATAAGTAATAGCTGGAAGGGTTTTTTTTTTTTTTAATATTTATGGCTCAGGAATGGTTGGCCTTTAATGCAATCAAAGTTGAGCACCACTCAGATCACTCTGATGATTGCTTTTTCTTGGCAGAATGCACGGTTAGGACTGGAAAGGATCCATCCTAAGCTATTTCACCCTTTTCGTTTCCATATTTTTTTGATGAATTTTCAGACCATGAACTTTCCAACATTCGCTATTTTTGTAACAACCCGCTTTTAAACACTAGTTTTACTCAAAATCTTAAAGGATAGGATATCTCTATCTGTTTCAGATGGCTGATCCTTTGACAGCATTGATTCATGCTGTGCAAGTAATGAACTTCCTCAAAACATTGATCTTAAAGACATGTCGGGAAAGGGAGGAGTCAGCTGCCAAGGTCAGGTTGCTGCAGTCATGCTCAGATTCTCCAAGTGGCATATCTGACGTTCTTTCTGCAACCATAAACAGTGGGGAAACCTGTGAGCGTGGTCTGGATGCATGTGCATCTACAGAGCCTGCCACTGCTAACTTCTTCAGGGCTGCCACACTGAGTAGACTGGAATGTGGCCCTGAAGAGAAACTATGGAGCTTCCGGAAGAGTGATGCAGAAGATGAATTTGAATCCATATCAGGTAACAGCAAACCAGTCACGAGTGAAATGGGGACTATTGAAAATGGATGTAGAGGTAGATATGATTACAGAGAGCGGCTAAATTTAAGAAAAAGCGTAAGGCGGTTGTGCAGGCACCCC